>CM035611.1:0-485000 GCA_020496755.1 Channa maculata | reverse complement strand
TGGATTATGCAGTAGGTTGGTAGCTGACATGAAAGACACATTGTTGGGCAAATATTGACATTATTAATCATCAAAAGTGTTCCATGTGTCACAGTTCAACTTGGATAGACTAAGTATAATGACGATAACCAAGAACAGTTGCACAGATTGAGAAAACAAAACAAAATGTGAAAAATGAAGTTATGCAGTTGTAAATGGAAACAGTTTAATAAAAGTAAACAAGTTTACAAGTTGGTCTCTTAATGATGGATATATTTATTCATGTATTTTATTAAGCACAGTATGTTTGTTTGTTGGTTTTTTATGGGAAGCTTTATTAAACAATTAAAGAACACCAAACATAAGAGTGTGTTTTGTCTATTTGTCTATGACACAATTACCAACTTTATGCTCCAATGGATAACTAAAATGTTCCCACACACTGTTGGTGTCTGAGATGAATATCAATGTTCCATCCTCTGTTATTATGATAAAATATAATGGACTTCAGCATCATGGATTTGTTACACCCCTAGGCCAATATTATTTTCTTCATTTTTTACATGACACAATGGCATCAAATACCTACATTTCTTCCTTATTTAACTTTAATTACTGCTGTGTTGTCAACAAATGATGCTGTGTAGGTAATTTCTGTGTTAGTATGTTCTAAAAATAAGGTTATGATGCCAATCTGATACTACATTAAACTACACTGGTTTAGTAAAGTTAAAAAGATCAGATGATTGGTAGATTGAGTCTTATGATGTTCATTTGCTTATAACCATAGACAGTTGAACAAAGTTTCTTCATTATGTAGGTGGGTGAAGGTTCTCAGTCATCCAGGATTGGTAATCCAAAGATTGAATCATGTCAACTGGACTTCTCTCTTTCTTCAGCATAGCTTCTGCAGCAATAGAAGTGGCTACGGAACCAGTTAGCATACCAGGGAATGTAGGCTTATTAAGATTCCTAAGATATTTGATGTGAAATTCATAGGCCCACACCTTTTTTTTAAGAGAAAAATCTGAAACCAATATTGCAGAAACATATACAAATGTATAGAAGTATTAAAATGCTGAGCTATTAAAGCCATTTAATCTTCTAAAGTCTGACTGCTGTATGGTGTATTGAGTCAGGCTCACAATGCTGTCCTTTGTTCCTGCTATCAGGACAAAAACATTGACTTAAGCATTAGCAGGGCTGGAACAGGTTTGAAGCTCAGCGACTGGATCCTTCATTCTGCCGTGCTGTATTTTGCACTTTTGCACTTTTCCCTCCCATATTGTCCCACATGTGACCTGGTGATGATTCGGCCACAACCGTTCCAAAACCACGTAACGGTTGATCACCTAAATTAAAAAATTATTGCATCCTTGTTTTTAATTAACTTACTTTCATATTCTGTAGTAAGGGTAGTGAAAGGTTTGCTCAGAACAAGCTTACCTGGGTAAACCTCGACATTTGGATGCTACATTCTTTAGTCACGACTACTAGATTTGATAGTGCAAGTGGACATCACTTGTATTAACTGAACTTTTGTGAAACACCAGTGATGCCCTCGAGAGGAATTACATAATAACTGTCGAAGTGATGTTTTGTGCTGCAGTGGCCCCTGTGTCTAAAACTTGCATTTTCTGTGTATTTTCATCTACAGCCATCAAAGTAAACTGCAATGGTTTCTGTGGCATCACCAGTAAACTAAACGACACAGCCTGGACATCAGAGGAACAGTACTTCAACAGCACAATCTCTGTTGCAGACAAAGGTACACAGTAAGACTATTCAAATACTAACTTCAAAACAAATGCAACAGGATTGATCTGTAATGCAGCTGGTATCAAATAGGTGCAGATTACCTCAACAGGATTGTTCAGGTGTCCAATCACATTAGACAGCTTATCTGGCCTGGACAAGTGTCATGTGTCAGGAAATGACTTGGAAATAAGTAGCTACATACTGAAATATGGGTACATTTTTATAAAGGTGAAACAGTTACACTGTGGAAATTAAAGTGGGTTAGTGTAAATAATTGAAGGCCAGACACTGTAATATTTAATGTTCCTCTTTCTACTTTGAGTAAAGCATGCAGCCCTGAGGCATATCTGCCAGTTGGGTAAAAGTGGGGTGATTGCTACTGTTTCCACTGATGAATGTTATCTTTGCTTTCTATGTCACTCACAGGAACCCTGAAAGAGGGAGAACACACTTTTCCCTTCAAGTTTCTCATACCAGGTAGGTGTGTGTGTGTGTGTGTGTGTGTGTGTGTTTGTGTGTGAGAGAGAGATTTCCTGCCTGACAGATATGACACATGTCCTTGCATGTGGATAATTACCCTAATTCAGCTCTGGCTCAACAGCATGGACAACTCAACTTTTTTATGAGTAATATAAGTTTTATATGAAGCATGTTCTGATTTTATGCAAAGGCAGATTTTGTTAATTATGATTATTAGATTCACATTTAAATCTGAAGAATTTAAAGCAGCTCAAAGCTAAATGTTAATATTACCAATGGACCCAATGACTATTTGTAATCTAAAATGTTTCCACTACATTTGGGGGTTAATAAAGTGGTTTAGGTCATCTGTGTAAACTATAGGCTTTTTTAAAACATGCTGACTGCTTGTGCTTGTGTTTAGTAACATCAGCATGTCCCCAGATCTCTGCAGATACTTCAGTGTTTATGGCACTGTCAAACCAGGGGTGTTGATATCAGTATCATAATGCAATTACCCATAAAAATGATGAACCACACATTTAACGTCAACCTTTTTTTCAAGTAATCTCACTGAGATCAGTTTTTTTTAAGAGAGATGTAAAACCTTGTCATGTAATCCCTGCCAGCAAGTTAATCATAAAACATCACAAAGTGAAACTTTCAATCCTGTCAGAAATTAAGCAAGTTCCTCTTTATTTAAAAGGTGCATAGTACCTAAAAGTGTATCCACATATCTAAAAATATATTGATATTTGATCATGTGTTAGGAACTATTTTTATATAAAAAAAAAAGTGACTTGAGGCAGTTCTGGGCTTGTAACATTCATACTTTACAAAAATATCGATCAAGCGATAATTGGTCCTTTGTTTTGTTTTGTTTTATTAAGTTGACGATAAAATATTTATTTTATTCAGGAATTTTTTTGTTTTTCTTAAGTTGTTCAACTATTTTGCCCACATGCCCACTTTTAAAAACAAACAAACAAACAAACAAAAAACAATGACCCACAATTTATTTTGACTTATTAAATAAGTGATTTAAGATATATTCAGTTGGGAATTTTTAGACACAATGTTGTTTTGTAAGTAGTAACAGCTGCTGTGTGTTGATGGTAGCTCATGGTAACAAGATTACAGACTGGATCTTTATATATTATATTTATGTATTTTAGAGTTCGAACAGAAATAAAGAAATAATTGTGAAGAAGGGCATAAGAATGAAAGAAGAGTCTACCACCACTACCTGTCATCTGGTGTCCAATGTTGGTGTCTTAACATACATAAAGAAATGAAGAAAAACCCTGGTCACTTTAAGGTCTTTAATGTAAATAAAACATTATTTTTAGTTTTGTTATACTATCACATCACTGCCTGCTTGTTTGTTTGGCCTTTGTTCAACTACTTCACTGCTGTAGTCTATTTTTCCCGGTAAAGCTTGTCTGCTGTGTGATGAGAAGTGCCACAGAAACTCTTGACCAACCCAACCGGTCTTTTGTTGTTGAAAATCTGTCATTTGAAACGTGTGCATGCCTTCACCCGTGGAGGTTTCTTGTTGTCATGTTTATAGCAAAAGTCAGGAAAGTAACTGCTCACTTGGAGAGGTTATAGAATAAATCTGGATAAAGTGAGCATGATCAATGGTTGTATACACAGGCCAGAAAAGGTTTAGAGACCCCTACACACTTTCTTCTGTATTTTTTTTTTGTTTAATGTTTATAAATGGATTTCAATACAGACAAAAATGAAACACAATTTTGAAGCATATTTGGGCACAGAATAATAATAAAATCTAATTTCTTGAACTTCACTTTCAGCACTAACTGACTGACACATCAGTGCCATTCTACTAATTGGATTTTCCAGACATTCAAGTAGGGATGTTCTTAAATTGATCATGTATGTACCTTCCTGGTGTTAAAACATCTTAAAATAAGTTCTAGTAAACCAATAATATAAATTTATATTTGGCTCTCCCTCCACAAGTGACCAGTCATTTTCAGTGTAAATTAAAACTAAAAATGACCAAACAAAAACAGCTCTCCTTTAGAAATTAATTAGTCTATACTTGTCCTAAGAGCAGAAGGTTATTCTCAACAGGAAATAGCCCAGAAATTAAAGATTTCTTCAAAAGGTGTACACTATATTCCCTAGAGACATGCTGCAACTGGATCCCATCAGGACAGAAGCCAGATTGGGTGCACATCTGGCCAAGAAGACAAGTACTTACAAGTGTCCTCTTTGAGAAACACACCTCTTACTGCTCCTGAATTGGCTGCATTTTTGAATAAAACAAGAGGAAAAAACAGTGTGCACAGACACTGAGTAGTAGACTCATGGCCAGAGTTGCCAAGAAAAACCCTACTAAGGTTGGCAAATCATGAGGAAATGTGGCAATGGCCCAAGCTGCACAGTAGACTACAGATGTCTAAAACAAAGTCTTTCGGAATTAAAGTTTTGAGGTGTTTGGATCCAAACGAGAGAACATATTTCAGATGCAGAGCTAATGGACAAAAACACCATCAGTGAAACACGGAGGTGGAAACATGATGTTCTGAGGATGCTTTGACAATAATAGAGTGAGGATGCCTTTCACATGATGCTCATCGCCCAATCAGTTGTCATGAAGGTGTATCCAAGCTTGTGTGTGAGAGAGAGAGAGAGAGACACACACACACACACATGCTAATATGTATTTGACTTTTTTCCCACAGCCTCTGCTCCGACATCTTTTGAAGGCAACTATGGCAGAATCATCTACAGAGTGAGGGCTTTTATTGACACCCCACGATTTGCCAAAGACTACAACACAGAAAAAGCTTTCTACCTGCTAAGGCTTCTCAACCTGAATGAAGTGCCAGACATATGGGTGAGGGGTGTGAGTGTGTGTGGGAGAGACATTAGCTCTAAGGTTGAATGTGATTGTAACCCACATAAAACCTGAAGATAATGATACAGTGAGTAAAACTGACACATTACAATAAAAGCTATGGACTGATTTGATACAGTACTTCAGAACCATTATGCTAAGCACCTCATTACACTTGTTAATAATGACTGTTAGCATATAGATATATTTTAATACCCACATGAGACGTGTTGGTTTTCGTCAGTGTAAGCCCTGGTAAGTACATGTCACTGTCCTTCTATATGTAGGGACCCTGTTCATCTGCAGTGACTCAGCAGTTCAACTACATGCTAGTGAAAACAGGCACAGTAGTCCTGAAGGCCCAGACCAACATGAAGGGCTACACAGCAGGCCAGGTTATCCAGATAACGGCCAGCATCCACAACCAATCTGGAAAAACCACAGGCAACATGGCAGCAAGCCTGATGCAGGTAAATCCATTTTACACCCCAAACAATCTGACGAAACACATTGTTTCAACTAGTTTTTTTGTATAGATGGATAGATAGTGACAATGATATAGATACATCTATCCATCACTAAAATGTAAACAAATGACAGATTCTGGCCATTTAATGTATGTTGTAAAAACCAGTGTAAAATGATAACTGAAATGATTGACTAATTTATTGTAAGAACCAACTGTAGCAAAAAGTCAGTACATCCTTCATTAGTCATATTCTGTTCTTAAATTTGGTATTTCCACCTTTTTATAGTAATATGCAGTCACTTGGGCAGACCTACACCAAATAATGCTGGATGTCATCTGATCCAAATGGATTTACTTTGGTTTCATCTGACTTCATGCTTTCTTTTATCATTTTCTTTGGCAAACTTGAATCCAAACTGAACTGAGAGAACTTCTACAAACCTAATTGAGCATGTTTGGAATTCACTTTATGACCAATCATGTCCATGTGTATTTTCAGAGGGTGACCTATGAGACAAAAAGGCCTACCCATGATCTGAGGACGATAGCGGAGGTGGAGGGAGGTGTGGTGAAGGCTGGCAAGCAGGTGGAGTGGAAGGATCAGATCATTGTTCCCCCTCTTCCTCAGTCCTGTCTCGCTGGCTGTGATCTTATAAAGATTGAATATTATATTAAAGTAAGATATGCCCGTCGTTACACTGTCAAAATTTTCTTGTAAACTGATCATGCATGTGGTGCTTCTGATTTAAGTCATCATTCATAGACGACCTAAGCTTAATGTGAGCATTTGGTTTAAAAAGTTGGTTTAAGTCACTTTTTAACAGAATGTTATCACATAAATGTAAAACCTGCAACAACACAAGAGCAAAGAATTGTAGCTCTCAGCAACAGTTAATTGTCAAATAAGCCGTTGTTACAACCTTGCTCATAAGACCACGACAGAGCGGGAGACACCATGAATTGATCGAAGTAACTAATGAATGAAACAAAGATGCATAAGTTAAAACCACCAAAAGCTTGTGACCACATAAACTTTGTAAACCCATCCTGATGCACCCCTGACTTGGACATTACAGTTACACACATTTGTACAGGATGTAGTGGTGGTATTGGTGAAAGAAATAAAAGGGGGGGAAAAAAGCTTTGCTAAACATCTTGGAGATGCATATACTTTATAGATGGGTGTGGACAATGAGGAGTCTCATCTGTCCACTTGCGTTCAGATCACCTACATGCATTTTAAAAACCAAGTGTAAATGGGTGCAATCCCTAGGTACATCCACTAATGAACACCAAAACATGAGATTTGTCAAAGCAGCACCCAGTAGCTGACAGCAGAGGGAGCCACACTATAAGAAAACTTTCTGTCATTGTTAAAAAAGCATGGCTTTCACAGACAGGGTTGTTATAGATTCCATTCCTACCTTGAATAAATAGGCCTAATATTTAGATCATTGATCCAGGATGAAGTGATTATCTACACTAAACCTTTAGAAGAACTGTTTAGAATCTGAAGAGTACTCTACTTGAAGCATCAATTACAAAAGTTGGATGTGGGTTAACATTTAGTATTACATCTCGAAGGAAAGGATTAACATTCTTCTTTCCTCTGTTTCATCAGGTCAGTCTAAAGTTGCCAGACGTCATGTTGACATTACCCATCCATATTGGAAATGTCTTGCTAGATGAAAAACTGCACCCGTCCAAAGCAGCAGCTCCTCCTCCCTCTGCTACAGCTGAAGGCCCAGAAGTCTCTGCCTCTGCCCCTGATATGGGCACCTCTGCCACAAACCCCACACTGCCTCCTCAAACAGCCCGTCCCATCCCTCGCCCCAGGGTCTCATCCCATAATTCCCCCAGTGCTCCTCCAGCTGACTACCATGAAGGAGCAGAGGGTGGGAGCCTGACGAGTAACGGCTTCCCCCACAAGCGCCAGTCACAACTTGTCTCACCCAACGCTTTCAGCTATGCTCCTGGCCTTTTTTTCTCTCAAAACCAGCAAAACAAAGAGCCTGCTACAGCGGCCACAGCACCTCACATCCCACAACCAGACTACGGCATCACAGCCTATCCACAAGGTCAGCTTTCACACATTTCTTTTTTGCCAATTAGGCACCTGCAGTGAGTATTAAAGGCTTTCAGCTTGCTCCTTTCAGAGGTCCTCTCAGCGGAATGTGTTCTGCATATTTATTTGGTATGTGTTTTTAAGCCAAATGCGCAGCATTCCTGCTGCAACGGGTGGGATTCGATCCCGATGCTCTGCATCCCAGCCCGATGCTCTGCATCCCAGCCCGATGCTCTGCATCCCAGCCCGATGCTCTGCATCCCAGCCCGATGCTCTGCATCCCAGCCCGATGCTCTGCATCCCAGCCCGATGCTCTGCATCCAGGTTCAAATCCAAATTAAAGTAAACCCCATGGAAAAAAGATCTATTATTTCTATAAGATTCTAATACATTTTAAGTAAAGTGATGGGTAATATTAAATACAAAGACACATTTAACAGATAACTCAGCTTCCCAGGCATTGGCTCACAAATTATCTGAGTGACCTAGTTATAAAAATCTTAATATACAGTCTAACCTAATACACAAGTAGGCTTGTAGATGCTGCTGTAATGATACTTATGATGTTTCTGTTCACACATAGTCAGGTAAGAGTTACATCCCGGATCTGTAGATGCAGTGGACAAAACAAACATCGTTAAGTATACTGCACTCATCTACACATCAGTACACAACAACTTTACCCAACACCTATAAAAATTGGTAAGAGGTTACAGTAAATAGTAGGGTTCCCCTATGGCACTAAACCCTCCCAGAAAATAATAAACTGGCCCTACGATCAAAATCACTATTTATCTCGGTGTGGTAATTAGAACCATACTAAGTAATCCAGGCTGGTACAGCTCTGAGCCATTGCCTAAAGTGAATGCTGTTGGGTTTAGCCTGAATAATCATCAGAATTCTAGTCTACAGCAGAATGAAATGTACAGAGTGTTTGTATACTAACTAGCTGGTCTTATGGTTTCTGTTGGTTACAGATGCCCCTCCTTCCTATGATGAGAGCTGCAACACATGAAGTAAACCAAGAACCAGGAATCTTCAAGCAAGATGTCGATAAATGCAGAGAAAATGATTGACACAGACGGCTGATGTTGTAACCTGTTTTTTTTTTTTTTCTTCCACGTTATTTTAGGTCTTAACTATCAGATTTTGTCATAAGTTTGTCATAAATTTTTTTGTAAATGAGAAGATCAGCATTTTGAATTCAAAAATGGATTGACTGGGTTGTACTCTCACTAATCTATTGTGGTAAACCAGCCACAGGCAATCTAGGCTATTTTTAAAGTGACTATTTTTAAAAAGAGTGTTTTTATGTTTGTCTTTAGCACTTTAAATTAAAGAAAAGACAAGGGGGGTAATAGAATTGTATTTGCCATTTGTTTTACAGGAACAGGAGATGTTTTGATTTCATGGCATCTGTGATGTCAAGTCTGAAGTTCATGAATACAAATCAAGTAAAACAAACCTGAAATCTTATCTAGTCTAATCCTTTTTTATTTTACACATTGATGTAAATTTTACACTTATTGGAAACCGGTGAGATGGTCTTTATCTATTGAATATTTAAGACTATCAAACAGGAGTTTTCTTTTGACAATAAACAATCCAGATAATGCTTTTGCAAGTTGTCTCCATACACTACATCTTTGTAAGGACATGATGATTTGGTGTAGCCTATTACAGTTTTTCATGTTTGGCTTCCTTCTATGAAAGTTGTAGTAAAATTCTTCGTAGGTTCTTCTGTGTTTATGGCAACACCTTCCTTCTGTCTGATTGAATAAGTGAGGAATAATGAAACATCACTGTGATTTTAAGTTTTATTTAACGTTCCTGATTTAGTTCACATCTGTTTCAGTTACAGCTTTTAATATTTGTTAAAGTTGATTTCTTCAAATCTACAGTAAGAAAACACTTTATTTATTGTTGTCAGTGTTTTCTAACTGCTTTCTGGATTCCAATAAATCTTTGAAAACTGCTTTTGTCAAACAGTTTCATATTTTGGTAGTGGGAGGTTGTTTCTGTTGCAGCAGACAGCTTTTTAAAGGAGTGCAGGTTTAACAGTTTCCTAATTAATGTTCAGAACATTTTTCCATGTTGATACTTTTTGCAGTAATAGTTGCCAAGAACATCTTTTCATGGAATAATTTATTACTGTTGTGTCATACCTTTTCAAATTCCCAACCCCAACGGGCTTACTAGCTATTGCTATATATAAATGACCAGATCCTATATTCTACAAAATCTACAACCATAATGAAACAACATGTCTGGTCTTATTTTCCAGGCTTTGGTCATGTGTGAAAGTTAGTACCCTCTTATTTTGAAATGGTAAAAAGAGGAAAAAAAAAATTTTAATCAACATAATATAGTGCACTTGTAATTAGCTATTTCAGATGTTTCTTCATCAGATGGTACATTTTTAACTTATTGGGGGGGTGGAAACTTCTGCACAAATTTATTTTACCATAACCATTTTTGTTACTTCTGATGTAAAAAAAAAACTAAATACATTTGTACTGGCCAAATGTGTTATTACATACAGTTTCAATTTAAGAGCATGTAAACTTAACTCTAAGTACAATAATGGTATATTACTATTAGAAGCGTAAACTGAATCCTACAGGGTATACAGCGTACTTCCATAGGTCAGTAAATGTACTTTAAGATACAAATATACAACTACCGAAGGCAACAATGCTGATCAAAGACGTGCACAAAATATAGCAAATATGTTGAATCAAGAACATAAAAATCTACAGTATATGTACACACAATTTAGACACATAGCTACCACCACCTGGTGGTAGTAATGTTGTGGTTGATGGGGGGAAAACTTCAAAATGTAAATATGTTATGTAATTAAAACTTATATCATCCACGTACAAAATTAGTTGATGGTGATTGTTTCTTAGGCAGGTGTATAATTTATCGTCGCACATATTTGATACATATTGTTTTTTTTATCACCTGGAAAAGTGCCTGGAATTGGCTTTTCTTATTGCTGGTGTGTTAAAAATACTTTAAGGTAATATTTCTATTTTTATATAATTTACAAATGTAAAAATATTTTAAATGTTTAGGTTTTATTCCTGGTGGAATTCATGAGGCATAATATAAATTCACGTTCCAGCAAAACCTGGAATATTAAATTAATATAATAATATTTTTTAAAGTTACGCGTTTTTGTTTATTATATTGCTAGTAATCTTAGCATTTCTATATTTATCTGTTTAGTTAAAGCAAATCTTTTTTAATCATTATCTGATTGCAAGAGGATTCCCTGTGACCTACTTCCGTTTTGTTTTTAATCGCAATACTTAAAGTGCGAAAATACTCTGGACAGTCTTCGTAGATTAAGCTACTGTAAAAAGTGAAGTGGGGCAGCACAGCAGCTACAACCAGCAGCTCACAAACAAGAAGTATTTCTGGGTCCATCAGGATGTAAAAGCAGTGCACAAAGCCGGTCACGTGCTGTGCGGGTGGGGGCGGAAGTAGATACTCTTGTCTTTCTTTCCCCATCTTCGCTCATATAGGACTACACCGTCTGGAGCTGGCAAAAAGACACTCTGCAGCGTCAACTTTTCCTAACTTTAAGTTCGGGTGAAGGTTAGAACTTGTTTACTTCCTGTTTGTCTTGTAGCAGCTACCGCTCGTTCAGAGTAATAAGCTTTGCTTTGCTTTTCTGTCTTTACTTCTCTTTGTATAACGTGAGAACTTTGTAGCGCTATTCATTGTATTGCATTGAACGCTATAATTTGCATAATGCTACACTTTCTATAGTAATGGCAGTCTCCATATGGTTATTTACTTTGTTTAAGTGTTTGTATTATGTTTTATAAAGTGGACTAAAACTTGTTTCAACTCAGGTGTTACTGAGGCCAGTCTGGTGGGCTTTAACATTCAACCCTTCAATGGATGACAGTGGAGGTAGTGATGGGCCTGGGCCAGACAAAACGCACTCCAGTCCCTCTTCCTGGACAACCATAGTTGCTAAGGGACAAGCACAGAGTGGTCAAACACTCAAAGTTAAAATAACTCCCTTCCACAGCTCACCTATAGTCTGTAGTGATTTATCTGTTCACCGCGAACGACTAGGAGCAGCATTTGGGAAAGTTCAGGTGTCTCCTGTCAGCCTGTTTCTAGACACACCTGGATGTCTGACCGCTTCACCTGTCAGAGAAAGACTCGCTGCTGCTGCTGCTGCTGCTGCTGCTGCTGCTGCTCCTGCTCCTGCTGCTGCTCCTGCTGTTGCCACTGCCGCAAGTATTGCTCAGGGCTCAGTGGAACGAACTTTAAGTTCAGGCTCTGTACCAGCTATGAAGGGAGAAAAGTCACAGGAAGGTCTTCTTGTTGGCAAGGTAAACAGATACTGATGATCATCTTAATTAGTTCTTCAGCATTTTTTGGTTTAATGCTTAAGATCTTTTAAAAAACCTTACATGCAAGTTCATTTTCTTAAGTTGTTGATCAGTGTTATGTGTCCTAGTACAACCATGGCTCAGTGGAACACATAACATATAAGATACCACAATGCTGATGAAATTCTGAGATCTTTTATATTGTCAATGACTTAACAGTATTTTAGAAGTTGTTAGAGGATGTGAGGTGTTGCCTCTGGGTTGTTTGGGACTGTCTGGAGATGATGTTAGAAAAAATATTTGGATCTTTCATATATTTAAAAAAAACTGTCTCTCATATACAGACAAAGGACATACATTTCTGGCATTAAGCCATGGCTCTGCTTCGATTTTAGGTTTTCTTGCTTTGTATGGGTCAATTGAGACAAGGATTTTAGAGACAGTAGGGATAGTATTTTGGTTTGACGTCAAAAGATGGATATTAGAAAAGAGATCGACATTTCAGCTTTTATTTTCAGGCATTTACGTATGGATCTGATACACAACGTAACAGGTAGCAAATTTTGTTTGAACCTACCCATTTTTCATCTAAGCAGAAGTATTGGAACCCTGCTGTCTCCTCTTTAGCAGCTAAAATGCATGCTCTTTAGGGTTTATGTCTGAAGATGAAACTTGGCCAGTCTAAAACCTTCACCACTTCATGCCCCTGATGAATTCCTTTGTTGTTTTGGCAGTGTCTTTTGTGTCATTATCCTGCCACATGATGAATGATGCAGTTTGTTTGCATCTTTCTCCCTCCAAACTTTAGCCTTTGCATCACTTTGGTAAAGGTTATTCTTTGTCTTATCGGTCCATAAAACTTTGTCTCAGACTTTTAAAGGCTCATCTCTTTGACTTTTTGACAAATTCGAGCTTGGCCTTCCTATTATTCTTGCTAATGAGTGGTTTGCATCTTCTGGTGTAGCCTCTGTACTTTTGTTCATGAAGTCTTCTGCGAACATTGGATTGTTATACTTTCACTCCTGCCCCCTGGAGGTTTTTGCTGATGTAACTAACAGTGGTTTTAGGGTCTTTCTTTACAGCTCACAATGTTTCTTTTGTCAAGTGCTGTTGTTTTCTTTGGTCCACCCATTTCACATCTGTTACTTACTACACCAGTCGTTTCTTTCATTGTGACATTCCAAATGGTTGTAGTGGCTATAGCCAGTGTTTTTGTAATGGCTCTGAGGATTTTTTCTTTCTCACAGCTTCACAATTGCTTGTATTTCGCCAATAGACAACTCTCTGGTTTTCATGGTGGTTACACCTCTTTATTATAAATGCAGTCTGAACAGGCAAAACCCAACTCTGAAGCTAAGTGTAGACATTCAGTGCTATTCATTGTTTGAATTATCAGTGTCATAGGACACATCTGGGCAACAAAACACACCTGTCGGTCACATGTTCTAGTACTTTTGGTCACATAAAAAATATATTCTAAGTTGTGAATCAGATCCAGATGTAAATACCTGGAAATAAAAGATGAAATGTTGATCTCTTGTTAGAATCTTTGTTTTTACGATCCCAGAGTCCTTTCAGTGTTTGACAAATTCCAAACAGACTAAGGGTCAGGTTGATGGAGTGTTAGTGAAATGTTCATCCTTCTGCCAGGTTGTCCCATCTCTGCAGTGCACATTTGAAGTGTTAAGGTGATTAGTGGTCTCCTGGTCTCTTGGTCAAGGTCCCTATTGTCTTGTTACCCAGTTTGACCTATTTGATTAAATATTTGTAAATGGATCAAAAAAACACAAAAAATACAATACATTTTAAGCATATTCATGTCAAACTTCATTAAAAAAAGCCGGCCCTTTGTAGCTATAACTGCCTGACAAATCATAGGCATTGTGCTTCTCAAACTCCTGCTGTGCTGGTTGGGCAGTGTTCCTGAACTCTTTAGTCCAGCTGCTCTTGCACTAGCTCAATGAGGGTTAGATCTGGCGATCAAGCTGGCCAAGCCATCACAGTATATTACAACAGATACTTTCTTCTCCGGGTAATTCTTACACAACCCGATAGAATTATAGGGTTCAATGTCTGAAAAATGAGACTTCCCTTAGCAGTTGTTACACAGAAGAAATGGCATGTATTGTTAACATGGAGCGGTGTCTATGCTGTTTTAGGGTGACTTTCTAAAGTCTACTGTGCATCTTGGCCCATCTTCCGATTTGCCAACCTTTAGTATTTTTTTTTTTTTTTAACCAATTGTCTGTTTCTCAAGGAGGAAAATCATTACCACTTTTCTTTTTGAGCAGAATTGAATAGATCTGGTTACAGCATGTCTCTAGAGACTGCAGTGTATATGCAGTCTTTCATTTCTTGGCTATATTTTGTAGGGCTGAACGATATTGGGGAAATACATTTTTCTTTCTGCAATAGGTTTATGTTTGCAGTTGAAACACAAATGACCTATGCTCTGCATGGTCTTTGAAGGCCTCACTAAAGAAGCAGAATGAGGGAGAGCTGGTGGCTGCCTAGAGAGTGCAGGGACACACATGGAGTAAAAAAGTATTTGCTGCTCATGTTCACTCTCTTTAGTTGCAAATGGATTCGTTCACTTGACAGTAAACTGAAAAAGTTTAATGAAGAGTGTTTTTTGGAGGGCATTTATGCAATAACACTTGTTATGCAACTGATTTCAGCACCAGTCATATGAGCAGATGAGAGCTGTGACTGCTCTCAAGTAATTTTGGAGGGGGTAGTTTAATACATTTGTAAACTCATGCTGAAAGTATTGTTGACAAATTAACTGTTTTCGGATGTCGTGTTTTCATAAATACCTGACATCTTTTAGAGAAGAACTTACTAAGTATAGGCAGATTATTGAAAGCTGTTTTTTGTTTCCACTGAAAATGACAGATAAATCTCCCTATGGAGGAAGAGTCAAATAATAATTTGAATAAATGATTTGGTTAAGTGAACATAAACTTATTTTAAGAGGTTTTATCCACTTGGGAGGGAACCCATGGCCAGTTTAAGGAGCATCCATACTTTTTTGGAATTTTTCAATTTCTGGAATAACAGATGCAAAGCCTTCAGGTTACACACTGATTAAGTAGCAAATGAAAATTGTTTTGTAAAGGTAATGTTTGAAATTTCAGATGGTTTACCTGCTGATTAAATTGTTGCAGATGAATGATAAACATATTTTCTGTGTTTCTATATTTATTTATTTATTTTACATTTCAAATGCCATTGTACTTCACCACAAAATGTTGTGTTGGAGTTTTGCAGCTTAATTTAATGAAAACACAGAGGACACTATCAGAGAGAACACAAAGAATTTGAAAAGGAGAGAACAAGATCATAAAAAACATGGTATGTTAGAGAACGGTTCTTAGCAGCATCATTACTTCTACTTCCCCCAGATCATTTGTGGGTTGTATGTGACAATCTGTTAGATACAATAAAATATCAAAGTTTCAAAAATACTGCATAGCAGATACTGGGATGTTTCACTGATATTTTTATTCTCTATCATTAAAGAAAAACATTGATTGATTCACAGGACAATTATTTTTCATTTTCACTGGACAAATTTTATATTTATGACAGTGATTGTTGGCTCCACATATTCACATTACCTTTCAAATACATATGCTGTACATCTACTACTAATATAAATTTCATTTTTATTTCATTTTATGTCTCATTGATTAAATAATAAAATATTTTGTCTTCTCTTTGCCTTCCTAGCCTGTAAGTAAGAGGGCAGCAAAGTCACGTTTGACGCAATCACTGAAGTCTGGACCAGCCTCTAATATGGACCTTTGTCACAGCCAGAAAGGCAAAGGTAAAGAGAGGAGAGCTGTCTCCACCTGCCTCAAACCTCAGTCGGTTTAGCTGATCCATTCTTTTGCAGGCATTATTATTTTGAATCAAACTTTAAATGATCCCAGTTAGGACACAGGATGCAGCACAGACAACAACATATATGTTTAATAGCAAACGGTTGTTGTGTATGGCTACAGAATGGAGGTATAGTTGTTGAAGTGCTTTTAATGTGAGTTGTTTACTAGATAAAGGTGTAAGAAATGATATAAATCTGTAATGATTGAGGCCTCACATTATTAGAATTATCACCGGATTCAATGTCTGTAAAAATAGGTTTCTCCCATAATTCTGCATATCCTGCAATTTATATCTGCATATTGTGTTACTTTAGTCTTTGGCCCATACACCTTGTTTTTGCATTCAACATATAAGGCTGAGACAGAATATGTTTAATTACAGAATATTGTATTTTATTTTATTACAGAATATTTACAATTTATTTCTTTTATCTTTTTAATAGTAATTGTTTTAATAAGTTAATTAATAAGTAATTTTTACACTTTATTTTTGTTGGCAATTTTTTATTTTTAGATAGGAGTGGGTTGAATTGGGGCCTGGTGGCTCAAGGGGTAGAGCATGGGGTTGGGATGCAGGAGGCTGCAGTAACAATCCCACCCCAACAGGTATGGTCCTGCCCAGCCACCAACCTTGGTACCAGTCCTGAGCCCGGAAAAATAGGAGGATGCGTCAGGAAGAGTATCTGGCGTAAAAATGCATGCCAAGTCAACATGCAGAACACTTTGCGCTCTGGTGACCCCAAAAGGAACAAGCCAAAAGCCGTTGATCTACATAGGAGCAGGTTGAGAGCAGATAGGAAACATGAGGGGAGAGATGGGGTATGACATCCAAGTCCCCAGCTGGCCTCAAACCTGGGAGTTATATGCCATGTATCTATTTAGCTTATAATGCTCTCCATAATATGTTTTTAATGTGTTACTAAAAATAATCTTTCTGAAGTACACAACTGACTAGACATGTCCTCAGGAGCCATTATTTCTTGGTGATGAATTCTGGCCTCTGTTTTCCCAGTTGTGAAGAGGAAGAAGAGGAAAATGGGAATGTACAACCTGGTCCCCAAAAAGAAGGCCAAGGTGCTTAAACAGCAGGGGAAGGCAGGTGTATTTACTAATTAATGTATGCTAGACATTCATGTTCCCTTTTGTACAGTGTTCATTTTACAGATTGTAGCCTGTATCGAACAATAGGAAACTTAGCAAGTTAGTGGCCTTGAGTCAGAAGTCAGTAACAGTACTTCTGTTAGTAGCAGCTGTACATACTGTACATAACTGTTTCTACAAGCTGAGGTGATCCTTAGTATATAAAATGTCCTCCACTGCTTTCAGGAATGGAAAAATAATATGACAAAACAGGAAAATTAGTAATACACCTCTACATTCCTAGTTTATTTTGTAAATGACACTTTGTAAATCTTGGAAAATTAGGATGATAATAACACAAAGTTTATTTTAGGGTGGAATTCTAATACATACTAATGTCATTCCTTTTCCCATTCAGAAAGTTGAGCCAGGAGCCAGTTCGGGGAAGAGCCATACTGCAGCAGGTGAGACAACAGTGGTTGTACCAGAGATTTCGAAGGCTAAAGAAAAGGCTGTCAGGTGTGTAACACAACTGGAAACAGCACCAGGAGACAACTACCATGCTGAATACACAGAGCTTGCTTTAGACTGTCTGGACTTGAAAGCTCAGCAAGAGCTCTTGCCATCCCCCAAGTCAGGTAATTACAACATCTCTCCCAATAAGGTTTAGCATCACAACAATCCAACATCTAAAATGTATTATGCCACCTTTCTACAGAATGCAGTGTTTGTTGACACAGGCGTCTGTGTGTGATGTGTGATAGAATCATAACATTCTTGTATCTAGGTGTAGCAGCAGATGCAGAGGTGACAGAAAGTGACCTAGCTGAGGAGTTACCCCTGTGCTGCTGTCGTATGGAGACTCCTCATAGTGGAGGCAGTTTGTCCACACTAGATCAGACCTGCATGGCTATGGAGAGTGAGGACGGAGTGGTAAACATAATCTGAATTACTTAAAACAGTGTATCACTTTGATAAATGTGTCTCATTAGAAATGAGAATGTGAATGAAATTAGTGCAGTTTCAAGTAAGGAAAGGCAATAATATTTGAATGATATGATCCAAATAAACAGTAAAACAAATCCTCCCAAATAGAAAATTGGTGATATTGGAGCAGATTTTTTCACATTGTGTTTTTTTTTTTAAAGCCTGTCTGATTTCCTCTGCACAGCTGATTCGTTGTCCAAGGCGAGTGATGAAGCAGGAAATGATGCGACCTTCCAACACGGTCCATCTACTGGTTCTGTGTGAGGACCACCGCGCTGGCATGGTCAAGCACCAATGCTGCCCTGGCTGTGGACTCTTCTGCAGGGCGGTGAGGCGAAATAAAGCATACTGAAAGTGTAGAAACTTCTATATTGTACTTTGTTTAGATTATATATATTGTCAGTAGAATGTATATGCTTTTTTATGGATATTCAAAGTAGAGTTCATTAATAATTATTGTAAGTACCAGCACCAGGCCCCAGCTTCGAGTTCTGCTGGTAAGTATTACAATGGGTAGAGGACCCAGCTTAGACTCCCTAACATGCCAGTATTCCATCAGGCTGACACCAGCTGTTGGATGCAGTGTGGAGGAATGTGGCCTGGCTGCTAGATAAATTGCTAAGTATGAGTTTATAGTGTTGAATCCACCACCTGTATGAATAATCGTGTAGTTTTATTTTTGGACAGTTTTGGTAAAGTTAATTGTATTGATGAGAATGTTGTGGTCATCCAGGGTAATTTTACCCCTTTTTTTCACTGACTAATTAAACAAAGAAAGTGATCTTTCCCAAAGCACCACCATTTATTTAGAATGAAATGCTGGCACAATATTTGTTAAGGCAGTTGATATCACCCATAAAGCTCTTTCCCCTTGGCTATAAATCTCCTTAGCTGAAACATGCCATGTCTTTTCTCAGGTAGTGCTCATAATTTTGAACAGAATCGAGCAGAAATTAGGTCTTATTTTTAACTATACTGTCACACAGAAACTATGAAGTGTTTTAGTTGTAGTTTGGAAAGGCATCTTGTTTGCTCCTGCCTGGAAAGAGTGGGAGAAAAACAGTAGTCAGGTGGTAGGCTTTGGATCCTGCTGCAGAGATGAGCTAAAATGTGGAGCTACCATCAGCAGGCAGATCAGCTGCTCTGCCCTGTCCTTTGGCAGCTGACCCACCCTTAAGTGGGTAGCAGGTCTCTGCTGCCAAGGTCTTGCACTGCTAAAAGTGCAATTTATTGTTGAGAATAGTGAACTTGATATGGTAGCTGAGGTTAATGATGTGAATGGTTTAATTAAAGTTTTAACAAGGAGATGAGAACAGATGAAAATCAGAACGATGAATTTAGCTGGGTAGGACAGACCACCACAAGGGTAGTAGAATCTGTCTTGGAGTAAAAGGAAGGGTGGATGAGTAAACATCTTTCGTAATCTAAAGTGAAACGAAAAAGAACACAAATCAAGAAATCTGATCAAGAGGTCTTTAGAATAAGGAAAAACAGCTCTTAAAGTGAAAAACCAACATGATACTGATGAATAGTTTAATTCTCCTATTTTGTGTCTTCGTCCCTTTGTCCCAGGTTCTTTTCTTTTTTCTGTGTACATTCTAAATAGCAGCTCTTTATTTGCTAATGGAGCCAGGGACAGTGTAAAGCAAGATTCTCTGTTTAGTTAAGCTTATCAACCTGAATGTAATTTTTGTTCAGGAAACCCATAGCACAAAGAAAGTGCTGCATGAGTGGAGTAATTGTGGCAGTTTAGGGGTGTTGTTTTCCTAGAGGTTTAATCCAAACAACACAGTTGTTGAAGAAATTATGGCAGGGCTGTCTTTAAAAGCTCTTTATTAACATTTATGCTCCAGCTGTAAAAAAACAAAAATTGTTGGTACTCTGCCGGTAAGAGTACCAACCAACGTGACAAAAAAATTTTGAAAATTAACTAATGAAAATCATTGCATTTAAATTGTGGTTCAACAGATGCATTTTAAAATACAAACTAATGATACTGGCCTGGACAAATATGATGGTACCCCTAGAAACAAATATTTAAAATAATTTGACCATAGGGACATGTATGTTGTGTATTAGCCTCACATGTGTCTTCAAACTTGTAATCAGTCAGTCTGCCTATTTATAGGGTGACAAGTTGTCACTGTACCATTTGATATCATGGTGTGTACCACACTGAACACGGACCACAGAAAGCTAAGGAGAGAGTTGTCTGTAGAGATTAGAAAAAATTATAGACACCCAAGTTAAAGGTAAAGGTTATAATATCATCTCCAAGCAGCTTGATGTTTCTGCGACCACAGTTGCACATATTATTCAGACGTTTAAGGTCCACAGGACTGTAGTCAACCTCCCTGGATGTGACCGCAAGAGAAAAATGTATGACAAATTGAAGAGACGGATAAGACGAATGGTAATTGTCAAGTCACATGAGCTCTATGTTCACAGACTCGAAAATTAAGCATACGAAGGAAAGAACACTATAACTTCTGTTTAACAAGATTGAGGCTTGGTTATGTTCTGGAGCTGCTTTGCTGCATCTGGCACAGGGTATCTTGAATCTGTGCAATGTACAATGAAATCTCATGACAATAAAGACATTCTGGAGTAAAATGCACATTTACATTTAGCTTTTATCCAAAGCGACTTACAAGTGAAGTACAAGGCAAGCAAAAATCTAAGTCAAGGAGAAAACAAAGCAAAGTCCTATCAGAAGAGATGAGATGCAAGTTCGAGAAAGAGCAGAAAGGAAGTTGTTTTTATTTTATTTGTTTTTTTTATAAAATTGGCTGCACAGTGTAAGAAAGCGTAGTCTCAGTCGCAGGTTATGGCTCCTCCAACAGGATAATGTCTAAAACACACAGCTAAAAACAAATGGCTAAGAACAAAACATTGGAATATTCTCAAGTGCCCTTCTATGAGCTCTGATCTAAATCCTATTTAACATCTGTGGAATGAGCTAAAACATGCAGTCATTGTTGTCATTTTAATTGTTAAGCACTTTGGTCAGTTATTACTGTTTGTGCTTTATAAAGTGCTTTATAAATAAAGTTAGCTTGGCTGTCTTCGCTGTCTAAAGAGACAGTTGAGACAGCTGGACGAGTTTGCTCACGAGAAGTGGGCCAAAATAGGTGCAGATGGAGAAGTCTCCTTAAGAGTTACAGAAATTGCTTTAAAAAAGGTTGTGCAACAAAATATTAAGTTAAGCGTACCATTATGGTTTCATTAGTTTGGTATTTTAAAATGCTTCCGTTAAACCACTTCAAAATTCAAAAGCAATGTCGGATTTTCAGTAGATAATTTCAGTAAATAGTTTTTTTTTAATTAATTTTGTCTGTTTAAAGTTATTTCAGTGACCATTGACATGTTTTCTTTCTAACTGAAGGGTACCAATAATTTAGTCCACATGTGTAGATGCTGGTCTGAGTTCAGTAGACTAGCCAAAGGCTTTTATTCTGGTTGAACACCAGTAGAAATAACAGACTTCAACTGGCTTTAGTTTCAGCATATGCTTCATAGTCAAGATCCAGGTTCTGTACAAATGACATTGTGAGTGTTATTAAAATAAACGGTCATCTATGTGTTGAGGTCCATGTAACCAACAACTGCTAACAGTACTGTTGACAGATATGGCATCTTTGGAAACTATGCTACTATGGAAACAAAAAAAAGGGGGGCGGGGGGTCTGTCGCAGCAGGAGAGGAGGAAAGTAAGAGTCTAGTGGTGAAATTGGGAGAGCTGGCTGATACATGGACTGGAGAAAGGTAGGCACATTCTTTGTACCAGAGACCAAGTGGAAGGGCAATATGGCCAGGAATAGTGGAGGTGGGCTCTAAGTGTTTTCCCATAGCATGGAAAGGAAAGATGACTACACACTAATGAAAATGTAATTATGTAGACTATACTCAATTTTTGAGATCCCTGTAAAAATTGTTCTAATATACTTTACTCCAAACACACTGCACCTTTAAACAGTTATAGTAATAGTTATCTGGCTATAGAGAGCTAAGATTAATGGCAAAAGGAATAAAATACTCTGGTACAAGTTTAAAATTAGCTAAAAGGTTAAATATGAATAATCTGGTACAAATAGGGCATAAATGGTTTGAAAAGCCTGCCCTCTAGATGGTTGGAATGCAAATGTCACTAAAATACTGATGTCCAATACAAAATGCAACATTACAGTTACAGTATCTACCAGTATATAAGTTTAAAATCTATTAAAATGAACACATTTACAATACTGTGCATCCGCAAAGTATTTAAAAGACAGGCGTATGCTTTTCCAAATAATTTCGAATCTACTGAAAAGGTGGACTCAAATAAAGTAGTAGAAACATTTCAAGGATTATCAGTGGAACTGGGATGCACCAGAGCTGAATTTTGAGCGTTTTTTATCTTTAATAAATTTGCAAAGATTTCAAACAAAATTCTTTCACTTTGTCATTATGGGTTATTGTTTGTAGAATTTTGAGGAAAATAATACATTTTATTCGATTTGGGAATAAGGCTGTAACAAAACAAAATGTGGAAAAAGTTAAGTCCTGTGAATACTTTCGGGATGCACTGTATGAGAATAGTGTCCATGGAGGGTTATTTGAGTTTGTCTCAGTGTGGGAGACACCGCTCTGAGTGTCTTGTATTAAAAGAGGATGCCTCTTGGAATGACAATTTTAAACACTGTGTCCCGCAGGGCACCTTCATGGAGTGCAGGCCATATGGTAGCATGTCCCACCGCTTTCACCGAGACTGTGCCTCCATCTTGAAGGATCGCAGGTTTTGCCCCCACTGTGGAGAAGAGGCCAGCCGGGCAAAGGAGGTCACGGTGTTAAAAGCCAAGCCGTTGCCCTCTGTACCCAGGTCCAACCCCGAGTTGTCAATTCCAGTTGTGCCCACTGGGGCCAGACTGCCATCGATACCAAACACACCTGCTGTTCAACAGGCACTCAGAGCTAAGAAGACCATCGAGCCCCAGAGGAGCAGGGATGAGAGCACAAGCAGGTAGTGACACTGATTGTCATTTTTTTTTCTTATTCATTAAACATAAAAATACAGTTACACTTCCTTCTCGAAATCACTGAACTATTAAATAGACAACTATAGAATACTACTATAGGATAGTTACAGTTTATGGCATTTCAGGACAAGTAGTAATCTTACTGCTGTGGTGCAGGAAGGTAGAGCGGTTTCTCTCACAGTTGTTGGTTCAATTCAGTCACATGTCAAGTGTGAAGGGCAGTGTTGGCCAGCTGCATAGCAGTGTTGTGGGAGTGGGTGAATAAGAAGCAGTGTAAAGTGCTTTGAGTGCCACTACAGAACTAAAGGGTGAAGGGCAAGAGTTTGTGTGCTGCTGACAGACTACCTAAAGAGTCACTAGAAAGCATTCTGATGGCACTGGATGATGAAAAGTAAGATTGACTATACAATCTGTTGTTCTTGTGTTCATGCATAAATGAATCATGGTCTCTTTTCAGCCTAAAACCAAAGAAGGTGAAGTACCCCACCAGCCAATTGTACATTTCTGCAAAACAAGGAGAGCTCCAGAAAGTCATTCATCTCTTAGGTACCTCATATTGTTTGGCATAAAATGCTTTAGCTTCAAAAACAATACTTGATGCTTTTTAAAAACCTGTATTATCACACCGGTCAATCAAACTCTTTACTTTACAGTTGAAGGGAAGGACCCTAACTTTTTAATGGAGGGCCAAAATAAATGTACCCCTCTTCATGCAGCAGCTGCTGAGGGTCACCATGAGATCTGTCATATGCTGGTTCAGGTAAGGATCCTGGTCACTACAGGTTGGACCTCAGGACCTGTATTTCTCGGTTCTTTCTGAAGAAAGGATCAGATGTTAGTGACACATTAGCCCTGTGACTAGCTGCCCTGAAATTCCAGCACACAAAAATCAATCTTCAGTCTTAGATGACTCACTATCCCTTCTTTCCCTACTTGCACTTTCAGACCTGAGTGCAAATTAATTAATTTAGATTCACCAATGTTTTGCAAAATATGGATAGTTATGGCAGGGCCAGACTCAGAAACTGCTACAAAACCATCCATATTCTCTTTTACATATAAACGTACACATGTAACATACATGGTCAGAAACATTCTTACGGGAGAAAGAGTTGGTTTTCCTGTGAGGGGTCAGAGTGTACAGGAGACACAAAATGATAGAAAAGTTGTGCTGCAGGAAATCGTTTTTTTTTTAAACAGCACATCCAAGTAGTGAATCTAAACCTCCAGCAGAACCAGGCTCAGGAAGGGCGGCCATCTGTCTTGACCAGCTGGGGTGAGTGGATAGTGGAGAGAGAAGAGAAAAGAGCAACTAAAAGCAACAAAACATTGGGCAGGTTGGTAGGACCAGCAGCTGTGCACTGGAAAACACACAGCTCCAAAGCTGAGAACACCTGCAGAAAGGGACAGAAAGAGGGAGACAAGAGAGTGAGAGAGAAAGACAACTTTGAAAGAAAGAAGACACAAAGTTAATGACATACAGTGGTGACAAATAAATATGGGCTGAGAGGAGAGGAGAGTGGGAAAAGAGGAGAAAAGGAGCTAGTGTATCGGGGGTGGGTCCTCCAGCAGACTAAGCCTAAAGTAACATGACTATAACTAAGTATAAGCTTTAACAAAGAGCAAGCTTTTAAGCCTAGACTTAAAAGTAGAGAGGGTGTCTGTTTCCCTAGTCTGAACTGGGAGCTGGTTCCACAGGAGAGTGTAAAGCGGTTTGAGTGCCAATAGGTAGAAAAGCGCTATATAAGTGCAGACCATTTACCATTCACAAGTAGGCCTAAATTCTGAGATGATATGGTACTATGAGGTCTTTTAGATATGATGGAGCTTGACAGTTTAGAGCTTTACATGTAAGAAGCAGGGTTTTAAATTCTATGCTTGATTTTATTGGAAGCCAATGGAGGGAAGTTAGTGAAGGCGAAATATGATCTCTCTTGCTAATTCCAGTCCGCACTGTTGCTTCATTTCAATTCAATTCAACTTTATTTATATAGCGCCAATTCACAACAAAGTCATCTCAAGGCACTTTACAGAATAAAGTCAAGACTATAAAGATTTATAAAGAGAACCCAACAATTCCCCTTTTAGCAAGCCCTATGCAACCGTGGAGAGGAAAAACTCTCTTTAACGGAAGAAACCTCCAGGGTCAAGGTGGGCAGCCATCTGCCTTGACTGGTTGGGGTGAGTGGGAAGTGAATAGAGAAAAGAAAAAAGCAACAATTTAGGTTTAATTGCAGGCTTTTTAGGGAGTTACTGGGGCATACCGAAATGATTACATTAGTCCAACCCAGCGGTAACAAATGAATGGAATTGTTTTTCGGCATCACTTACTAATTTTGGCAATGTTCCGTAGATAGAAGAAGGCTGTTCTAGAGATTTGTTTTATATGCTAGGTAAAGGACAAATCCTAGTCACTGTACTAAGTGTATTGATTAATGTTAACAGTAATAGGGAGCAGTTTCAGTAAAACTGACTTTATTGACTCAACATACTCAATAAAAACAGCAGCTTCCACAATGGTTATTACACTTTGTTCACTCAAATAAGTGCAAACTACCTGCAAAATATAAAACAGAATGTAACAGCTTTATGGCAACCAGGAACTGTAGCTTTGAAACCGTATTCATTTTGTTTAAGAACAACTACATTAATGAATCAAGCTGCATTCACTATAAAAGAAAAACATTTGTCAACAGAATGATACAGTATTTACCACAATCCTTATACAGACAGTAAAGCCAACAATGATTGCTTTTAGTCATGTTTGGTGTCTGCCAGTCTGCATCCTAGATTAATTTGTTTTTCTGTCCCATAGACATGTTACTTGCTGTTTATTTCAAAATGCTTGGTCTAGACATATAAAATCCCCTAGATGTTCTGAATTATCATAATGGGGAAACTTAGTTATTGTAATATTATTCAATTGTCTAATTTTCTGCACATATTTGTGTTACCACCTTTGGAATTTGTGCTTCTTTAAACTCCTTTCTTTAAAGGTACTGCACTACCTCCACACACTGTGATGCAGTGTAATTATGTTTGTGCACACAGGCTGGAGCCAACCTGGACATGTTTGATGAGGAGCAAAGAACACCATTGCTGGCAGCCTGTGAAAACAACCATTTGGACACATTAAAGTACCTTCTCCGAGCTGGAGCAGCTATTGGCCACAAGGTAGGTCAGCACACAGTCCTATCAACGTGTCCTATTAACCTGATCTGTCCTCAGTTTAGTTCACTCATTACTTCATCCAGTCTAACTCTGTCAATTGTCACTTCTGAGGCTGTACTGTTTATGCCAGCTAACATGTGGAAAAGACGTTATCGCCAGTTGAGAGGCATTTTCTTTCACCTGGGCTAATGCAGTAGTTGGTAACACTTTGTTGTTGTTGTTGTTGTTGTTGTTGTTGTTGTTGTTGTTTTTGTTTTTATAGGTCTTGAATGACATTTTTCTCTTCTTCTGCCTCTCTTGTTGATGAATTATCTACATTGTTGATTGTCAAATAAAAACACCAAATTATTCCACAATGAAATGCCGGTATACTATAATAAGACAAAGAGTTGTTCCCATATGCACACTTCTGAGTTATATAAAAAAGGAAAACTGTGATGGTAGAAGGACAGAGATTAACAATTCCTAATATAAGAATATGATTGCTCTGGTGAACTCTTAAATAATTAACTGTTATAAAAAGTAACAAGTATTTATTATTCTTTTATCTATCAGCTTAAGCAAGAATCTAGAGGATGGGGAAATAATAATTATTTGACACTTTTAAACTATTAGTTATTGAAACATCCTTTCTTTTGGACATTTGTTCAATGTCAATCATGTTGTCATCTCAGGATATCATGGGTTTCACCTGTCTCCATCTGGCAGCTAAACTGGGGCATTATGATATAGCCAATCATCTCCTCTCCAAGGCATCCAAATACATTAACTGTCAGGTAAAAACTCATACATTATTGACCAATTGCTGCTAAAAGCTAGTGCTGTGTCCATCATTGTGCCATCATTTTTGTATGAATGCTTCCATGAGTTTCACAGCTTGTGTCTGTGCAGGACAATGGTGGATGGACTCCCATCACCTGGGCCATTGAGTATAAACACAAGGAGTTGGTCCACTTGCTGCTGGCCAAAGGGGCTGATGTTAACATCAGGGACAAGGTCAGTAACACAGTCTTTACAACTGTGACACATCTTATCACACACAATAATACTTCTTAAGGTCATGTCTCTTTTTGGTTGTAAAATATGATTACCACTAATCCAAATGAAATTTATGTGGAGAACCAGGTGGGTGCTTTGTCACCTTGACTAGGGGAAGAAGTAATGCCTAACATAGACATTGAGAATATTACTTATTTTCATAACTGAACCACTGTGCTGTATGTACAGAATACAATGGTGAAAGCAGTAGAACCCCCTTCAATTGTCTGCTTTTCAGAAAGTATTCAAAAACACCTCTGGGCTTTTGGAGCATCCTTCTACATTTACATTTAGTCATTTAGCAGACACTTTTATCCAAAGTGACTTACAAGTGAGGTACAAGGCAAGCAAGAATCTAAGTCAAGGAGAAAACATCAAAGCAAAGTCCCATCAGAAAGTGTTCACATTTCATGAGATGCAAGTGGCCGTCATGCCAACAAGTTTGCATGACGGCGAATAAGTTATCCAAGCAGCTTCTTCAGTCTGAATAAAAGTGGCTAGGGAACCCATTTATAGCCTCCAGACTTTGACCAGTGTGAGATGGATACAGTTCAATCTTTGTATGTGCAGGAGAAATGAGTGTGTAGGGAAGTGAGAGGTCAGCGGGTGGCAAAGTTTAGTTATGTAACAGCTTTAGGAAAGAAGCTGTTCCTGAGTCAACTATACTATACTACAATTATACTATCATCATAATCTTTGATGTTTATCGCACCGAAATATCAGAGAGATTAGACTATATTGTCATACATCTAGTCTGGCAAATTTACCAGTGCAGTGCAGGGTTCTTTGTGAAAATCACTTTCCAGTATCATCCTCTGTGTATCATATTACTTAATATTTTCTCTCACTTATCCACCTGACTAACTCGTCCCCTAGACTGTCTCCTGTCTAAATCATGGACAACATTGTTTAGCAAAATGTTTTTAGCAGTAAACTTCAGGTCACCTCATTGACATTTACAGCCTGCTGAAGGGAGTTTTAAATGTATAAGATTAGAATATTACACTTGGACTCTCTCTCCATTCTTCAGGATGTTCAGCGCACACCCAAGGGAAACCCTTTCTGAACCAGAATGATTCATGTACATATAAAAGTTAGTAAGTTATTGGCAAATATGTGCCAATCTGAGATGCTCTTGGCAACATACATTGCCTGGCCACTTACCACCTGGATGTAATTAAGCAAACTGGTAAAAGCCTTCCACTGGATAATTAGTGAAATGATTAATAAGTCTCTCAGCTGGCAAAACGTAATGGATGGATTGGCCACCGCATTGAGTATCTTTGGGATGTGCTGTGGAAGATTTTATATATTGGCTGACTCTCTAATTATGAATACAGGATCCTGGTGAATAATTATTTTTAACTCTGGATGGAAATAAATAGTGTTACATTGCATAAGCTAATGGGAACCAGGCCATGGCAAATGCATGCTGTTTATTAAACCTAAAGCTGGTCTAATGAAATATTAGTCTTTGTGATTTTTTTTGGCCAGGTAGTGTATTTGAGTTTGAGGAGTGTGCCAAGGAAGAACAAGCGTAGCAAAAGTATTTGTTTGCATGTCAAAGTGAATATGTTATTTGTAGTTAAACACACACACAAACTGTATTCAATAATAACCTAATTACATGATCTGTAACTACTGTTACTGCATGTGGGTGTGGGTGTGGTTGGGTGTCATGGTTTTTACAGATTCAAAAACTACTGTAGGTCTTTTGTACAAAAAAATAAAGAATAAAGATTATAAATGCTGTTTAAATCAGAGTCAAAATCAAATGAGTTTAAGGCCATAAAAAGGTATCTTGGTGCTATACTTTATTTATACTTTATTTGTCAATTTGAACTTAAACCAGTTGGGGGAGTTATTGAACTCCTCACCTTAACATTTCAATATATGATTATGTTTGTCAGAATCACCTTTATTGGCTAAGGTGCAATTACATTGTCTGGCTTCTCTCATTATAGTTGAAACGTATAGATTAGATACCAAAATACTGCAGTAGTATCAAGTATCAAGTATCAAGTTGGTACCTCTCTTCTGTAAGAATTTGCCTGTTCTCCTTCTGAACCCTATAGCATTACTGTACCCCTGCCTCCATCAGAACATGATATCATTGCTGACCTCTGATCTGCATCTTGTTCAGGAAGAGAATGTCTGCCTGCACTGGGCTGCTCTGTCGGGCTGTGATGATGTTGCCCAGGCTCTGCTGGAGGCTCAATGTGATCTTAACGCTGTCAATGTTCATGGTGACTCACCACTTCACATTGGAGCCAGAGAGAACCATTTGGATTGTGTGATGTGAGTCTTGGTTAGTCCATTAATAATAGGATCAACAGCAGTAAACGTAAAGTACAATATACGCAGCACATTAATGTCCATATTGCTAAACATGTTCAGGAATTATGTATAGTTACACTGTTACCAAACTTTATCCATATAACTATGACTATAGTCATTTACTGATAGACTATGTATAGAAGTACCTGCAGGTTAAGAGTTTTAGCTTCAAATAATTGTGGACCCTTTAATATTAAGTTAATTGTGTTATTCAATTAATTAACATTTAACTGTTAATTGGTTTATTGTGTCAGCTGTGCCATCTTTGTTCTATTTTACATTATTTGCATATCAAGAACTTTATCTAAACTGCTTCTAGTCAGACTTTAAATTTAAACATATTCTATTAACAGGTTGTTTCTGTCTCGTGGAGCTGACATCACTCCGAGAAACAGGGAAGGGGAGACTGCTCTGGACTGCTGTGTCTACGGCTCCAAGGTGTGGATGGCCCTCAATACCAACAAGAAGCTCACTGAGGCCAGGAGAGGCAGAGACTGTCAGGGAGAACGAATGCTCAGCAGGTGGACATCAACACTACTCTGTGTGTGTGTTAGCTGGATTACATAAACATATTGTTTAGTTTTAATATTACATATATAGTATCATTGTGTGTACCACATAATGTGTCCTCCCATCAGTTTTTTTGTGATTTTCTTTTGTACTTTTCCTTTTTGTATTAAGACATTTTTACCTGTCTTGCATATAAAATACTATAGAGCAGAAAAACATAGAGTAGCATGAGACCAATCTAAAAAAAATTAACCAAAGCGTATCTAAGAGTATTTTATACTATATGTTTATAATGTACTGCATTATTAAGTGTAGATTTATGCAAGATGTGTTCTAATTTTAGTAATTCTTTGAAGAAGTCAGAAAATCATTGCTCTATATAAAAATATTGGACTGGATTTCACAAGTTATTACCCAAAAGGTGTACTTCTGTGTATCTCACCAGTCCGTGACAATATTTGTCTCAGGCTTCAGTACATTTAGCACATGGCCAGGGGAAATATCTGCACAAGAATTAGTACAAATGCAAATTTATGGTGACTTGCAAGATGGTGTCACTGTCTCTAGTATGCTTCATTATTCTAAGGAGACACTCGGGAAACCATTGTACAAGAAATGTTTAAACCCTAATATCATTTAGGGCTTTTTAACTGGCCAGATGGTGGAGCTGTTGAGGTAGCATTTCCAAAATTAAATTACATGAAAATGTTTCATCATTTCCCACATGGTGGTGTTCTTTGCAACGTAATTAGGCTCCAGGCTTTGGATATTGTGTTGGCAATAGCTGAATTTTTACATCTAGATTTTGAGCTATTCAAGCTCATTATTACTCTACTGTAAAAATCAAATTCATAACCAAAAGAACCTTTTCAGATACTGTACATCAAGCTGGATACAAGCAATAATTTATTAATTATGCCGAGTAAAGGTTATAAGTAGTGAAACCCTAATAGTAGAGGCATGCCATGACCCAAAGGATATTATTGAGCTTATGTTAAAATACTTTTACATAGCTATTAAGACACTACGTACTGTATATACAATGTTTCTTTTATCTGAACTCTTAAGAAGTTGTAATTTTTTCCTTTATGCAGATATACACAGTGTATGCAATTCTCTTTTCAACAATGATGTTTGAATACATTTTTACAACATAGTGTTCCTTCTCCCAGGGATATCTCTCGAGGGTACGAGTCACTTCCTATCACCTGTGTGAATGGTGTGGATGGCGAGTCCAGCCCTGACAACTTTAAATACATCCCAGACAACTGTGTCACCTCCCCACTGAACATAGACAAGGACATCACTCACTTACAGGTGAGATATCAGCTGTGTGAAAACTATTACAACATTTTGAAGAAGATTGAAACTTAAATATTTCTGTGTATTTAAAGAATAAGTCTGGTGATTGTATTTTATATATCTAGCATTGCTATAGACAGTAAGTGTACCCAAATATGAAATACAGTAATGTGTTTGTTTGCAAAGCCTTATAAATCTGAAGGGTTTAAAAGCAGTTTTCAAACACTAATGTCTTTGAATAAGGTAAAATATTTTGTTATATAAGTATAACTATTGTTTTTTTTATTAGTACAGCAACAAAACAAACATGTTTGGTGGAATAACAGATAGGACAGATAGGCTAAATTAAAAGGAATTGTCCAGCTGCACCATCTGGTTTATAAATGTCCTTCCTGCTCCCTTTCCACTAGCAACTGCAAGGCCTGCTTTTATAAATACTAATATAACACCTTTTGTTCATCACAGGTCCTTTCTAAATATTGCTTGTAGTAACAGCTGGAAATAGTTTTAACAAGTAATAAACTTCAAACGTCAATTTTTCTCACAGATGAGAACGCAAGTATATGGGTTTGGCATTAGCATTATCCTGTGTATCTACAATGAGTGAACATAGAGGAGAAGCTCAAGGCTGCTGTTTTATATTTCCGGAGTTGTACAACCTGCTTTGAAGGAGTACAAACTTTTTTTCTTTTTGTTTTATTAGCAAAGGTAACCAAAACCCAACACAACACAGCTGAGTGAAAATTACACAAACCTAAACCCTACAACTGAATTATACTGTTATACCAAAAAGTGATCAAGCTGTTATAACTGATGAACAGTTTGGGGAAAAAATCTGAACATGATCAACTTCTAGCGAAAATATTTGCTGTAGAACTAAACGTATCTGCTAACTACTGTAACAAACTCCCAGCTAAGTGTAGTTCTTATCATACACATTAATCAACAAATAGGGCATTTAAGTAGAAGCATGCAATGGTAATTTTATAATCTCAAACAGTTTATTGAAACAAAAGCTAACAACAGAGGCTAACAACAGGTGAGTGTATTTTGTATTGGAACATACAACAATTCACTGTCTGATGATCTTAAGTTTTGTAATGGTACATATGGAGTTATAAGATCCAAAATGTAGGATTGAGGAAAACCATGCAGTGCTTTATAAGTAATCAATAAAATCTTAAAATATATCCTAAAATGAATAGGGAGCCAACTTAGAGACACAAGACAAGAAGTAAAGTGGTTGAACTTCCCGGGTACTAGTCAGAAGCCTAGCTGCTGAGTTCTGAACAATTTGTAGGCGTTTCAAGTCCTTTTGATGAAGTGAGTAAAGACCAATTTTTCTAGAATTTTAGAGACAAACGGCAATTTGGAAATGGGGTGGTAGCTGTCCAGGATAGAAGGAATAGACCAGGTTACAGGTTGTATGAAGGCATCTTTGAAATAATTAGGGACACAACCAGTGCTCAGTGATTTGTGATTTTCTAAGACTTCCAGTAAAATCTTTGTTGGAAACAATGTCAAGTGGACGGCTTTCATATGCGATATGGTATCAAGTAGCTTAGACAGTGTAATGGGAGAGAAATGGTTCAGGGAGTTCCGATAAGAAAAGACCACATCCAGAAATAAAGGATTTTGAGTGATACCACCTGTAATTTTCTCCACTTTTGAAACAAAGTGTGACAAAAACTTATGCCTTTGCCAATTGAGTGGCTGATTGCAATGAGGGGGTAGACTCTACCTCTACCTGGTAGAGGGTTAACTAGCCTATCGATAATATGAAATAGAAATCTGGGATTTTGATGCTTGGCGTAGATGAGTTGTAAGAAATAAGAGGCTCTGTCATCCTTCACCATCCTATTGAAAAGTAATACGTTTTATTTCATTATAATAAAATGTACAATAAGACCAGATTTCTTCTGTTTACAATCAGCCGTTCTACATAGTTGTTTACAATTTTGTATGTTCTCATTAATCTATGGTTGTTTCCTGGTCAGTGGATCAGGTCTGTTTCTTGCTAAAATGTCTAAGATTGACACGCAAAGTGAGTTAAAAGAATTAACCATTTCATTAGTGCAGGTGGATTCAAGGAATGCAACGTGTGCAGAATTAAAAGGGTACAAAACTTATTAGCACAATGCTCATCAAAAACATGTGAACCCTTGGGACGTGGACAGTCCCTAATTATCTGTAATTTACAGCTAAAAACAATAGGCACAACTCTGGCCTCCTGTACTACTGCAAGGAACCTTGGAGTTATTTTTGACCAGGATTTGTACTTTACCTCACATATAAAACAAGTCTCTAAAACAGCCTTCTTCCACCTACGGAACATTGGCAAAATTAGGAGCATCCTGTCTCAAAGTGATGCCGAAAAACTGGTCCATGCATTTGTTACCTCTAGGTTGGACTACTGTAATTCCCTACTTTCAGGGTGTCCCACTAAATCCCTAAAAAGGCTGCAATTAATAAAAAATGCTCCAGCAAGAGTGCTGACTGGAATTACCAAGAGAGATAATATGTCACCTCAAGGGGGAATTGTTTGGGTTTTCTCTATACATCTTCATAGACTTTATTTTGTAAAGTGCCTTCAAAATTACTTTTTTGTGAATTGGCGCTATATAAATAAAGTTAAATTGAATTGAACTTGTTGCCCAAATGAGTCTTTATCATAAACCTCACACATGCACTGGAATCCTTAAATTCTCCTGACTTTGTCCGGAGGGGGTGTACGTGAAAATGCAAACGTCAGAGTGAGACACCTCCCCCATTATCCAAATTATTGTTTATAATATTTATATTTATATTCTAGTTTATGTGTGTACACGGAGCACGCTGCTCTGTCCCGAACTGTCGACTGAGACAGCACGGTTTTCTTTTTATTTATTTATTTTTTTAGATTCACTACTTGGATGTGCTGTTTAAAAAACAATTCCCTGCAGCACAAACTTTGTATGAATTTATTTTTGTTTTTGTTTTGTTTTTTGACACCAGGAATGTTACCCTAATATGAACTAAAAATTTATTAATAATTCCTGACTTGTAAGAACTCATAGATTGTGTTCTGCAGTGCTGCAGCTGTACAGACGACTGCTCGTCCAGTGCCTGCATGTGTGGCCAGCTCAGTCTGCGATGTTGGTATGACAGTGTAAGTACGCACACACACGCCTATTTGCCACTTGTTTGGTCCTTAAAATTGCCAACAGCAACTTAAATCACCTGTTTGTGACATAATTCTATGATTTAAATTCATGACAGGACAAATTAAATATATCCCACGCTGTGACAACTCTTCTAGTAAGACCACCAGCTGATCTTGCATCAGTTTCAGAATGTCCCAGTTGAAATCTGCTTATCATGTCAATAGTTCAGTAAATCAAGATTAAGTCTGGAATGGGGACCTCCAGCAGGCTATTTGAAGCAGTCAGTAGGTTGTAAATATTACCAAAACTTAATAAACTCTCACTAAAAAGCAAATTCATTGTAGTGTCTTGCACGAGATATCAGGCATCATGTGCACCAGGTATATCCATGTAATCACCTTCAGACCCTGCAACCACCCCATCCTTTTGGCCACTCTCAACATAGAATGTGAATCCCTGATAGCTGAAATGTGTCTCATGGTGTGTTTACAGGAGGGGAGATTACCACTGGACTTCTGTCAGCGGGAGCCCCCAGTGCTGTTTGAGTGTAACCATGCCTGCTCCTGCTGGAGGACTTGCAGGAACCGAGTAGTTCAGAATGGACTGAGGTGATACAATCCATTTTGTTTTGTGTGGCTGTACTATTCCTCCCTTATTACACAATTTTCTCTAAATACCAGGGGTATGTTTTTTTGATATTGTTTTTCTGAGGGGAAGATGTTTTTAAATAAAGCAAGCATGACCCAAGCCAGCAAATACAACTCAAACATGGCTGTGCTGCAGGTGAGTGGATAAGAAAATGGACGCTGCTCTCTGATGGATGAAAATTAGTGCAAGAACATAAAGTGTAATAAAACACCAAACCAAAAATTATTTTAAGTCCTGTTGCAGAAAACTAAATATAAAAAACCTAAAAAAAAAGGTGTCTACAGCTCTTTATTTGCCTGCGTGACGATCCAGTGTCATATATTGTTTAAAAATTAAACAAAAACACCAGATACTAGTTTGGTTGCCAACGCAGTGAGTTTCCTTTAATACATCACAGTTACTAACATTTGAACATCCAAGAATACAACAAAGAACACAGGGAATTGGCCTGACAAAGTCCCATTTACATTTATGACTAGATAAAATCCTGAACTCATTAGGGATCAGTTACATGCATCAGGCGGTGGGTCCCCCAGCAGTCTAAGTCTATAGCAGCATAACTATAATTAAGTATAAGCTTTATTAAAAAGGAAGGTTTTAAGCCTAGACTTAAAAGTAGAGAGGGTGTCTGCTTCCCGAATCTGAACTGGGAGCTGGTTCCACAGGAGAGGAGCTTGATAGCTAAAGGCTCTACCTCCCATTCTATCTTTGGAATTTCTGGGAACCAAAAGTACGCCTGCATTCTGAGATTGAAGTGGTCTACTGGTACTATGAGGTCTACTATACATGATGGATTCAGAGCTTTATTTGTATGTTAGAAGCAGGGTTTTAAATTCTATTCTAGATTTAATGGGAAGCCAATGGAGAGAAGCTAGTGAAGGTGAAATATGATCTCTCTTGCTAATTCAGCACTCTTGCTGCAGCATTTTGGATTAATTGCAGGCTCTTTAGGGAGTTACTGGGGCATCCTGAAAGTAGGGAATTACAGTAGTCCAACCTAGAGGTAACAAATGCATGGACCAGTTTTTCGGCATCACTTTGAGACAGGATGCTCCTAATTGTGGCAATGTTCTGTAGGTGGAAGAAGGCTGTTCTAAAAAAGCAACAGCAATATTATTTGAGAGTATAAAACAGACTCACAGTACACTTTCAACCTGGGCCCTGCTACTGCTTCAGCGCAGGAACATCCACTATATTTTAGGGTTAGGGGATTGACAGTGTCCATACCCAGGAAAAGGCAAATTTTCTTGAATAAAATCTGAGTCACTTTTGTTTTCTGTTTTGTCTGAAACCTTCTCCTAATATGTCAGCTATTAAATAAGAAAACTGCCCTATTGTTGATTGTTTTAGAGTCCGACTGCAGCTGTTCAGGACAGAGAAGATGGGCTGGGGAGTGAGGGCCATGCAGGATATCCCTCAAGGAACATTCATTTGCGAGTAAGCATACATTCTTACAGTATAAGAGAAAATTTACTTATAGAAAGATGTACAGCATTAAATGCCGAACAGAGCCTCTTAGCTCCCCCCAATGATTCCACAGGTATGTTGGAGAGATCATCACTGATGCAGAAGCCGACAAAAGGGAGAACGACTTCTTCCTCTTTACCCTTGACAATAAGGTGATTGTTTAAATTTGTACAAGGCAGTTGTGCATGTTGGTGGTGAGACAGGGCACAGACACAAACACACACACATTTAGTGACTTGGCCATTTTGGCTTGGCTTCTATTTATAACCTTATTAGAATCGGGAATTTCACTGGAAGTTAACTGTAATTATATATTAGACATCTTCTTCTTATTCTTCTTATTCTTATTCTTATTCTTATTATTATTAATTTATTATGTCCAGTTGGATGCAAAACTTTGCATCTTATTTGGATTTTTTTTCAACATAATGTATATTGAGGTGGTACAAATATTTATTAGAAATAAATGAAAGTTATTTTGTATTAATTTATCAAGGGAATAGACATTTTTACAACGTTTTAACAACTATTCTAATAATTTTCATTACTGTAATATAACTTTCATTTTTATAAACTTTATAAAACAATTATGTTACTTCTAAAGATAAAGGAACTAGTACTTGCTGAATCTGCATACACTAAAAATGTACTTTAATTTCTGATTAAAACGTACTATGATGATTTAAAACATTCTTTTTGTTTTACTCGTTTTGCCTTTTTAGAATAAGGATGCAAACTTTTCCACCCAACTGTATTTTTTCACAGCCACACTTTATAGAATTACTGTAGAAGTATAAAACTCTAAATTGCTAATATTGTAACTTTTTATAGATTTACATAACTAAGGCAACTAGTTTTAAAAGTTGTATATGTACAGTACATGACACTGAAATTATATAAATATTAAATTTAGGTTGATTAATTATGTGACCAAACATCAGTAAGCTACTTGTGTCTTAAAAACCAAGGGAAGTCCTACACAGGATGGCATCTGAATAAGTCATTGCACTTTAGCTTAATCTCTTTAAATCAGGTCATTTTTCTAATTATTTTTTATTCAAAATGTCCAATGGATTACAGCACTACACACATTACCTTCACAGGTAAGGCTTCACAATATTTTAAAAAACTTACTTTGCAATATTTTTTCACTATATGAATTGAATACTGTCATTTCGAAACAACTGATGGTTCTAGAATGATTAGGACGATTGAAATGTTGAAACACAAATTACCTATACTCTGCACAGTCCTTGAAGGCCTCACTAAGGAAGTAGGATGAAGGAGACATACATAAAGTAAACAAAGTATTTGCTGCTTACATTCACTATGTGTTAACAACACTCAGGTTCACTCTTTAGTTGCAAATTGATCATTTCTGAGCGGACTATTCAAATATGATGTAAAATCTGTGAAAACCTGCGGTACTGTCATTGTGTCATTGAGGTTAAGAAAAACTGAGCTTTTTCTTGTCCCCTCATGATCGTTTATATTTTATTTTATTTCGTTTATTTGAATATTTTCCTTTTTTCACCATATCTCAAAATACCTTTGTTTTAATCATATATCAGGACTTATCGGTTTTAGTTAGAATACCAACCTAATTTACTTATTATTATTGAATATTTCTTAATTTACATTTTTTTTTATACAGTGGCAAGCAAATGATCTTCACCAAAGTCACAAATATCAACAAACATAATATTTCTAAGTTGATAAAACACAGTTATATTTTCATGTCTTTATTCAATACAATTATTAAATATACAAAGTGTTGCTGGAGTAACAAACTGAATTAACACACTGATTCCCTTGTTAGTGTTTTTATAAGTCAAAGTAGCTCTTAACAACAGTTCCATTCTCATTTTATTGATTGAACTCCAGGTTTGCTAACATCTGACTCCAATTGATGTTTAGTGCTGCCATTACTTTTTCTGCCATCACTTTATTTGCTTATTAGTTTAGTAAATTGATGAAAGATGTTGACTGTATTTTCTCTGTTATAAATAATGTGTTTGATTATTGTGGTTTTGGTGAAGATCAGATCACATTTTAAGAGTAATTTATGCAGAAAACTAGGAAATTGTAAATAGTTCTCCAGATTTTATTTATTTTATGCCACTCTATGTTATAAGTATAGTGAACAGTAAACTTATGGAGAGCATGTAGCTGACTGTTTTTGAACATTACCTTGTTGCAGGTAGGAGATGTACACTGTATTGATGCGAGACTCTTTGGCAACATTGGTCGCTTCATCAACCATCTGTGTGAGCCCAACTTGCTGGCTGTGAGGGTGTTTACCATGCACCAGGATCTACGCTTCCCCAGGATTGCTTTCTTCTCCAGCAGACCTATCAAAGCTGGAGACCAGATAGGGTGAGTGGTGGGGAAAAATAACCTCAGCTTGATCTTCTGTCTTCAGTCGATACCTTTAAAATGAAAAAAGAAAAACATATAATGACTGGGTTCTCTTTCTCAACAGGTTTGACTATGGTGATCATTACTGGAGGGTGAAGAGCAAGTACTTCAGCTGCCAGTGTGGTTCTTTAAAGTGTCGTTACTCAGCTACTAGATAAAACCTCACTGGTGACCATTGATCAGTCTTTTCTGCTTGGACACATCAGTGCCCTCTCTATCAGAAACAACAAATTCAGAACCAAATGCCATGTAAGAATGATTTGTTGATACCTGAACACCAATGGGACTTTCTAGTATTCACTCATATTCTCAGTTTTAAAGCTGCAAATGAACATAACCATTGTTTAAACCTGTCATCCCTGCAACCAGGATGTAACTATTTTATACAGTTAACTTTTCTATAAGAAGCACAGTGTATTATGCCAGCGGCCATACATACTGTATGAGATTTTAGTTTAACAAGCCAAAACCTTTTAAACCTTTAATACTATAGAGTCTTATATGTGTGAGCAATTGAAGTGAGTTAATCCTTTTGAGAGTCTAATCTTTTCTCTGAATGTGCTTTTTACTCAATTTCTAATTATCAATTAAAAATGTTTATAGCATCTCTTTGTCTTGATTTGTTTTTGGGTAAAGTTCACTAGTCAAGAAAAAGTAGAGGCCTAGTTTCCTTCTTTGATCCCTTTAGGACATGCAGGTAAAGTTGCTGGTTGTTACCTCTTCTCTGAATTCTTCCACAGTTTGTGCACAAGGTCAATGTCATGTTGAAACAGGAAAGAGATGCTGAAGAACTGGCAGCATTACTTATTTATATTGGATACATAATCTGCCTAAATCAGGAATAACTGACCCAAACCAATAATTATGTGCCCACACACTGGCCATAAAACGTTATAAAATTAAATATTTTCAATCTAAAAACATATATTCTTCTTCTTAAAAACAATTGTTATTTTTTTCTTGACAAAATCTATTCAAGACCTAGCCCTACAATTTAAATCTTGAACTCAAACTATCTTAAAATGTGTGCATGTTCACATCATTTAGAAGCATATATATATATATATAATCTTGTCATAGGTAAATATTTTTGAAACGTTCCCTTAATATGTTTTTTATTATAAGGTTCAAATTGAACACATTTCCCACTAGATTTTCTTTAACAGATGTTCATTTGGCCGGAAGTTGTGTTGTTCCAACCAGCTGTAGTGTTTATATCCAGGCCACATACTCAATATACCCTAAACGAGATAATATTACAGTTGCAGTTTAGTGTTTTGTCAGTATTCAATATGTTTGATGGAGAAAATGTATTATTTGTATTTCGTTCGTTAAAATGCTCTTATTTTGATAGACAATTAAGGGAGTATATTTATTCCGCCCCGTCTGTCTACTTCTCCTCCCTGTTGCCATGGGAACAGGGCCGGTCCAGGTGGGGCAACTGACTGGCGTCTTGTCGGTCACGTGTGCGTCTGACGCTGAGGAGCGGTGGAGAAAGTCTTCGTGCGCAATAACGAAACTAGCTGCTCAGTCGTGATTTCTCATCGATTACCGATTAAAGTCACAGCGGCGTGTGTCTCACCGGGCTCGGGCTGCAAGGCGGTTCGAAGAGGAGTCACTCAGTTACTCGCAATGGAAACCTGTCTCAAGGGGACAGAGAATATAATTGCTGTCGTTTACTGATGAAAAATCTATTGAGTACTGACAGGGACGGTTCGTGGGTTTTACGGTGTCGTAGCCTTTGTGTTTGTGTTAAACAGCTTTTCGCAGTGATTTTGGGAAAAGGCGCAGCCTGTAGCATGGGCTACAGGAGCTGGGACAGTGAGCCGAACGGGGACTACTTCACGAAAAACAATGCATCATGGAACGTGGTATTGTAAAGTTTGAGAGAGACAGCATGGACATCAGCAGAGAAGAGGAGAACAGAGACTGACGTTGATGAGAGCAGCCTCTCGGTTCTTGCCTCGCTGTGAATGTTTGACTCTTTTGCTAGTGGACGGTATGCGCACCTAAAGAACCTGCAGGACGGGACGACAGTGCGTGTTGTGATGCTTCTTCTCCATTTCTTTTCTGGCTTCAGTTTTGGTTTCTCCAGCTCGATCTGCGCTCTCTCACAATGGCTCGCTTTGAAGACGAACTGCCCAGTCGCTATGGAGGCAGCTGTCCTACGGGCCCCGCCAGAGGGGCGAGCCGGCAGCCGGGGCCTCCGGGGGGCCAAAGGGTGTACAAGCAGACGATGGCCCAGAGAGCTAGAACTATGGCCATTTACAACCCCATTCCAGTCAAACAGAACTGCCTCACTGTCAACCGCTCTCTGTTCATCTTCAGTGAGGATAATATCATACGGAAATATGCCAAAAAGATTACGGAGTGGCCATATCCTTACTGTCCACTTATCTTCATACATTCATACATACATACTCTCACCACGCCGAGCTCCGCCGAAAAATATGTCAATTTAAGGTTCTGCGCTTACCAGCAGGATATACACGATTCTGTGATAGAATATCTAAATAAAACGAAACGATCCACCCTTAATTCAGCATGAAAAGATTAGTTTCTATCATTTAAACTTTAAACTTCCTCTGATAGTTCTCTCGTTGTTAGCACAGTCTCCAGTATAGAGGGAAGGGCGGCCACCTGTGTCACACTGGGAGCTCCTCACTCGATTTTCTCTAAAAAATAAAATCCCAGGTCTTGAAACCACCTGCTCGGCTTTATCTCCGATAAAGACGTAAAACATTTCCTTCCATGTGTGTCAGCTACAGCTGTGTAAAAGCATGGTAACCTTAAAGAGACACATTTCCGAGGTGTTTGGCGAAAAACACGAAATTCAGGCACTTACTACCATAGTGTGGACCCTGTGGCTGGGGTCATACCGTGTTGCTAAATGGTTTTACTTGTGTTTCACTAAAGTTCTTACCTTTGTTTTAAGTAAAGGCTTGTGATAAAAGGATTCTTGTCAAGTGCATCTAACCTTCTTAGACTCTTCTTTAAATAAATAATGTGTTTGAGATCTGAATCCAGGGAGGATTCTGTTGTTACTGTTATGGCCAGATGGCTTAAAAATCGTTGGACAAAGCAGGTCTTGTTCATTCTAACCTAATGCTGAATTCATTCAGGTTTAAAGTTACATGGGAGGCCATTGTCTCACTGGCGGCTCACTGTTAAGGCTGGAGTCTGCAGATGGAGCTGTCCAGAGTGCTGAAGACCCAGCAAACAGCAGCCTGGCCTCACCATCAAGGCGGTGGCAGGCTGCATGGGTGTGACACTAAACAAACAAGCTGTGGCGATAAAACAACGCAGGATGCAGGTCTCCAATTAGCTGCTGGTGCATTTTGAATCGTTTTAGTTTGCAGTAAAAGATTATATGAGCTTTGAAGCCACCTGTGGAGTTTTGTGTGTTGACTGACATATTTCCTCAATGAAGCAGATAAAGATGTTTAAATACCCGGCATTTTAATAAGGGTTGTAGGTCTTGCAGTCACATTAAGTTGTGTAACAGCTTACAGAGGTTGGTCAGTTATCCTGAGGCTGAGCAAACATTTATAATTCTTTGATGTTGCAGTACATAAAGAGCACTTTATCTTGATGCATATCATGGCAAAGCTGAACAATAATCTGTTGTGGCTTTGAGCAGCTAGAGCCCCAGTGGCTGACGTCCGTTGGCCTTCATATTCTTCTGAGGAGGTTCCCCTCAGGGAATATTGGAGCGTAGTGCTAATGACACACCAGCATTGCACTGCAGCGAGGAGAGGTTCTCAGTGTTCTGTACAAATCTGCGTATAATTTCTTGAAGCCAGCAGAAACTCTCTTGCAGCATTGTGCAAGTGTTGCATAATTGTCCCCCCAGATGTTTGGCTGCTGAAAAGTGATTAGGTATTTTCATATGAAAGAATCATTGAGGAATGCATATGAATATAAATCCAAGTAGCTAAACTACTTTGTGGACATTGGAGTTAAAGGGACACTATACCATATATAGATCAAGTTTACCTTTTATATGTAGAACTACAGGGCCTGTGAATACAGGTTTAGTACTACTTTTGTGGGTAAGAAGGAAGCATTGCATGGTCTGAATAAATTACCCTGTTAACTGAAAGAATGACAGGAAGTCTGCATTATAAATTAGGGCTGTGGGTTTCAGAAAAGCTAGGTTTGTTGAGGCAGGATGAGGGCTGATGGGGTGGATGTTCTAAGAAGAAAAAGTATTGAAAGCATTATGGGAAGTCAGTCCCTACAGGAATTTGTCATGTGGTGATAGGAACAATTAACTGAACAATGCAATGTGCATCACAGGTATTCTAGAAAAGCTGTCACGAAATCAGGCATTTTAGGCCTTAACAATCTAATCTTTTCTAAAATTGTTTTACCACCATCCTGCATGTTTTCATTTTTAGTTGTAAGCTGCTGACCCTGTGAGTTTTGTGCAATGCGCATTAAGGGAGATCAGTTTAGTTCATCAACACTACCCAGGAAACAAGCTTTGTAAGTAAGCAGTATGTAATATGAGTTTGACACGTAGGTTATATCTTGTTGCTGCCCTTTTAACTAGTGTTCCTTAATACTTTTACTCCATTTGAGTACATGATCCTGGCCACCATTATAGCAAACTGCATTGTGCTGGCTTTGGAGCAACATCTACCAGCCCTGGACAAAACACCGATGTCAGAGCGTTTGGTAAGTTGCCACATTGCTGCTTTCTGTTCTACTCTACCTTATGTCTCATAGAATAGACACAACAACTGGGATCACTGTGACACTTTGCTCTCTTATTTTTGTGAGCACATTAACAAAACATGCAGAGATGTTGTAATGTATTTGTAAGTGAAATACTTCTATTTGGCTCCATTTGCAAAGCAGCTCAAACAAACACGGTTGTTTTCAGCTGTAGACTGACTGCTGCAGTTTAGTCATGTGCTCTGCATAATTCAATATTCCCTCCTTTTTCATTTTACATGTTGATGGAATGAAACATTTTGGTGCCAAAATTCTTTGAGTGAAATATTAATAATATATTTTGAGCTGAAGATGTACAGTAATAATGATGCTGTGTGTGTGAATCAGCATCTTTAATAGAAAGTATGATTCCATTTCATCAGATAGGGTCTGCCCACACTTCTATAGATTCAGCAGAACTCTGCAGAGCTGCCTTTTATTTGCATTGTGTAACAATACCTTACATTACCTCTGCTGTCCATCCACTCACCTTCCCCATCTGTCTTATTAAATCTTTCCATTATAAAACTGAGTGCTGTGAGTCTTTCTATCCTATCAAAGAGCTGCTGGTGGCTGTTTTAAGAATAAATCACCCCTCCCTGAGGCGAGGAGCCTCCCCGCTGCCTGCTTTCATTGATCCACTCTGAGATGGGTTTAAACCCTTTCTGAGAGACATACCCCAGAGTTAATGATGTTATGAAGTGATCAGATGTGTCATCAGGAATGTCCACTGCATTATAAAATCACTTTTACATCTTGTCTGTCTTTACCCAGCTATTATCCAGCCCCATTAAAGATTCTTGAAAAAAATATGTCTTGACCCTTGTGAGGGAGCTGTGGTTAGTGTATGAGAACTGCAAATAATTATTATTTTTATTATTGACTAAACCACAAATAATTTTATCTATTCATACATATGGCTTTTCAAACACTTCTTTACTTCTGCAGGACTTAATCCATATTCATGTCTGGTAAAACAGTAAATCTGTTTATGTTTTGTCTTAAAAGGAATTAATAATAACATAATTATTCTTGTAGTAATTGTACACATGTACAGACGAATGCCCTGATGGTGTAGAGAAATCATACAGATACAGATCACTCATTTTATGAATCTTTTTCTTCTTCTATTGTTTCTTTTTTTAACAGGATGACACAGAGCCCTACTTTATTGGAATATTTTGTTTTGAAGCTGGCATTAAGATCATCGCTCTGGGCTTTGCCTTTCACAAAGGCTCCTACCTGCGTAATGGCTGGAATGTAATGGACTTTGTGGTGGTCCTAACAGGGTGAGTAGCACTGGCCTAATGGCTCATACAGCTGCTAAGTGACAGAGCTGATGGGCAGCAGCGATTACTGATGGGTGGGGAGAGCTCTGCTTTGTGTGTATGTGTGTGTGTGTTTTGGGTTTGTTATGATCAGTAGAGCAGAGCCATTCCAGATGGTAGGGTGTTTTCTTCCTGTCTGAACATAGTATTTATAAGGTGGAATTGTCTGCATTAGGGATTCAGATAACCAGAAGGAAATCAGTGCCCCCACAGTGCGTACATTAGTGCAACACCGGATGCCAGGGAAATAGATTTTAGTGGTGCAGAAATAGAAATAATGAAAATGACTCTTCATTTACAAGCTTTGCGTTCTTGGTTACAATATTTTAGAGCTTTCAGTACTGCTGAGCATTCTGTTATTACTGACACACACACACACACATGTAGTACAACTTATATATTATATGTTAATTATAATTAATTTATAATATTATATTATACAATAACTCTTATATAGCATTTCTAACCACTACAACAACAACAACAAAATCTTAATGAATATCATTATTCCAAAACACTGCATTGCCGCCTTCATCACATAGTTTAAAAGTCAATCTGAACTTTGTAGTCAAATGTAGTCCTACAATCTTACCAGATGAGTTTTCATACAATCTGGTCATTTTCATACAATCCCATTTAGGTTGGTTTTCTGGTTTGAATTTATCTTTTATTAGCTTGTCTAAAATAGCTTTCTAGGAGTCTAATATTTATACACTAACAGGTTTGGTATTCATGCTCATAATGTTGTAGCTTTGACTTTGACAGTTTTTAACTGTTTTACAGATTTTTGAGATATTATATTTATTTAATTATTATTAGCTTTTCACCATTATTACATAACCCAACATTACATTTACATATCAAACATTACTATTACATTTTACAATCATTCTTAGCTCCATCTAAGCTATTTATCAGTGTCTTTAGATTTCTGTTTCAGCTTCTTTGCTCACTTTCTAATTAACTTTCTCAATAGTTTAATTACACTTTTTAGTCTAGTAGCCCAATCTAAATTTTTATATATATTTGTCTTGTCAAAGTAGAAATTCTGATTAGTCATGTACATTAACTGTAAATGGAATATAAAAATACCACAGCCTTCCCTACAACACTTTGCACAGGAATATTAGAACTAAACACCTCATATACTGTAGCCTTCTTGAACTTTCACTAACCATTTATGGCATTGAAACTACATCATTTAGTTTAACTTTAATCCTCTCAGCAAGCGACTGTACTCTTTCTATTGCTCACATCCTACATAATATTGACTTTCCTTATTTGCTAATGCTATCAAAATGCTTCATTAGCTTAAAAGAATGTTGCTGGTTTAGTGGCAAGCTCCTATTTTTCTCTGTCGTCACTGATTGTAATAGGGTAAACAGAGAGGATCCCTTTGGTATTAGCTGAGAAAACTAGTATGGGAATAGCACTGTTGATGCTGGGGGATGGAGAGGCAGAGAGCAGAATTAGCTTGAGTGTTGGGCAATGGTGAAGCACAGTGGGGGTAGTGACAGAGGATGCTGTTATACTGCAGCAAGTCCCTAGCTACTTGCTGGATCCAACAGGGGATGGCCCAGCCTCTTTTACATAATCACACATAGATTTTTTTGGTCTGTCTACTGGGGCTTGTGTCAGGAACCCCACTGCAATAAACAAAGTCTGCATTTATTACCAGATTCTCATCTATGACCTCATCCCTCCCAGTAGAGGTGGAGGTACATTATCATGAGAACAGCCTTTGCGCCTGTTCCCTGAGAAGAAGAGGAAGCTTTTAGTGGAAAATATAATAAATCACCGGATTCACTGGAATGGGTCTGGTTTAGATGGAAAGATGCAAAGATCTGTGTGTGTGTGTGTGTGTGTGTGTGTGTGTGTGTGTTACATGGTAAGGTCTACAATTTAGTTATACACTCACCTGTAGGAACATGCATGTTCTTAGCATCTGGTCCCCACAAGTCCAGGACTGAATTTTAGAGTAACGACGGGGTAAGGGTTAGGGTTAGTTAAGTACCAGTTATGATTAAGGTTGGGGGAAGACTCTAAAAATGAATGCAAGTCAGTGGAAAAGTGGAAAGTCTCCACGGGCTAATACAAACAAGTTTGTGTGTGTGTATGTGTGTGTGTGCGCGCGTGCATACATGTGTGAATGTGGGAGTGGTCCAAGCAGATCTGATTGAATTGTAGCTGAGCAGACCGATAACTATATTGGAATAATTGAATAGTGAGTATAGGCCATTACAACAGTGTTCTGGATATCATCATGTGCCACTGTAGAGTGCATGCACGAACTCCACATTCAAACACCTTAAACATGCATGTACACACATGCACACATAACAGCGTAACACATCTCCATCATGATATTCATTTCAGGGAGAATGTGCTGAGTACAGACCCATTGGTATAAGCATTAGCTCACTAATCATTAAGACTGAGCCCATTTGGATATGGCCTGCCTGTGCTTGTGTTCTGTACATAGCCATGTACCATATGTTACATCTTAACTCAATGTGGTACATTTTATAGATTGGCTGGCCGATTAACCTACGGAATTGGTGGTAGTCCTCAGCAGTGAGGATTAAATTAAGGCAAAAATATTTTTTATACAAGATACATAGTGGAAGTTTTATGTAATTGTACACAATGTAATCATTTAATCAAAGACAACATCTTGAGTCATCCTAAAACTTTCAGTAAAAGGTAGAATCACATGCAACACTTTTTTTGGTGTGTATTTACTTCAATGCCCATGTACTCTGTTTTTAAAACAAAACTTTAAAATAACACATGTTAACACAAAGATTCCATTAGAAATCAAGATGGGAGGTTGCCAGGAATTTCAATGTCCTTAACCCTACTCATTTACAATACATGGTCATTAAGGTTGGTCAAGACATAGGAGGGAAAGTAAAAATTTTTTACAAATGGAATGTTTTTAGATTCATCATCTGAATACTTTGATGCATTTTGGTTTAAGCACGAATGTATTGTATTGTCTTGTTTTTTTGTAATATTTCTACAAGTAAATGTGTTTTGTTTACGTTACAGATTTGTATAATTTCTGTTTATAATAGGAATTTTGAACTGTTTTATGTTATGGGATAATACACAAGATGCAGGACTATGAATAAGAGACAGATCTCTCTTCGATTTGACATGTAAGCTTCCTCTAAAGAGTTTCAGAGTTGCTCTGGATTGTGCTGTATAGATCACCTGTGTGATACTGAGTTACTTATACTTTGTGTATAAGCCCAAAATGTTTGTGCTTTGTACAAAATACATATTCCACAGGATTGATGCCTTTATTCTTCACTCATTACAAGTATTACAGATTAACATTTTCACGTTACACCTGTCAATTAACTGTGAGCCGTTCATTTTTTAAGTTTATAACCCTGCATAAAATGAAACTATAGCTGTTATTTCAGAAATCCTGCCAGTCTTTCTCCTTGTCAAATGGCTTACAACTCTAGAACTATTACAAAAAGCAGCTGAATTTTCATATGTATGGTGTCATTATTCTGTTTACAACAGAGTATATGAGTAATATTGATAGCGGTGGTTTCTGATTATTATTCTGATTAAGTAGTAGCACACTAGTAAAAAAAGTAAAAAGTAGTTTCAAAATTGAAAATACTTTAAAAGTACTTTCATTTTCATTAACTGTTTATGTAGTTACAGTGCATCCAGAACGTATTCCCAGCGCTTAACTTTTTTCATATTTTGTTATGTTACAGCCTTATCTCAAAATGGATTAAAGTCATTACTCTTCTCAAATTTTTAAAAAATAAAAGATGAAAATAAATCACATGTACATTAGTATCCACTGCCTTTATTTATACTTTTTTGATGAACCTTTAGCAGCAATTACAGCCTCAAGTCTTTTGAGTATGATTCTACAAGCTTGGCACACCAATTTTTGGGCAGTTTCTCCCATTCTTACTTACAGTACATCTCAAGCTACATCAGGTTTGAGTGGGAGTGTTGGAGCATAGAGCATTCAGATTTCTCCAGAAATTTTTAGTTGGGTTCAAGACAGAGTTGTGCTGTAGCTGTACCGTAAGCACACAGGCACGATAACAAACGAGTGGCTACTCGTTTGTTATCGTGCCTGTGTGCTTACGGTGACTGTTCTGTTGAAAGATAATCCGTCACCCCAGTCTGAGGTCCAGAGTGGTCTGGAACAGGTTTTCATCAAGAATGTCTCTGTACATTGCTGCATTCATCTGTCCCTTGATCTTGACTAGTCTCCCAGGTCCCGACACTAAAAACATCCCCAAAGCATGATGCTGCCAGTACCATGCTTTACTCTAGGGATGGTATTGGCCAGGTGGTTTCCTGGTTTCCTCCAGACATGGCACTTGGCATTCAGATCAAAGAATTTAATATTTGTTTTATCAGACCAGAGACGTTCAGGTGGGCTATCATGTGCCTTTTACTGAGGGGTGGTTTTCATCTGGCTACTCTACCATAGAGACCAGATTGGTGGAGTGCTGCAGAGATGGTTGTTTTTCTGGAAGATTCTCCTATCTGCACAGAGAAATGTTAGAGCTTTTTCGGAGTGACCATTGGGTTTTTGGACATCTCCCTGACTAAGGCCCTTCTCTCTCGATTACTCGGTTTCGCTGGCCAGCCCGCTCTAAGAAGAGTCCCGGTGGTTCCATACTTCTTCCATTAACGCATGCTGTGCTCATTGGGACCTTCAATGCTACAGAGACAATCCTGTCTTGGAGGTCTACAGACAATTCCTTGGACTTCATGGCTTAGTTTGTGCTCTGACATGCACTGTTAACTGTGGGACCTTATGTAAACAAGTGTATGATTTTCCAAATCATGTCCAATCAACTGAACTACACCATGTTCATTGACTTTAATGTCATCATAATCAAACTTTAAATTTATAATTTGATTTAACCCAGTTAGGTACTGCCTTTGGGGTTTGGAAGATATACAACTGTGCACATAATAGCTCACAAGTCGCAGGGCTTGTCAGGTCAAAGACCAAGCTATGAAATATATGATTTTGTAGACATCTGCATATGCAGAGATATACAAAAAACACTCCACCAAGCACTCCTCAGATTGGTCAGCTTTTGGGATGACCATCACTTAAAACAACTGTTGAAACAACATGAGTGGCTTAGGGGCGGATCTCTGTCTTGTAAAGTTAAGGGGGTGATGGATGCTCATGAGAAGAGGAAGAAGGAGAATGAGGAAAGGGACTTTTATTAGACAAATTAGATGAACTGGAAGAGGGAAGGAGAGCAATGAGGCTGCACTGGAGAGAAAAGCCTGAATTAATGGTTGTAATTAGATCAAAAGAAATAATGCTGTCTTTATCTTCACTCGGACATTCGTCATTATGTAATATATAATTAAAATTGCAGCTCTTGTGATTTTTAAAAAATAAATTCAATTAATTCTACACACAGATTGAATAGACTTTAGGAAAATAGGAAACAAAGAGCAAATGTTAATGTTAAAATTAGATAATAGTATTAACAAGTGGTGATTAATCGGACTGCTTGTTGAGAAAAATGTCTGCAAACACATCTGCAGCTTACACTCTTGCATATGTAACTGAAAATTAGATGCATTTCAACCAGATGCATTTCATTGGCACACAAAGTGAAGAGTGACTGAAGTTAACGCATCTAAAAATACAGCTGTGGTGTTGCTGCAGTCTCTCCTCTGTGTCTGCTCTCTGTGACCACAGGTTGAGCTCAGCCGCTCCTCACAGTACAGAGTACTTTTCCGTAAAGGTAGTATGGAAGTAAAGAGAGTAGAGGGAGACCAGGTGAGGTGAGATTTCACTAGTTTATGACTGTATTTTGCTAATAAATATTGTAATAGCAATAAAAATAAATAGGCTAATAAAAAAAAGTTCATCAACAAACATGTTGAACAAGTAAAACTTAAAATTTTAATTTTAATTTATACTTATAATTTTAGTGTTGCCTGTGGTCCCTCATCCACTAGCATGTTAATCACAGTGAGCTTGTTGGCCGATTGTTAATTACTGTAAAACTATTGTACTCCAACTATTTAGCTGACTTTGTTAAAAATCTTGAAGTTCAGATAATTCTGGTGGACTTTTTGATAGCAGCCCACACTCCCAAACCTGTCCCTTCATATTCCAGGAGAACAGAGAATTAGTGAGTGATAGTGATCCTCTGTATTCAGCTAAAAATATGTCAGTCTAATCCAACAGTCCTACAGTAAATCCTCTCTTCATGAAGGTGATAATGTTCAGTTTAGTATGAATTCAGCTCCTTTAGTTTTAAAGTTATATATATATATATATATATATATATATATATATATATATATATATATATATATATATATATATATATATATATATATATATATATGTGTGTGTGTGTGTGTGTGTGTATGTATATGTATATGTGTAAACAGAAGTAGTTTTACAGATAAACGTGTTGTTGTGTAAAAATGAAATTGAGCAAATTTGTCTTATATTTGTTTTTCATAAATTGTGTTTTATCTGATACAAAAAGAAATTATCAGCATTGTATATTGACCATCTGCATCCTTGGTCTCAAAAGATTTGGTATTTGCCATTGAAAAACCCATTTTAATCAATCAATGGCACCTATAAAGCGGTGGCATATATTAGTCAGCTAGTGCTTATTTAAGCTGATGTGTTGGAAGCAGGAAAAATGGGTGACCATAAAAATCTGAGCAACATTTACAAGAGTTCAAACTGTGATGGCTACATGGTTGGGTGAGATCAACTTTAGAGCAGCAGGTCTTGTACAACATTGCGAGAATGTTGTGTTTAATACCAAGCAAAGGAGGACAACCTGTGAACCAGTGAAAGAGTCGGTGGTGTCCAACGCTCATTTATGTGTGTGGGGAGCAAACAGTAGTTTTCTGGTCTGATCTCAGAAAATCTAAAGCACAAACTAGTAAAAATTTTAATGCTGGCTGTAATTGACAGGTATGGCCCAATCTCTACAAAGTTCCAATAAGATGTAGCAAATTGCTAAGAAGATCATATATCTGCCTCTCTGTGTTCCCACCAAGATCAATAGTGTATTGAGCTGAATGCAGAGGGAATAGATTCACTTCAACATTCCTCTTCATAGCTGGCTGGATAAAAGCAGTAGTTGAATTTCTGCAGTGGGTTATTCCTACAGTATAGCCTACCCTCCCCACTGCTACACACACACACACAGCACAGGAGAGCACTACTTGGCTGAATTGTAATACTTACAGATATGAGAAGTTATACAAATTTCAATAAGTATCACAACGGGAATAAGCCAAATCTGTTTAGATGTAGTTTTACAAAAATACATTACAAATGGCCTTGAGTTTGACTGGCTCTCCCTCAAACCCTTGTCAAAATAAATCCAATCCATTGCTTGAGTTAGGGGCTGTTGTGACTGTGTAGCCCCAACATTATCATAATTTCTTGAAGGATGATTTGCAGCATGCCACACAAACATTTGAATGATTTTATACTTAAACCTACAGTAAAAATCCCTCACCTGGAGAAGTGCCCTTTTGTCTCATGTTTGTCTTCCTCTTCCGCTTCCTGTTTTTCAGGTGACCTACAGACAAATGATTCAGTTGTATTTTGTTATATGCCATTTTAAAGAGCATAAACAATGCATTTACTTATAATAAGTTCAGAAAAAACTTCATCATTCCATCTGTGGTAATAGTTTATTGCACATTGGGCATTTTACCCTTATGTGCTTATGTCTTCCCAGCTTTGTTACTCTTTCCTGATTCATTCTACTTTTCTTCAAAGGCCAAAATTTTGCTAACTTGCAATCACCGCATCTTTTAGATAAGCTGAGCCTCTCAAATGTAAAGATGGGCAGAGGTTCATCAATCTGTGAAAAAGTGTGTCTAAAAATTGTGGATCAATTTCAGAAAAGTGTTCCTCAATGTAAAATTGTGAAGATCTCATCATCTACAGTATATAATATAATCAAAAGATTCAGAGAATCAACAGGTATGTGCACAAGGGACAAGGCCAATAGTCAAAACTGGATGCGTGTGATCTTCAGGCCCTCAAGCCAACTAAGTAATTTTTTTCTGTTAAGGCAGTAGGGAGCTTTTTTTGTACATTTTTAAAGTGTTTTTCCAGGCTAAAAAGTGCTCATTCTTCTAAATTAGTGGAACGTCACTTCCTTTCTAACTTTCATGTTGCCTGCTTTAAGTTGCAAGTTTCCTTAAATTTGTTTACAGCATTTTCACTTAAGCACCTGCTTTAATGGAATCTTTTTCTCACTGCTGTATAGTCCATTATTGTGAATTTATATGTTATTAGAAAATGGTCAGACAAAAGAGAATTATGAGGAAATACTGTTAAATTATGGGTTTCAATGCCGTATGTAAGGACAAGGTCTAGGGTCTGACTAAAACAGTGAGTGGTTTATTTACATTTTGGAAAAAACTAATTGAATCTAATAATTTGTTGAGGCAGTTACCGTCAACATCTACAGTACAGTGAATCACATCATCTCTTTTTACAATAAAACAAGAAAAACTTTCGACAAACACTTATTGCTTGTATTTCTGTTTACCACTTTATTTACCGCAGTAAAAATGAGGTAAACAACCCATTATGTTGAACACTATGTATGGACACAATATTCTGTTATTTAAATTTAGAAGAACATGCCTAAAAGAAATCTAGTGCAATAGCACTGGTGGTTCCATTATAGCCTACATACTATACAAGCAGATGGTAAGTAAACAATGTAGGCAATTAACGCATAAAAGCTGTAAGTTGTTAACCCATTAATCTGAATTTTTCATATGTTTTCACACATGCACATTTTAGAGAATTTAGTGTGAAGCTGTTAAACTGTTCTGCATTACATTAATATTTGTTGATATTATTTTTGTTAACAATTTTATAGTAATGCTAGCATCACAATTACCTCTTTGTATAATAGAGTACATCTCAAACAAAAACTTAACATTGTAACAGGTATATTGTTTTTGTTTGAGATAAGGGACCATTTATTACAGCACTTTTTTATTCTGCAGCATTGGTTTTAGCTGAATATAACTGATATACACACACCTTCACATCACAAATCTTTGCACAGTGACACAATGTTTATTATTATCCACCACAGTGGAATTAAAATTAAACTATCACGATGTAAAAGTGTAAGCTTTAGTTGTCATATGTTGTCTGAACTTTCTAGGTATCACAGCAATGTTTATAAACAGAAGGTATTTGACCAAAATGGAGCCCAAAGGACACAACACCATCAGTCAGTAAGGGGGTCGGCTTGTACAGACACTATCCACATCCAAACATTCCATATATGAATCATATTGGAGCACCTAGCCCTCTCCAGGTTGTGTAGCTCAAGGATGTGAAGCAGTGGTAGAAATGTGTAATGGTCTCTTAGATACTCATGTACAAGTACAATAAACATAAACAAGACATAATGTGAACACTGATTGCAAAGCAAAAAAGACTAAATAAAGATATAAATATTATAAATATAATTTATAAATAATGGGCAAATATGGCTGTGCATTCTCTAAACTAAACTTTGGCATAAGTTTTCATTGCATGTGAACCTAGAACTAAACCATCAGAACCAACAGAAGTCTCTGTTGTGCTTTGGATAGCAATGCTGCTAGCAGCCCTCTACTTGCGCCATGTCTCTTGACATGTTTTTTTCTTTTCTCTCCCCAATTTCAACTCACCCCAACCTATCAATGTAGCTGCCCGCCCACCCTGAGCCTGGTTCTGCTGGAAGTTTCTTCTGTTAAAGGGAGTTTTTTCCTCTCCACTGTTGCCTAGGGCTTGCTCGAGGGGATTTGTTGGGTTGCCTCTACATACTACGTATAGTCTGGACTTTATTCTGTAATGTGCCTTCAGATGACTTTGTGGTGAATTGGGAATATATAAGTAAAGTTGAATTGAATTGAATCTACAGATTAATAAAATTTGACATCCAGTAAATAAGATGGTGTGGGGTGCCATTATGGTATGTTTTAATTGTGGTCCAAAGGGAAATGTGTTTTTGTCGTTGATTCTTTAGCCATGCTGCAAATGTATTAAGAGCTAGACTAAACTACAGATTCCTATGACTGCAGCAGGAGGAAAGGAATTACTCTGCAATTCAGCTGCAGGAGGTGAAAGCCTCTCTAGAAGAATTGCTTGAGAAGTCCTCCTTAAAGTCCTACCAGTTGTGTGAAATCAGTCCTTCTACAACGTCTCATACAGGAGCCTCCACCATTGGATGTTCAATAAATGTACTGTATGTGCATTCATGTATATAAGAACTCCACTCAGCTGGCAGTTTGTAGGTTTGCCTAGCTAAGACTAAAGCAGTCCAAATTGTCCTGCAATAAGTCTTCTTCATGAGGTTTAACGGTCTACCTTCACCAGTCAGTATAACAACATAATTCGATCGCATTAGTTTTAGCTTGATCTGACTGTTACCTCACAAACTGCCAACTGAGTGTACCTCTTAATACATATTTGAACATCATTTTAAACTGTGCTATGATAAAGTTTCATAAAACATCAGATTTTTTTTAAGGTGAAAACAAAAAGCTTCTATTATTAGCACTAACATTACACACAAATAAAATAGTCCTCTTGTGTATAGAGGATGAGGCAGCATTAGTTTTTAATCAGTGTTGGCAGTTGAAATGGTCAAATTAATTTGGTGTATTTTTAGGGCAACAATGCACAACAATGTTGTACACAAACTTGCCAAACACAAGTCTTCAGATACTCCGATGTTTAACGTTACTGCAGCTGCTCTTCTCTGTGGTGACATTAGCAACAGGTGAAGCTGCTCCAAAGCCAGTTCTCTCTCCAGGAGCAGTTCATTAAACAAACGTTGTTACTGCCTCCCAGTTGTGTCCTTGTTTGGTTTAATGTAGTGAACTCATGCTTAATGTCTGTGTCTGGCCTAAAGTCTGTGTTGCAGAGTAGCAATTGCAAGCAGGGTAACATTACTTTCTTTCGACTGTGTCGATCGGTAATCGTCGTCTGATTGACAATCAGAGGCAGAGTAGGGCGGGTAATACCAGGGGAAGCCGGGGTTCTGCCTTGATGAGAGGACTGATAGATTGCATTGCCATTTGAGTTTTGACACCAACAGAGTGTGGTGACAAGTAATGCAAATAGAGAGGTTTGAGAGTTTGACAGCACATTTGAATAAAGACACCAGAAAACTATGAGAATATGTATGTAGATTTTATCTGTTTTCAGGGGCTGCTAATTGCTATAGATGTAGACCTTGAAAGTGTCATGGTTTTTGTGCAAAACCAGTAAATTACTTTGATTCATTATTACAATAGGGTCTCCTCTCTTCCTCTAGTTTTAAGCACAGGTTTACAGATCACCAGTGTTGGATAAACTACACAGATGCTTGTGGTGCAAATTCTGTGCACTGTAACAGATTGTGTGTAAATATTGTTAAATGTTATGTAAATTACTCGATAGTTTACTAATACTTATTAGTTTTCTATTCATCATGGGCTGCGGTCATGTTTTACTGTGCCTGGTTTTTGTGTCAAATCAGCTGGAGCACCTCCTCATTTCTCATCTCAACATGTACTTCAGTATATCTTCTACTCCAGTACATTGTCGGTATTTATTCATTTATTCAGTAAAGTATAAATACAATACTACTGGTCTGGTACGTTGTGGTAGGGACTATGATGTGCGCATGCATCAGGGAGCCCGTAACTCTGAGTGCAAGCTGAGCGCCACCTACAGATCATATACTGCCATCACATGTCATTCAATATGTCATTCGACAAGAGCAATCGCCATTAAGAGACGAACTCACGTGGCAGAGACCCACACTTGCAATGGCTACATCTTTATATGCCGTATACACAGGATCGGTTTCATAGTTGTGTTGCCACTGTAAAAATAAATCAAATTACATTAAAAATAATAATAAATATAGCTAAAACTGGAAAGTTACCAAAATACAGTAGAGGTTTTTATTCAGCAAGCATAAACCCTTCACTCAAGGCAAAGAAAACAGAGAGGCAGAACCAGAGGCTGTGTTAGAATAGACTAGAATTAAAAAACTAGAAGAACAAAGTACGAAAAAGTCCTGGGAGCAACCAGAGACAAGGTTTTAATCCAGTAAGGTGAGGACTCTTGAAAAACAAAAAGGAAAGAGGAGACAGAGGAAGCAGGAATAGCAGGAGGTCTTGGGCAGTGTGAGAACAACAGACAAAATGGCAAAAGATTGGTGAAAACTTGGAGGTACTGCTGAGTCGATTCAGCATTAGTCATGTGGAACAGGTGAGATGGTAGACTAGCTGAACAGGTGTGCGTGTGTGTTTTGGTGTCTGTGTAGGTGTGTTGGTAGAAAATTAGAAGGAGAGTGAGATTCTGTTTACATTAGCTGGATATGTTCTAAAATGCTCACACCAAACTAAATCCACAATAGGTTGTTGTTGCATTTAAAAATATAAATTAATGAACACAGTTCTACAGCATGCGAAAATATGAAAGTAAACTTTCCCTGACTGTGCTTTTATGGTTTTCACATATCTGCATCATGGGCTGAACTTTTTTAATTTAATGGATAGATACACCTTCAGATATGTGGACATTAACTAGTTTCAAGCTGGGTGGCTCTGCGAGCACTAACTTGAAGCGAGTAGCCAGTCAGGTGCTTTACCTGCAGTGAACTGCTTAGTGATATACAGTAGTTCTCAGAATCCAGACTGTGGCTTCTTTGGTCTGGGCTAATGCACACAGGCCTACATAAATTTCTTGGAGAAGCCAGAGCATGGTGTTTGTGCATTGAGCTCCTCTCTAATCAGCCTGTCTCTGAAGAGAAAGACTTGAACAAATAAATGAATAATTGATTAGGTTTCACTGTGGATGAAGTAGCCCAGTTACAGAATGCAATTTCTCCTCTCTGATAAGCTTCATATTTTACATTTTACTGTGCTTTTAGTTAGTTTTGGACATTATGTACTGAATAGTATTCAGCCTTACCTTAAATGTTTTTATGGACAGACAATTTAGCTGTGGTCCCTGCTGCAATACATCAGTGTTTGCAGATTTTTTTTTTACTCTATCTAGATCTAGACTTCAACATGCTCACATTCTATAAGCCAAGACATTTGCCTCTTTCAATGTGTCCTGAAAGATCTCAGAAAACATTTAGCTAAGGTCGCATTGTGAAAAACATTGCAGTCTGTTTAACTCATGATATCATCAGGACATTACACAGCTGGTTAAAAGAGTTGATGCTTAAAAGATTAGATGTTTGGGAGTAGTGGCATTAGGGAGCATCTACAGAAAAATGTATGCTGTACAGTAAATGACGTTCACAAACACTAAAAAGTTAGGGATATTCAACCTTAGGGTGAAATTTTAGATTGTACCTAAAATGCACTATAACCTTTACAGGTCAACTTTATTTGACTTTCTTTAAAGTTTTGAATGCACATGTCCAACTGTTCATGTTTCAGTACTTATTGCATGCTGTTCTCTAACAAGCTGATTAACCACAAAATTCACAATGTGATTCATGGATCAATTAACCACTAAATGTTTTGGTTGAATGACAGTTTGTATTTAAACAGTTTTTAAACTCTTCATCACGCTGTTCACATTTTGACATCATAAGAACAAGACGACACCTAACAATAGACAAAATATTGAGACATTACCATTTTTTGTTGTGGTATACCCACCACTGTTAGCTTTTGTTTTAATAAATTATTTGAGATAAAGAAATTATCATTGCATGGTTCTATTTAAATGTCCTACTTTCGGGATATAATATCACTCTAGCATGAATTTTTTACATTTTTATAAATTTCACCCGATATTCGAATATACCTTACTTTTTGTGAGTAGTGTATATAACATGACTTGTTTCTTTAATTTAATGGACGGCAGGCAGTACTGGTCCATATTGGTCACATGGTCAAGATGGCTGCTGAGAGAAGAGATGGTTTGTTAGTCTCAACAACTGCTCCTCTGTTTCACTCTTTGCACCTTTGCAACTTGTTTTCCTAATATTAGGTGGATTGATTTATATTTTTCAACAACTGTATTTTGGTGTGAAAGAAAACAGCCTTCAACTGAATATTTCAGGAATTCCAGCTTAGCCTAATTTTTGTTGCTTCTTCAGATTTAAATAATGTATCCACTTAAGTGATACAGCTCATTTTATAGGGAAGGGTACAAACAACAAAACCACAACTAAAGAGTAAAATAAAGCTGCAGTTACAGAAACAAAAGACACGTATTTACATGCCTCCTTCATTTATGATTTATCTGTGTTCCACTTGCACACTGTCTGATTTTGCCTGTAATAATATTTCCCACAATTTACCTGACTATCTAACCACAAAAGAATTTTTGTGGACATGGACACCTAGGTCTCATTTTACATCCTTGATATGGACCTATAGTTAAATTAAGGACATTAGATTAAAGTGATGCCTTTAGGGCTGTGTTGTTCGTTTGCCAATGAAAATATAATTTGACTGGACCTCCTGGTTTTGAGGATTTGTCACACTATATCAGCAAAACAAGGAGAAATCCTCCATTCCTGTTTACTTCTATTATATTGGCTTTTAGATTGATTAATGTCAGCATTCTTTATAATGACTAACAAATATGTGAGGGGGGAGGAAACTGTCATTAAGCATAACTGGCTTAAGCCTGTTTTAGTTGGTCAAACCAAGAAAAATGATGATGTGGGGAACATGTCTAAGGCAAGCCATCAACCTCCAAGCTGTTGTGTGCTCCTATACAGATCGATGTGTATGAGACAATCAATGATTTGGGTGGTATCTCAAGCCCCCACTCTATTGTCATCAACAACTCCTCCTCAGGGAGCTGATTGATGCCTTTCAGGGAGGTTTGCGACTCAGCAGGCAGCTTAGGCACTGCAGTCTCCACTCAGCTACTCGCCATGTATCTCTGCATGCTATCTTGCTTACCCTTTCATCTGCAGGGGGATTAACCTTTTTGTATTCAAAACGATAACATGAACTTATGCATCTACTATGTTGTGGCTGAGTGCTGCACCTGAACTGAAAATCTTGAAAACTCTCTCCCCAGAATCGGGTTATTGTCTTTCGTTATATAGATTGCAGACAGTGATGACTGCAGTTTATCGAATGGTAAATGGTCTGCGCTTATAAAGCGCTTTTCTACCTATTGGCACTCAAAGCGCTTTACACTGCTTCTTATTCATCCATTCACACTCACAATCACACACACATACTGATACACAGATGGGGGAGCTGCTATGCTGCTGGCCAACACTCACCGGGATCAACTAAGTTGGGGTTCAGTGGGGTTCACCTTCCTGCGCCACAGTCGCCCCTACTTACTACTGCAAAGCTGAAGTTTCTTTGGTTGGCCATAAGTTTTCTCTAGATTCTCTGAATGTTTAATATCACATGCGGTATGTTATGCCATTTCTGTTGAGAAGCATTATACTTACATTTTTAAACTGTTTGCCCATGTGGTCTTTCAGAGAATGATGAACTTCAACCCATCCTAATTTCTGAAAGACAGTGCTTCACTGGGATCCCCTATTTATTTCCAATCATGATACTGACCCTTTTGGTAAATAACATAATCAGGACTGAGACAGTGATCAAGTGCTTTCTTTCCTTAGTATTACACAAGATTTCCAGTCTTTTTTTTGCTATGTCTTGTTTACATTTACAGCATCCCAACTGCAGTGTTTTCTATCACTTATAATCTTTGAATATTTTGTCTGCATACACCAGCGTTGCAGTAGTCCTGTGTGGAGGAGGTAAAATATTGAATTATCTTTTCTAGGTCTGCAAATAAAAGGAATTAACTGATGTTCTAGAGCCCTTAATTCTAGCAATGAAGCCCTTATGATGTCAAGCATTTTGCTTCAGTAAGGGCACAATATGGCATAACCCTACAAATCAGTACTGGAACTCAATGTCATCATGCTAAGAAAAAAGTCAAACTGAAATTAAATTTCAGTAATATTAAGTGAATCAATGCCCCAAATTTATTATTAATAATAGCTGATATATGATTTGCAAATAACTATTGACAAGGTTTTCACACATGGTAGAAAGCATCTGCATTGTTAAAAGTCTTGTCTTAGCGATTTGCAAATAGCATACTATCAGATCTCCACAGTTGGCAGCTGAAGTTATGGCTACTGATTAAAACTTTCTGCATACCACAGGAAGTTGTGGGCTGCCCAAACTAGCTGAGGTTGTTGCTCAGCCAGTGTGTTTGCTTGTCCTCCAATTATAGTATTTAGTTAAGCCTGTCCCTGGGCGAGACATTGAATCCCCAACAGCCCATCCCCAACCGTGCAGTGCCAGTCCCAAGCCTGTGCCAAATCAACATGCGGACTTATGGTCCACTGTGGTGGCCATTAACTTATGGGATAAGCCGAAAGGAAAAACAATTTTAGTTAGTTAAGGTTATAGTTAAGTTAACCTATAAGGGAATCTCACTGAGATAAACATCTTTAAATAAATGACTTTTAGGCAAGGTCTTTAATGTCTACGTCTTCACTAGCAAGAGTTTGGAACCCAAGAGTCACACTGGCTCAGACATCACCTGGGTCAACAAGGTCTGCATAAGGTGCTGATGAGTAGTAGAACAAAATCGAGACATTCATTGACAAGTGCTGAGATATGTCGAAACCCAACATCTAGCCGTGTTGTAATATCAGCAAAAAGCACCTGCCATCAACTTGAGATAGATAAGATACGATGCAGTACTACAGCACTACTATTGCTACTTGGCAAAATTTTGAACGTGAGCCATAAGGACCAATATCCTTCATGGAAGGACATAGGAGGACAAGATCAAGGCAACATGGAGAGGTGTTACAGCTATGAGATATACAGAAAGGCGTGTTGAATTACTGGTTACAGAAGGAGTACAACAAACTGACCATACTGGAGTCCTTGGAGTCTGCCAAGCAAAGACTCACATCCCTGGCTACCTGCCTGTTAGAGGTACACTTGACAAGTAGAAGCCAGGAGAATAAAGCAGATGTTTTCCACTGAGCCTTCTAAAGTTTATTATCATTATCAGAAGAATAAGAGCAAGGTTGTGCAATCAGCGGGATACGATTTACCAAGGCTGGGGACTAACAGTAGTGAGAAGGCATTTGGGAGAAGGAGGCATCATATAACAACAATGCCAAGTGAACTTGAGAGCAGACCACAGCAACCTGACAAGTTTTAGTAACCACCACAATGGCAGACCTTCAAGAGAGTGTGTCAAGCATGAAGAGCTGGACAGCACCAGCTCGACATGATCCATACCTAAAGATGGTAACTTCACTCCGTATGCATTTACATTTACATTTAGTCATTTAGCGATGCATTTATCCAAAGCAACTTACAACTGAGGTACAAGGCAAGCCAAAATCTAAGTCAAGAAGCAAACATTAAAGCAAAGTCCTATCAGAAACGTGTTTACATTTCATGAGATGCAAGTGCAAGAAAGAGCTGAAAGGAAGTTTTATTTTGTTTTATTAGATTTAAGCGTTTAGAGTTTTGTGCATTGCTGGGACCACCAGACGTCGTTTGTTGGCAGACCAGCAGAAGAGAGGTATTGTAGACCTGAATGAGGGAGTTGAGGTAAGCAGGAGCTGTTGAGGTGATCACCCTGTAGTCAAGAGACAGAGCTTAGAACCTGATGCGAGCAACTACAGGAAGCCAGTGTAGAGATCTGAAGAGTGGCGTGACATGAGTCGTTAAATTAGGTGTGCTGCTGCATTTTGGATCATCTGCAAGGCTTTGATTGTTGATACCGGTAACCCCATTAAGGGAGCATTGCAGTAAACAAGACAATGAGTTGGCTTGTATATTCCGTGAGGTAGGGTCTGATCTTTCTGATTTTGTAAACGGTAAATCTCTATTAAAAACAGACTAAATCAGCAGACTCAAGAGAAATGATAGAAACTCAGCTACCTCTGAAACCAACAATCACATTTCAAACAGCACTTACTTGTTCAGCATAGCTCCTCTCCTAGTTTGGTGCTTGTCCTTAATCACACACTTGCCCACTTATAGCAGACTTGAAGTGGTTATCTAATAAATGGAACCCACCCTAATTAAACTGACAGTGCTGATCCTGAAGGACCCCAAAAGGGAACAGCCCCATCCAACTACAGCCGAAAAATCTCCCTCTGCACAACATGGAAGCTCCTGTCAGACATCATAGTGGCTAAGATGAGCATGCACATGGCTCAATACCTGAGTGGGGCTCAGAAAGGAATTGTTAGCAACACCAGACACTGCAAGACAAGGCATACCAACATGTGCACGACCTGGATTGACTACAAGAAGCTACATTATCTCTCAGCCTCAATTTTCAGGTAGAATTCTTAAACATTATTGTGCTTCACCTGCCCAAATAAAAATAACAAAACCTGCTTTTCTGTGATGCCTGCAAAGCATCTGGAAACTGTCTATTTGATCAAGCACACAAAAACCACTGCACAGTTTTCTCTCTTGAGTATATACTCCCACATTTGAATATAATGCAATCCAGTACATTATATTCAAATTGGATTGCATTAGATTGAAAAGGTATACCTAATAAAGTCTAACTGCTAACTGTGTCAGTACTTGTTTCAACCTTCAGGGACATGTACAGTATGAGAATTACTCTGTTACTCTAGTAAAGAGGAGGATGGGGAGGGGTCGATTTGGACAGAATCATCTAAAATACTCAGTTATGGTGACTTAGCTCAAATGTATTGAGATCTGGAGATCTCAAGATCTGTTGAATGAAAACCTTAGTCCCCCCACCACTTCAACATAAGTTAATCATTTAAAACATTTACAATTATTTCGGTCCCGCTACATTTATATGTGCCTGGACATGAAAATGTAGAAAGATTAGCAAAACAAGTTATTTAAAAAGTGGCAACATTTTTGTGACAAAACGAAGATGATTGATTAACATTCAATCCAGAGTAATCTTGGCATGTTAGGAAGTAGGTGATCAAGCAGAAAGGAACGAGTAGTGATAAGTAGACAGATAGTAGATATTAGAGTTGGACTCCTTAAGTAACCTTAACAGCATGCTGATAATAATCAGGAATCATCACACATGCCAAGAAAATGAGAGATTAGGTTTATCATATAGGAGGTATGGAGAACAGAGGAGAGAGGTGAGCACATAGTTGCAGAAGGAAGGGCCAGTAGTAGCCAGAAGTATAATGAAATGTGGTGACAGCGTATATAATAGGAAAGCAATTACTGGTTTAATGAGAGCAAGTAGATCAGTATTTAATTGTAAAACTTGATTTTCAAATTTTAGTCGATTTGATTTTCTGAGATTATCCAAAAAAACAACCAAGAAAAAAGGTACGTAAAGTTAACCAGAGTTACACTGTCTTAAAATATAGTACAGTGTAGTATAGTAAAGATAAAAAGTTGTCAGAAAAATAAATAAAGTAAAGTACAGATACCTGAAATTTCAACTTAGTACATTTACAATGTACTTGAAGTGGTGTGTTATAAAACATGTAAAGTAATGTCATTGTAACCTAACCTTGATTAGAAATTGTCTCCAGTATCTTAGTAGGATCCTCATTTAGTTCCCCATGCATTTCACAATGTTCATGTAGTTCCTGGTCAGGAGGCGGTTTCTGTATTCTGTGGGTCTTGTGTATTTTTGTTGTATTAAGGCTTTTAAAGTTTTGTGATTCTGATTTAAAACTTTAGATCGATACCAAGGTTTTATGGCAGTGCAAAAGTAAATTTATCTCATCCATCTCCTTTTTTGGATAGATATTTGTGTTATATATATATGGTATGTGTCTTAGTTTCCCTATGATTTCTTTTTTCCACCTTCTTCTCTTATCATCCTCTCCTGAAGAATATTGCCCATGCGAATAGAAATAAATGTACAGTGAGAGGAAAACAATAGATGTACAGTTAATCTGATGTGTCATTGGGTCTGAACCCTAAAACGGTTCTTTGGTGGTCAATCATGGTCCTCAGGGACCGCTGCTCTGCATGTCCAACTGTCCCTGCCCTACCCACTGCTGATTACCTGGATCAGGTGTGTTCAATCAGTTGGAAGCTTGAAGATACCAATTCTCCTCCCCGCCATCTTGACTGAACACACCTGCAGAGTAGGGATAGTTGGAAAACAAGCAGAGCAAAGGTCAGCAGTGAGAACCATTTCTCCAATAAACTCAGTCCATTTCTCCCTGTTGTTCTAGGACATTTTTTGGCCTCAAGCCAAATCCCAGTATGGTGCTGTTATGAATGTTCAAGTAGACATAAAATTTCTGTGTCAGTCAAAATGAGTGTTCTGCTCTGCTAGTGTCTCTAAAATCATAACATGATATAATGCTAGATTGATCACAGGTTTTAGTTGAGGAGGGTTCTTTTTTCTCTGTGTTAATAATTTAAAGAAAGAAGAAATTATAGTATATTTTATGTAGCCACACTAGACTGAGATGTCCTATAGATCAATTTAAGGTTCTGCTTCTGCATAGAGCCAGATGTTGACTTTTGGAAAACCTTGTCACACACAGATAGCTGACAGTCAGTAAAAGCTTGGTCCAGATCTGTTTCCCAGACTTTTCCTAAGGGTTTAGAAGTTGAATACAAACATATACATACATAAATATTCATGTTTACAGCTCTGTGATCTGGGCTCTCAGAGCACTTGACCAAAGAAGGTGGTTTTCAATATCACACAGTTGCCAACTTATTTTTCTGTTTCATTTTGGAATTTAAAAAAATTAAAATAAAACATGTTTCAGGTATTCCAAACTCATTGAAATTCAGGAAGTCCTTTTCTGCCCAAGAAGGGTGTAGAGAGAGATTGGGTTCATAAAAACTGCGGTTATGTGGTAGTTTACTGGGGAAGTTGGGACGTTTTCTAATATCTTCCCATTATAAAAGAATGTTAATCAGCAAAACAATTTCAATTATAGGTTGAATCTCACTGAAATGAATAATTAATTAATAATTAAATGAAGGATTGTTAGAATTAGTGGAGCATATGCAAAAACCTCTAACCCACAGAGAATCCACATAATTTAGCAACCATTTCAGCATTGGTTTAATCTGAGAGGCCCAATGTTAGAGCTGCATATTGGCTAGAGATCCATCCCCGAGTTCTTTTGGCTTTAGAACAGAGGTGAGTTTTTATCCTTTTCCCCCCCAAATGAACATACTAATCCTAGCATTCAACCAGAGAAGGAGGCAGCCTTTCTGGATCTTGTTTTATATTCGGCTGGTTCTTTGCCTGGTATTAACTTGGATTTTAACTATTGTTTGTGGATGCAGAGTTTTCAGAGGCATTTCTGAATATGCAGTGGTTTCCATTATAGAACTGATTTATTTTATTCCATTTTGCCAAGCAGTCTTTCATAGAGTGAACTTGGCACAATAATTAATACTGAAGGATTCTGCTTGTCTGGGATGCTGTTTTCATACCCAGTCATGATACATACTTCTCAGTTAACCCTTCTAGTTTTAAGATGTTCCACCAGCCAGCTGTTTTTAATAATTACATAACTTTTTCAGTCGTTTATGTTCTTGTGACATGTTGCTGTCACCAACTTAAAAATAAGCAAAAATAATTTCAAATCAGACATTTCTTGGGTGTTTGATATGTTGTCTATATTCTAGTTACAATAAATCATAAATCTGTTTCACATTATTCACAAATTATTGCATTCTCCATTTTATTCATGAAGACTCATTTGGGTCTTTGTGCTGTAATATCATAAACATGAAAGTGTCATGTCAAACAGCCTGCAGAGAGCCAGGAAGCCAAGCTCTTTATTTAGTCTGTACCAGACCACATTTTGTGATCTGTGTAAAGGTTTGGGGAAATTTGAAGGGCTAGGATGCTCTGGCAGGGTGTTACTAGTCCACATTATGTTTAAAGTCTTGCAGTCAATATAACAATATTTGATTTTTTAAATTTATGATCTCATAATTTGTGCCTAAAATGAATATGACTAATATTATTGTGATACTAGTTATGTGTTACTATAATAATACTTGTTTCTAGTATCGAGTAGGGTAAAAATCAACAATATTACAGATACTCTCTGCAAAAAGAACTCATTAGACTGCAGTCTAATTCAGTCTGAATGTCCCCTGCCTGCATCTCTGAATACAGGGACAGCTAGCGTGTGTTTATCTGCCCATGAAATGTTTTCTTACACAGCCATGATTACAGATGAGTGAACCCCCTGTGGAATGCAAATAATGGAGTAGTTCATGTTAAATAAATTGTTGGGCAAACTGGCAAATGTAACTGAAAAAGAATTGCATATTAAGCACTTGTATGCCAGGTGAATAATTCTGTGTGCATTCATTATTTGGCAGCAAAAACCTATCTGCAGTATAAAGCTTCAGTATCCCACATAAAAGGTTTTAGTTCTGATTTAAGAGCAAAAGCCTTTGCAACATGAGTGAACACATCTAACAAAACATTAGAAAAATAACAATATAATAAATATATTAGTATAGAAATCATGTTTTGGTTCTATGTCATACATACAATCTGTCATTTGATTATCTATATTGGTCAGTAAATTTCCTTATTTTCATTTTATACAAAATGAATTTATTGTTCTAAACCATCCTGACAGTGGTAAGTGATGACTGGTCAGAAACTCCCCTGGGGGAGTTGCTGTTACGCCATTTGCTTTCATTTAACCTCCTGTTTTATATAGAAAAGTGTCATGTAACCCTTTTCAGTAACTCTAGAATAAAAACATTTTACAATCCAGAGAAAATTTTAGGAGAGGGTAAGCTGCATAGAAAGGTGAACATATAAAAAGAACTATTAGGAGTGGTTAATGCTAACATGTTACTGATTGCCTAAAACCTTCCAGCTGGCTGGATTGTTTGCCTGCCAGTTGATGATCCCTGCAAATTGTCCCTACAAACTGGTTACTTCATGCAGCCACTGGGATGGATTGATGTGACTTGGCAGATTGTTTATTATGACATGAGTGTGTTGTATTGGTGGAATTAATACCATGGAAAGTTACATTATAATGCATGTATAATGTGAATTATATCGAATTTAACAAGACAACAACCAACCAAAGGAATAGTTACTTTAGGTTGCATCAACAGAAATCAAAGAGGAGCAGAGCAGAAAGCCTGCTAATATGTGATGAGAGATACTTTAAATAAAACAGGCGAGGTTTAAATAAAGTATATATCTTATATAACTCTTGCAGAAGACCTAGTTCTCTCTGCAGATGAGAACAATAAAAAGCCTTTCCTAACTTGTGAGAAGACAGACAGTCATACATTTAACCACCTTCATAAAATAATTACTAAATAGAACTAGAAAGAAATAGTAGAAATAGTTTGCATATTCTTAGTATTGGCATAAAGGTACTTCTACTGAAATGTTAGAACAGGACTGTCTGTCTATAAATCGAAGTTTCCACATGACTGAGTGTATATACCACAGCTTGGCCAACATCTAACAAACTGGCTAACAAACATCGACAATTCAAAAGGAGAAATTACAGGAGTCTCCCTTATTATTAAGGGCTACACTGCCTTTTTGTCCAGTCAACTCAACTGGACACTTGGGAAAAAACTTAAAGACAACAAGACGCCAAACAGCTCAAATGTCGACAACAGGAGTGAAATATAGTAGACCAAAATAAACACTAGCGAAACAGCTCATGAATAAAATAAGACACGGATGAGAAACATAAACTACTAAACCAGAATGAACACACAGGAAAACACTAAGGAAACTAACAAACAGAAACACACCAAACCTCAGACCAAAAGTTGCGAGAAACTATAAAGGAGGATCTGGCAGGGAACTGTGGGAAAAGCTGGACCTAAATAGTGAGGGGAACAGGTGCAAACAATGAGGGATAATGAACGTAATGAACGTGTATTGAATGTCAATAGCACTGCTACAGGGCAAAAGATTGCACATTAAAAAACCCTGCTTCCTTTCCATTTAAACAGGGTTTTCCTGGTAATTCAAATCAGGCCAAAGCAGTAATAGTATTTTTATAGCAGTGGATCATATTCAGCTGTTGGATCACATTTTTTAACCACATTGGCGACTGTGGCTGAGAAGGTAGAGCAGTTGTCCACCAATCCCAGGGTTGCAGATTCGATCCCCAGCTCCTCTGGTTGCATGTTAGTGTCCTTGAGCAAGACAATGAACAACAACTTAGTTGCTCCTGGTGAGTGTTGGCCAGCTGCATGGCAGCTCCCCCATCAGTGTGTGTGTGTGTGTGACAGTGTAAGGTGGTTTGGCTACCATTCAGGTAGAAAAGCAGAAACTCATAGCTGCTGTTGTTCACTACTGGTCCAAAGTATGTGCTGCAGCAATCACATGTGATCATCCTTTATCAGATCTACTGAGAAATGTTTCACTAAAAATTATATTTTACAAATGTATAGAAGATGTAGTTTATAAAAGTTAGTTATGACTAACAAATCATTCTGTTAAGAAGGCAGCACGAAGACTGTCAGCTAATGGAGAGGCATTCAGGGACAGTACAGAAAGTAGGACAGTCATGTTTCAAAAGTGCTCAGAGCCTTAATCTGCTTAAATAAGGGGCAGCCTTATTTTGGTCTCTGAAATATGTTTGGATCTGCATTGTTATGATACTCATTCGAATCTCCAATGATTATGTTTATCACAAATGTAATCACATTTGCACTTTAGTTGCATAGGAACAAGTTTTAGTGTCGGGGGCTTTGGACCTTCTCTGTCTCTGCTGAAATAAAAGGATGTAAATAATACTGGTCTGGCAAAACCTAATATGGAGAATTTCCATATTAGGCTGGTTAAGTTTGTTGTTTGTGTATTTTGTTACTCATATGTACAGTGTGCATGTGTGTGATCTGGCTAGTCATGTGTAGCTGTAAACACTGCAGTGTGGTGGTGCAGATGGTTCCCTGTGGACTAGACACAGGAAGAATAGAAGAGATTTGTTTGTGCATATCCACCCCTCTCCCTTTCTTCTTTAATTACTTATTACTTCCATTTTCCCTTTCTATATTTTCCTTCTCACCTTTTTCTTGACCCCTTAGTTTTCAGTGTCTCCTTACTTTCTATCCTGATCACTTGTATGTTCCTTTGATCCTCTATCACCTCTCTCATCTCTCTGTTCCCTTTCTCTGCGCTGCCTTACCTTATGTTAGGTCCATCCTGTTTTTCCTGTCTCATTGTCATTTTTACCTCTGTCTTCAACCTACTTGCAATATTTATGTTGCTTACATTTTTCCATCTCATCTTTTCAACTCCTTTATTTTACCTTAAGCTGCTTTGTTTCTTTGTCATCTCCTGAACTCTCCTTTTTCTATCTTGTTTCAAGGTTCCTATTCTCTCTACCATTTTTCCATTACTACTCTTAGCTTGAGTTGCTTAACTACTTAATTGTACTGAATATCCATTTAAGGTTAACCTTATCTTCATGTTTAATGTAACAGTAACTATTGTAGCTACCTAAGTAGAACAGTTGCTTGAATTTTGTCTATCATGCCTTGACCGCAAGGAATTATGAGAATGTAAGAAGTGTAGCTTTAAGTTGATCAGTTCAATTCTATTAAATTCAATTTAACTTTATTTATATTGCACCAATTCACAGCAAAGTCAAGTCATCTCAAGGCACTTTACATAATAAAGCCAAGACTATAGATGTATAGTCTATATGTATATATAAGTCTAATCTTAAACGTAGCGAGGGTGTCTGCTTCCCAAATCTGAACTGGGAGCTGGTTCCACAGGAGAGAAACTTGATAGCTGAGGCTCTGCCTCCCATGCTACTTTTGGAAATTCTGGGAACTAAAAGTACGCCTGAATTCTGAGTTCGAAGTGGTCTATTGGGATGATAAGGTACCATGAGGTCAAGTATGATGGATCTTGACGATTAAGAGCTTGACCATTAAGAAGAAGGGTTTTGAATTCTATTCTAGATTTTATGGGAAGCCAGTGAAGGTGAAATCTGATCTCTGTTGTTAATTCCAGTCAGCACTCTTGCAGCTGCAGTTATGTTGTGTTGGGCTTGGTTTGATGTGTTGTCAGTGAGTGTGGTTAAGAATTATGCTAACTTAGACACTGACCGATGCAAACAGTGGTCCCTGGCTAATGCGTGAACGTGAATGAAAAGGCAGGAGCTTTCTTTGGGCTATGTTTTTAAAGGGCCAAAGGGATAGCTTTGAAACCTGTGTTTTTGTCTCTTGACTGCTTTCTACTACACGGTTTTCACGTCACTTTCATAACTGTTAAAATTACAATGATTACACAAGCAATAATTAGAAGAAAAAATCCATAAATTCAACTCTAAATGTAAAATTAAATTTAAAAAATGTGGTATTTTATATAAAGAGTCTTGCTTGATCTACATAATAATAAGATGCAACATGTTAACTAAGGAAGAGGGAAAATGTCTATCACATTATGTAATGAATTTTTTTTACTTAAAATGGGATCAGGTTCTATCCTAACATAAAGTCATAGGTGAGCAAAGAACTAAAGGTGCTACTCAAAGAGGAAATGCATCTTTTCAAACGAAAGTTCTTCAGAGCTCAATTCTCTGCAGAAAGAAACCAACATAAAATCCACAAGGCTAGGTTGCAGTAGAGCCCCAAGATTGAACATAAACTCAGCACTCAGTTTGGGTCTTCCTGGTATAGTATCAGGAGTTCTCTGATTTGATTTAGAACTGGCCCAAGAGCTCAATAAATTTGATTCCAGATTGGATGTACATGTACAACAAAAGGTTGTGCAGACTCCTAGCTCAAAGCTAGACTCGAAGCTTTTCCTGGTCCTGATGACAGTAGCAACCAAACACTCAGAAATTGTGCTAAACAACTTAGTTACATTGTTTTTAATTTTTATGTTTATCTGTCCATTATTCAGCAGAGGGTCCCAAAATCTGAAACATTATCTACTGTAGTCCTTGTTGCAAAACATTCACACCCCAAGTCATTGAACGATTGTAGCATTAAGCTCACTGGTTATGAAATTATTTGAAAAATTAATGTGACAGCACCCCTTTTGAATGACACAATAACCCTCAGTTTAATCTATAAGCAACAAGAAGGAAGTAGAACTTAACCCTGTGTATCAGTCTTTTTGTCTCACAGTTGTGAGACAAAAGACTACAGTACCAAACTACAGTACCAAACACAACTTCTCATTTCCTAAACACTTCTGCATTCACCCATAGCATTGTCTCTCTCGAGGTTAATTTAAAGTATTTACTGGTTTAAGAAATATTGGTTGTGCCATATGATGATATACTGTACCGCACAATAAAACATAACAATCAGGTTTCCAGCAATTATTATTCATATTAATGGAAACCAAGACAACTTTCACTATACTGATTCTGGATATCCTCATTTTGGATACAGCTCCTGCATTAGACCCTATGTCTGCTTCTCTGCACATTATTGTTTTTAAAACTTTGTTCCCAGTTTGTAACAAACTCTCTATAACCAACTTTTCATCACTATGACATGAGGACTTGACAAACCTCCTCCACAGACACAAAACATACAATACTTTTTTTCCACATCCTGAATAGTACTCATGATGTTACTAGTGGTAATAGATAATAAAATCTTACAATTTAATATTATACATTTTGTGCTGTGGTACTCTAATTGTGAACAGCACTGGTAAAATGTCACTCGACCTCATAAATTGTGACACCGTTTACATTTATATTTAGTAAATGCTAGACGGTTTTATCCAAAGCAAAGTACAAGTGAGATATAAGAAAATGAAACAACAGATCTCTGTGGCACACCAGTGGAGAGACAATAAGAGCTTTAAATTGGCCCCTGCCAAGTAACCTTGATCCCTATACATAGGACCTGAGCCAGAATGCCCAGAGGCCATTTTAAAAATATTTTTTGTTTGTCAAGAATATTTTGATAATAATGTTGTTTTTTTTTCTGTAATGCTGATTTCATGCTGCTCTTCTGTATGCAGGATCCTGGCCACCGTGGGGGCAGATTTTGATCTAAGAACACTGAGAGCAGTGAGAGTATTGCGTCCGCTCAAACTGGTGTCTGGCATTCCAAGTGAGTGAAGTTCACACTTATGGGCATTTTATTACAATTACTGCAAATAATAATACTAATAATATTAATGTATCTGGCATAGAGGTACTGGTTGATCGTATAATTAGTTTGTCAAGAAATTGTTCCAGCAAACAACTGCCCTAAAAAACATTAATTATAGTAATATTAATAATGATTTTTGTTGTTGTTGTTGTTTATCTATGCTAAGCACATGCTGATTCTGGCTTTATCAGCAAAACACTTGCACTGATCTTTCAGGATGAGTGAGTTTTCCTCCTCTTGTCTTCATAAAACCATGTTTCTTGTCTACCTCAGGTCTTCAGGTGGTTTTAAAGTCAATTATGAAAGCTATGGTACCTCTGCTGCAGATTGGCCTGCTGCTCTTCTTCGCCATCCTCATGTTTGCCATCATCGGCCTTGACTTCTACATGGGCAAGTTCCATCGCACCTGCTTTGAGATAGACACAGGTAAACAAGAGGAGCAACTGAGGTTTACCAAACTCATTTTAAACCTGATCCGTTTCTGTTTCTTTGTTCATTTTTCTCCCGTCGTAAAACACCATAGACACTAACTGAATTAATACTGATACTATACATGGAATTTTTGACAAGGCTTGAACTCTCTTTCCTGACAGATGTAGCAAAATATTATTGAACATGTTTTTTATTTTTAAGGTTGTCCCATATGTTAGGTTGGAGTATACATTTTTTTCAGTACATGACACTATATGTAATTTTAAAAAAGGGATAACAGTCATGTCAGTTTTATTATTGTAAGCTAAAATGACTAGTTTGCCCCCAAAGGCTTTGAAACATACTACAGACATTGGGAGGAGCAACATAGAGGGGATCTTTCTGTCTGTACAAAGGAGACATAAATAATGCCAATGTAATAACATGAAGAAATAGTATAACTGCATAAGGTAAAGTAAAAAGGTATCCAGATACCGTCACTTTTAGCACTTTGTTGTTTTCTAGGTTCAGTTTTCATTATTATGAAGAGTACATGTAACATGAAGAGCTTTAAAGAAGACAGGAGACTTGAATACCAACAGCAGGAAAGCCCTTCTAAACATTTTAGTCATTTAGGCTTGAAATGACTTCATAGCATAAAATTATAGGATTTAAAATGTAAATATCAGTTAAAATTAGTTTATTTCAAGGTTGAAGAACCAGCATCTGTTCAGTCACTGTGGTTTTAAAAACAGAAATTACATAAAATTTATGCTTCTTAAACTTTGCCCTTCATTTCATTGTTGAACCCATATATTATGCATTAACCCTAGAGGTACTTTCACATAATACATCTCAAAGCCTTCTGTAAAAATTCCATCTTGCTTGTGTATTTGTGTGTATGTGATTCTGTATGAATGTTCATGTTTATGGCTGCAGGCGAGCAGGCAACAGAATTCCCCTGTGGACTGGAGGCTCCAGCAAGGACCTGCGCCAATGGCACCACCTGTCGAGAGTACTGGATTGGACCCAATTTTGGCATCACAAACTTTGACAACATCCTCTTTGCTGTTCTCACTGTTTTCCAATGCATCACTATGGAGGGATGGGTGGACATCCTCTACAATGTGAGTCTAAGAAAAACATTTGAGTCTACGTCTTGTTTCTAAGGCACCATAGCTGTTATTGTCCTTTGAATGAGTTACCACGATTATGAGCAAATGCCAATTGTTCTGTTTCTGTTGCAAAGCAATGATCCAATAGAACAAGCCCTTCTTTGTGTTTTCTTTCTTGTCCCTACCTTAGATTAAACAGTGTGCAAGACTCATGTGTGTCTTGCAGTGATGCATTTTGGTTCGCTTGGATTTTTCCATATGTGACAAAGAAACTGAACGAATGGGGAAGACTGACCAAGTTTTCAGTTAGGACTAGTTCGAAGGCCTGTTTTAGGGTTTTAGGAGAGGAGCTTGATAACTAAAGGCTCTGCCTCCCATTCTGCCTTTGGAAATTCTGGGAACCACAAGTAGGCCTGCATTCTGAGATTGAAGTGGTCTACTACGATGATATGGTAATAATAAATAATAATAATTTTATTTATAAAGCACTTTACATTTGTTAACAAATCTCAAAGTGCTACACAAGCAGAGTAAAACCAAGAATAAAACATAAGCTAGGGCTAACCCTAACTGACTTAGCTAATCAGCTAGCATGGGTGCTAGCAGGCTAATGCAAGAGCAAACTTGTCCAAAATGGCAGGCAGAAGGGAGAGCACTTGTGCCCCATACACCCCACGAAGTGCCTCAAGCTGATTAACAGGAAATAATGATAAGACAGCTATTGCCTTTTTACAGCTACCTCTAGCAACAGAGATAGCTGAGCTTTATTTTGAACACAGCAACAGTGGCCGGTCACCGTGATGGCTACTCCTATACACAGCACTTTCCCTCACGGTGCCGGCCAACACACACATCATGTAAAACAAAACCAGAACGTCTGAACACATCTAATAACACTAATCCTAAGACAAATCATGCACATTAAACACTTTAAACACATAGAACTATTAACATGGCTTTTACCCATAATCCCCCCGGCTCACTGTGCCAGCCCCCAAACTAACCCACTAGCCAGGCCGTTACAGTATAAAACATAAAATAACACAGCATTATAAAGAAAAAGTGGAGCTTTTGAAGGCTCCTGCCGGAGATTCCAATGAGTAGTGCATTGCAGTAGTCCAGCCTGGAGGAGACAAAGGCGTGGACCAGCCTTTCAGCGTCACAGAGGGAGAGGGAGGGGCGGAGTTTGGCTATGTTTCTGAGATGAAAAAATGCAATTTTACAGAGGTGTTGGACATGTGTTTCGAATGACAGGTGGGGGTAAAACATGACCCCCAGGTTGGTAACAGAGTTGGAGAGCGTAATGGTGTGACCAGAAAAGGAGATACAATTAATGAGTGAGGAATGAAGCTGATGGGTTGGACCAACTAGAAGGGCTTCGGTTTTGGTGCTGTTGAGCTGAAGGAAGTTCTCTGTCATCCACTCCTTAATGTCCTCCAGGCAACAGGTGAGAGTTGACGGTGAGTGTTGGTGGGGTCGGGCTCAGTCTCACGTAGAGCTGAGTATCATCAGCATAGCAGTGGAAGGAGATTCCATGCTTGCCAATGACATGGCCCAGTGGGAGCATATAGATGTTGAAAAGGGTCAGCCAAAGAACCGACCCCTGTGGCACCCCACAGGTGACCGAGTGTGACTGAGATTTGGCATCCCCTCAGCTCTATTTGTGAGATAGGAACCAAATCACCCCAAAGCAGTGCCAGAAAATCTAACCCTATGCTGCAGAGGATGAAGGAGAATTTTGTGGTCAACAGTATCAAAAGCGGCAGTGAGATCCAGAAGAATGAGAAGAGATGGGAAGCCATGAGCTCTGCAACAAGTTTTTCATTTCAATCTAAACGAAAAACCTCAAGACACTGTTCCAGTCATCTGAAGTCCACTGTTGTTTATTTTCATCTTGGCCCACTAAAACTTCTCTTTCAACTGCTCAACCTCTGTAGGGTTTTTTTTTCTTGGCAACGTTGTCCATGAGGCAATTTGACCTGGGTCTCCTATGTGAAGTGTCTGTGCACATGATGACTTTATCTGTAAAAAAAAACTCTTAAAACGGGACTGGTGGATGGTACACAATAACAAATAGAAGTGTTTTTTGAGTTTTCCATGTTGGGTGTGAAAGGCTAAGAGTAATGCTCTCAAATGAGTTATAGCTAGGTTTAAGTTTAGGTTTTATTGGAAAACTTGAGTGGAAGATTGCACCTAATCTTCCACCTTGGCCTGTGCCTCTAGGAATATGATAATTAATATGACTTGAGGGGGTTGATTGATTGGCTGTGGCTGTAAGGACACTGCAGAGAGGCGTGTAGGACTGGATCTCTGCATCCTAGGCTCAACTCTGGATTGTCATGCATACTGGTTGTCTAATGAAACCAGCAACATTTCTTGATAAGAAAGCTGCACCATCTAAAGTAGGATGGATGCCATGCCCAGGTTTACCCCCAAAATGTTTCCAATTATCTATGTAGCCCACATTGTTTGCTGGACAACACCTAGACAGCCAGTAGTTGAATGACAACACGCTGCTGTACATGCTGTCACTGGTCAGGGGTCCAGAGAAAACTACTGAGTCCGACATTGTTTTGGCAAAGTTATACACAGATTCAACGTTAATTTTAGTGACCTCCGATTTGCATCATTAACTCCTGTGTGAATAATAACTTACTGTATCTATGTTTATCTTTAGCCAGGAGTTTCAAATATTATTGAATGTCTCCTGCTTTGGCCCCAGAAATACATAGGAATCAGAGGAAAATCTAAACATGAGACACACTAGGCTAGTAAAAGGAGAGACAGAGGAAGACAGAGAAGCCATCGCTAACAGCTAACTGCTAAGCTAGTGAAGGTAGGATATGTTAAATTTGGAATTAGTTAACGTTAGCTGGTTATGTTTTAGAAGAGCAGGTGCTTGTGTAATATGAGCATATGTTACACCTCAGGTACTAGTCCTTGTGCAGAGAAATCACTTATTTAAGTAAAGCAGGAGCTACAATTAGTCAGTGAACAGTCCTTCAACAAAAACCCAACACAATATGAAGAAACAGGAAGTGACAGAATACGCTTACCGCAGGAGGATGGGCTACTGTAATTGCTCTAAATCCACTAGCCCAATTTCTGAATTCTGTTCCAACTATTTAGTCTGATTTGTTATGTAATTTAGAAACAGAGAAAATAAGAGAGAAAGTTCCGTTAGAGTCTTAAGCAGCCTCCACACCAAACCAGCACACCTCCCTCTATGAACTGTACCTCCTTAGCATTAAACCACATGTGGGAGAGAAGAAAAAAGGTATAGCAAGTGGTAGTGACTGTTTTCTATATTAATTTTAAACCTAAACCAGTGATTAATATCCAGATTTTTTTATTTGGTGTAGATAAATGGGCGTTTGCCAGCTGCATAGCAACTCCTTCATCGGTGTGTGTGAGATTGTAAGTGTGAATGGGTGAATGAGAAGACCAATGAGTACCGATAGGTAGAAAAGTGTTATAAAAGTGCAGACCATTTACCATTATTGAATGGTCACGCAGTTGTCAGTTTCAAGTAAGAACCATCAGGGCCACGAGTACTCCTATGTTTATTAAAAAATATTTGAAACAGTCCCTTTACAGCTCAGCCTTGGTTTCTTTTTAGCTTTTGTAGCGTGTGTTCTTCAGCTTTTCTTGCTCTTTACATTTATCTTCCATGACTGTGTTTACATGCACTTAAGTAACTCGAAGAAATCAGCTTTCCTGTGTAATCAGGAAACAGACTTTATATGCAAATTCACAGCCTCGGCTCCGTTAAGGTCACTGCATCGCTGCTTTACTGCTTGCATGAAATAAATTTATATCAGTCCAGGTAACCAATGGAATGCCACAGAAAATTCTGTTTGTTTACCCTTCTAGCTTTTAGTTGTACTATTTTCATTCTTCATCGTTTTCTTTCGGCTGTTCCCTTTCAGGGGTCGCCACAGCGAATCAATGTGCCTCCATCGAATCCTATCTTCTGCATCCTCTTCTCTCACACCAACTGACTTCATGTCCTCTCTCACTACATCCACAAATCTTCTCTTTGGTCTTCCTCTAGACCTCCTGCCTGGCAGCTCCATCCTCAGCATCCTTCTACAGATATATTCACAGTTTGGAGATCCCTGTTTAACCTCATCAGTCAGCCTGTCGATCACCAGAGCAAACAAGAAGGGGCTCAGAGCTGCTCCCATATGCTCATCTCTGCCCTTAGCCCACAACTTCATTGTGTGGCTCATCAGTTTATTCCTCTGTAGTTGCCACAGCTCTGCACATCTCCGTTGTTTTTAAAAATGGGCACCAGTACACTTCTCCAGTCCTCTGGCATCCTCTCGCTCTCCAAGATCTTCTTAAACAAACTATTCAGAAACTCTACTGCCACCTTTCCTAGTCACTTCCATACCTCCACAGGTATGTCATAAGGACCAACTGCCTTTTCACTCTTCATCCTCTTCAACGTCCTCCTCACTTCACTCTTACTAATCTTTGCTACTTCCTGCTCCACACCAGTCACCTTTTCGTTCCTTTTCATTTAATGTATCTCATTCATCAACTTCTTTTTCATCCTTTTCTTTAATCACCCTAACCTGCTGCATATCCTTGCCATCGCTATCTCCTTGCCTCGCAAACTTATACAAATCCACTTCTCCCTCTTTAGTGTCCACATTAGCATACAAGTCCTCATATGCTCTTTGTTTGGCCTTTGCCACCTCTACCTTCACTTTACGTGACATCTCCCTGTACTCCTGTCTACTCTCTTCAGTCTTCTCAGTTTACCAGTACTTTGCAGTCACTGATCTCTTTCAGATTACAATGTCAACACAAGATAAAGTCATCCTGAGTGTTTCTACCTCCACTCTTATATGTCACCCTATATTCCTGCCTCTTCTGGAAGAAAGTGTTCACTCTTTTCAAAGTCTACCACCATCTGTCATTCTGCGTTCCTGTGCATCACATTCGCATCACCTGTGTTCTCTTAACCTACATGTCCATTGAAATCTGCACCAATCACCACTCTCTCACCTCTGGGGATGCTCTGAATCACTTTATCTAACTCACTCAAGACCACATATGGTCTCCGAGATGAAAAAGGATATACTCATAATTTGTATTAAAATATGTAAAAAATTATATTGTATGTTTTTAGTTTATTGCATTCCTGATTTACAGTTGTACTCAAAAATATTCCATCTCCACTGCAAATTAGGTAATTGGGAAAATTAACCAACTTTACAAACTTTACTAATGTTACAAGTGGTTCCTCAAGACAAAGTCAAAACAAAATGTATCTTTTATTAATTACTGCAATCTCAAAATTATTATGACAAGCATCTTAATTATTACCTTGCTCTAAATATGATGCATAGCCAGGCACCAGCGTCTGTCAGGTTCCTCAGGAATCTTAGACCATTCCTCATGAGCAATGTCTTCCAGTTATAATAATACCGCAATCACTTTTGTCAAATCTCTTAGGATTTTCTATCAGAATCTATTCACGTGACTGTGAAGGTCAAACTGAATCTTTCAAGACTTCTTCTGTAACCAAACCTTGGTTGACTTTGAGCTAAGCTCAGAATCATTTTCCTGATGTAGGGTCCAATAGCGCCCAGGCTTCAGCTTCCTCAAAGATAGCATGAGGTTTTCTCCTAGGGGGTCCTGATACTTGAATGAATCCATCCATCTTGCCTTCTACACACTGTAGGTTTCCAATGCCAGAAGAAGCAAAGCAGCCCCAAAATATCACCAAGCCACCACCATACCTCTACCGTACTGTAGGCAGAGTGTCCTCTTCAGCATATGCTTTATTGTTCTACCTCCAGATGTATTGCTGGCCAATAGGCTTGAAAAGCTCCTGCTTTATGTCGCTTCAAAAAACTAAATCTCAAGACATCAGTTTCTTATTTATATACTTTTGGAGTGTACTGGTGGGGGCAGCATTGGCAGTAGGGCCTCCTCCACCAACCAACCATAGGGTCGAGGTGCGCGTCCTGTTCTCCCCAGCTGATGTTGAAGTGTCCCTTGGCAAGACACCGAAACCTTTACTTACCCATCCTCATCCCGAGCCTCAGAAGAAACGGGGTTCGTCAGGAAGGGCATCTGTGATATGATGTGCTGAAAATTAACATGGGGACCCATGATCCTTTGTGGCGACCCTTAGCAAGATAAGCTGAAATGGGAAAAAATCTAAAAATATTGAGCATACTGGAGCTTGTGCTTTTGGGTCAGTAGTTGTGTACGTCTTGGAGTTCTGGCATGAAATCTGGCTGCAGGTCTTCTAATGTCACTGAAGTGTTTTTCTCCACCTCCCTTTTTAGAAACCTGGCTGCAGCTCTTAATAGCTTCCCTTTTCTGCCACGTCCAAGTAGTGTAACTATGTTTCCTTAAACATTTACTTTAACTAACTTTTGAAATTGACTTCCAATGGTGTCTCTCTTCAGTGCCTTTGATATGTTTTTCTTAGTTTGTCTTCTATTAACTTTTTTGACAACTCTTTTGACTTAATCAGACTTAGACTTCTTACATACAATTTAAATTCAATTCAACTTTATTTATATAGCACCAATTCACAACAAAGTCATCTCAAATGTAAAGCAAACTTGGTGTGACTAATAAGGCTCTTTAATTTAATTGCATTAGGTGTGTTCACTTTCACTTGTGTCCCCGACATAACTCAGATGGAAAAAGATAATCCCATGAGTAGGTGAGCCTGCTTGGGATTGTGGTCATTAGCTGTGCCGATTGAAAATAAAGTCCAAAACACACAAACAAACAGAGAAAATAGAAAAACATCAGACAAACACGAGCCTTTTAAGGATTCGCTCTCTTCTCAGAGCTATTTCTATTATCTTTTTTTTGTCTGTGTGTGCAACTTAAGTGCACATAGATTTGAATTGAATGCACATTTATAAAGAAGTATTATTTTAGTGCAGTAAAATTAAATGTAATTAAGTCGAAGATTAAAGTTATTCGAAAATAACACATTTAGTATGTACATAGTACAAATAAAATGTATTTAGTACGTTAAAAAACATACAAACACACAACTTAATATACTTATTAAGTATATTCTTTTTTCATTTCTTTTTCACCTGGGGCTGATTTGGTTTTGAGCCAGACTATACAAAAATAATTTAAACAAAATATATTGTATTTGGACAGTTTACTTATTTATTTGTTTATGTATTCAAATGTTATGTGTATCTTCAACAATATATTCTGTTAAAAATGTGTGTTTTCATTAATGTGATGTATGTGTAAAGTAACAGGTATCTCTGAAACTACAAATTGTGGTCAAGAGCTGCTATGAACTTTACTCACTAAAGTATACAGCTATGTTGTTTTTGTCTGAAATGTAAAAATATGTAAAAAGTGTTTTTTGATATTTTTATATTGATTTATAGTTTTTATTGGAACATTTTTTGTATATTTTTAATACTTATAATCCATAATATAAATCTGTAATAACTATTGGCATATGTGGTGAATTTATTACAGAGCTTTAAGAATCTACTGGTAATACACTACTTATGAACTAATGTCTTACTATCATACTATCATAGTTTAGATCCATTTAAAACAATACTAAGTGCATATATACATTGCAATTAGCATTAAGTTGAGCTTAAGTATTGTTAAAAGAATACTTTGCATACTTAAAGTTGTTACAAAATAATGCATTTATTATGTGCTTAGTGCAAACATAAAATGTGCTGAGCGCATTTAAAGAGCTTATAGTGCATCTAAAGAGAGTATACTTCTTTTATCTAGACTGACATGGATTGCACTATTTTAAGTGACTGAATCACTGCAGCAAATCTGATAGTTTGCTCTCATACCTTTGTTTTCCTTAGTTAAGATGTGGTGCTCAGAAAAGATGGAAAATACACTGGCCTCTATTGCAGTCCTATATAGTTGTTTTTTTTTTGTCTTGGAATCGAATGTGCCACCAAAAATGATCTAGCCCTGGTAGATAGAGGTGTTGGTTCTGTATTACTGACCTACTTTTAATGCATTCTCATCATGCAGGCCAAGGTTATGGGTTTAGGTCAAGTAAATTGGTGGATTCTGTCATTGAATTGTCAGTTGAATTGAGGAGTGACAGCTGTCTAATTTCCTCCAACTATGGGACCCAGCTATGTCCTCTTCAACAGAGTGGCCATCTGCGATGTTTAGAAAGGCCCTTGTCTGTACCTGCTGAAGCTGTGACTGTCAGATAAGGATGTAGGGCAAAAGTCAGACTTTCCCAAAGGCCTCTCCACATAAACACTGGTTTCTGACAGGCATTGTTGCATTCATGTCTGTAGCAGGTAGATAACTATGCCATAGAGTAAGCATGCAGAAAAAGAAAGAAACAAGTGAGTTCTAAGAATTAAACAAAGATGAATTTCATTAATTTTTTTTCTTTTCACACTGAGTTTACAGCAGGAGCTGTTTTGTTGGTTACTTTTGGTTGATTTTTAAGATTGCCTTTAACTCCTGACAGCAGAAACCTTCTATGAACTTTTATATAAATCACCTTACTTAAGCTATCACTTCACAGTCTGCATGGACAGAAGGAATGATTGCAGTGATCAGTAATTATTTCAATGCACATTTGGGAATGTGAGTATTGAATTATGATAGACTTGAAGAAACCTATCCTTTTAATGCAGGTATAAACACATTGTAGTTAGAATACCAATGGATCCAAAACTGAAGGTGTCTGGCAGCACTGGGAGTAGATCTAAGCCAGATGGAAAAGTAATTTACTAAACCCTCTCCACGTGTTCTCATTACCAAGGGGTACCACTTGTACCTTCACCTTCCACATCTTTTCGAACTCCTCTTTAAGTTCGTGGTATTTCTCGAGCTTTTCGTGTTCCTTCTTTTTGATGTTGCCATCACTTGGGATTGCTACATGTACCACTACAGCCTTGTTCTTCATGTTTACAAGCCACCACCTCTACATAGATGACATCAAGCTGTATGCCAGGAGTGAACGAGACATCGACTTACTGATTCTTACCACCTGGATATATACCAGTACACTGGAATGTCATTCCGACTGTATAAGTGTGGTTGGATGGTAACAAGGAGAGGAAAACAAGTCAGAACTGAGGGGATTGCACTACCAGAAAGCAAGATTCCAATTCCAATAGTTGGCTAACATCTCTCCTTGTTGCCTTGATCTTAGCCTCCAAGCTTTGCTTCCATGTAGGTTTCTGCACCTAATATATTTACTGTATGTTGATATTTTAGGCAAGCATTTCAAGGATCACTGTTGCTGTATTGTATATCAACTTGTTCGTAGTGCTGCATTCACATCCTCTAGCAGACTTTCAAAATGCACTTCACAAATTCTTGGTAACAAGCCAGGGAGGTTCCAGGTGTCCATCTTAGCCATGATCTTCAATCTCAGGACAACTGCACTTGTATTAAGCTCGTGGGATGTTATTGGAGGTTGGAACCCAATTTACGATTGTGGGGGTGATGATGATATCTCCCCCTGACCTGTCGTCCTGACTCCCCTTGCCATAGCATTTCTGTTGTATCTCGTCAATGTCTAGTTGTGATAGCAGGTATTTCTTGCGGATATAAGAACACTGAGATACTAATTGTGTTGGTGTATCCATAGGTATCCATAGGTCCCACATCCTCTGCATGTAACCCTCTCACTAGGGTTACTTGTATAGTAGCATTCCAATAACTCACATTTCCCATCTATTGTCCATGAGTGTCTTGTTCTTGTTCCAGTAGCCCACTTCTCATTGGGTTTCCTGGGTTTCCCAGCACCTGCAGCTGACCTTGTTAACCTGGGCAGTATCCAAGCCAGTGTGACTCTTGTTTTTCCAACTCTCATTAGCAACAAGTTAGGCAGGTAGCATTAAGGGTCTTGCCTAAGGGCCCAATATCTAGTGTGGGTATGTAATATGTGTGCCACCTACTTTTTTCAGTTTTATCTATTCGGTATAGGAGAAAGCACTGGGGGAAGACCAGTTCCTTAGTGTAATTTGTTAAGAGTCAAATACAAAGATATAGTGTCTATCAATAGTGTTAGTTCAAGTCTAAATATAAAGTCAGTTTTGTGTTTACATGAGTCAATACCTATTTATTAATTCATGATCTGTCTCTGGGACAGTATGGGTGTACTATTGCTGTTGAATTGATGGCTGTTCTCAGGATAACATGTTTAGGGACAAGCAAGACTCCTAATGGTTTCACTGCTGCTGTGTGTGGTCTCTCCATTGTGTTCTTCTAGCCAAGGTCTTAGTCAGGCTTACCCTGACACCAGCTTATTCACTGATACACCCAGCCTTCTGCAGCTACTAAACTCACAGATTATTTCTCATTCCTAATTCACTAGCATATTGTAGTGACAGTGACAGCATTGCAAGTCACATGGAACACTTGTGAGGCCTTTCAAATTTTCTCTATTTCTGCATGAATATGATAATGTGATCCGATTTTCTAAAGTGATAATAGTATTTAGCCTTATAAGGTGAGTAGTAACCATCCACAGTTTCGATAACAATGAAAAGGTACTACTAACTGTTGGAATTTACAATAGAACCAGTACCCATTTCTTCCCTACTATGAAAACAGGCCTTAGACATTGAGGTGACCATCTCATCAACAATCCATCAGATAATTAAATAAAATCTATGTTTTGAAATGTTCTATGTTTACTTGTGTTCTTTAATAACATTTACAGACATCAGGTGCAGTCTGCCAGTCAAATGTATGGTCAAGATTGTGGTTATAGGTGTCAAATGGAGGACAAGGCTGTGAAGGTAGATTAATAATTAATATATAATAATGTATTCAATTAAATTTTTAACTGTTATGTTAACGGGAAAACTGGTTTCTAAAGTTCGGCTGGGAAGGTGCAGAAGAGTTATAAGTTTTGCTTTCAGCTGTTTTGTGAATATTGGGAGTGAGGTTGCTGAGCGTGCAGAATTTGGAAGCTTGGTCCACCATTGTTTTGCTTGGTGTCTTGTGTTGTGCTGGGACCACCAGATGTCGTTTCATGGCAGAGGTCAATGGATGGGAGGGATTGTAGACCTGAATGAGGGAGTTGAGGTAAGCAGGAGCTTTTGAGTTGAATACTCTGTAGGCAAGTGACAGAGCTTTGAACTTCATGGGGGCAGGTATGGGAAGCCAGTGCAGAGATCTGAAGAGTGATGTGATGGTTAATTGAAAATAAGGTGTGCTCATTCATTTTCTGATTATTTAATTTGCATTTCCAAACAAGTGAGCTTCTTTGTGGAATCAGCTAACAGCTGCATGAAGTAAGCTGACAACAACCTGAAGATGACAGCTTATGAATGTTTCCTATGTTAGTCTGAAAATAAATGATACAGCTCTTAAACAATCAAACACTGTTTCTAACTTTTGTTTTGCAGAATCCAATTTTAGTGATAGAGATTGACCCCAATGGATAACCTGAAATTCTTTTGTGATACAAGGTTTGTATCATGGTTTTTTTTAGAAAGTATTGTGTAGGGCGTAGGTTTATGTCCATTATGTTCGGCTTTAGTGTTGCCCGTTGGCTGTGCTGTGGTTTCAATTGTAAAGTTTTAAAGTGCTGACTGGTCCGGCTCTGTGAGCCTGAGCTGAGCTCCACTCATCTGATTGCATTATTAATAGAAAAGGTAAAAAAATTGTAATGTAGTTTTATAGGGAACAGAGATGGATAATGAAGCCATGAGGAGCCATGAGAAATTTACTGGAATTCACGTGAGCTGTCTTCATTAATCATGACGAAGGCTTTAGGTTGTTTAAAGAACTCCAGATTGGGACAGCAGCCAGAGAGGTGGGGATTTTTTTTCATACATAAAAATACTGCACATTTCACTTGCTTTCACAAGCAAATTTGTTAACTATTCAAATGAGAAGTTTTGAATGATGTTTTATTTATCTAGCATTACTTGTAGTGAAGCTAAAAAAAAAGGCTGTTCTGCGTGTGGCATTTGAGGAAATGTCACGGGGCCATTAAAATCAAACTGACCAGTTTAGGGCAATCTGTGAATAAGAATATGTTATACCTTATTTGTACATATGGTGCCATAGGTTCATAGAATTATTTAGACTAAGAAAAGCATTAATATTTGTGCCCTAACATCTGTCATAATCTGTCTTTTTTAGACTAAGTAAGTCTTCATGAATGTACAATTTTAAGACACAAAGACAGTTGCCATGTCTTTGTTCAAAGAAGAACAAGGAGTGTTTATTAGAAAGGCAAAATGAAGATTGGCATGTTAGTAATGTTGTACGCTCCTTATTTTCTGCTGTCATGTGTCAGCTCTTTGGACACCCAGCCATTAACTTATTAATTATTTAATATGATGTTAAAAACACAACACCACACCCCACTTTGAACACTTTATAGTACTATGTTAGAGCACATGCATAAGTGTTCCAGGTGTAGTTACCATTGCAGGAAGATGAATTTGTTTAGCTGTTAAGTGCAAGTACTAACAATATTTTGCTTCAACAATTAGTTCTTCAGATTAAAGTGGGCCAAAGTAGGATGTGTTTATGCCTAGGGTGATATTAGAAAAAAAATTACTTTCCAATATTTTAAAGGAAAATGGATCTTGAGGGCAGAGGAGATTTCCTTCAGATGATCAAAATGCAAGACTGTAATGCCATTGTAAGCACTGAGAAATAGCCTTGGTTATCGCCAAAATAAGGAAGACTCCTGTCTATGTACTTATGTAATACAGGCGCACCAGGCATACATGACACACTGCAGTGCTGCAACACACACAAACACACTGCTTAAGTTTCATGGTATTTACATAATTTTATTGTTTTTGAGTAATTCCTTTATAAACAATATGTATTGAATAGTCTCGTAACGACAGTATGCAACAATACTGCAACAACAGAATTACAGTTTTTTCTCTGTCTTTATGTGTCTAGGCCAACGATGCTTCGGGAAACACATGGAACTGGCTCTACTTCATCCCCCTTATCATCATCGGTTCCTTCTTCATGCTCAACCTGGTCCTTGGCGTGCTGTCAGGGTGAGTACAAACTGTGACAATCACAGCAGTGCTTTTCAACACATGTTCTTCACATTTAGACATTAGTCTCTTTGATTTGTGTGAGAGAGAAACTTACACTAAAATCTTTGAGGTGATAAAAGGCAGATTTCCTGAAACACCCTGTGCAAGCCTTACACTTCAATACTGGGTCAAACATGACACTGAGGTTTCTGGCTTGTAAGCTTGGGTAAGTCTATAGAGAGTTTAATTTTGTGTCTCTTTGATACAATAACTAAAATCTCAGTTTTATCCTGGTCAAAGTTTTGTGACATCCAGATATTATTGTCAAAAATACATGTTATTAGGTTATCATTTGGCCCATTGTAACTGTAAACTGATACCAGTTGTCACTGGAGAAGCAGTGGGGTGCAACCTGGATTGATCACCTGTATATCACAGGGCTGACATGGGAAGACACACCTTTAGGCAGTATGTGGATAAATATACTGTATTACATCATATTCTGTGTATTAAGACTGGGTTGTTTTTCTTTTTGCTTAAGCACTTGTGCACAGTCACAATGTCAATCAATGTGTATTTTGATTGTTAATGGTTGGGCTTGAACTTGTTAAGGGTCATTGTTGGTACTTTACTACAAAAGTTAAGTGATAACACACCTTAACTATGCCACCTCATGTTATACAACATTATGTAAGTAAATGTTATGTAACTCTTCTTTTTCTTTTCCTTTCGGCTGTTCCCTTTCAGGGGTCGCCACAGCGAATCATGTGCCTCCATCTAACTCTATCCTCTGCATCCTCTTCTCTCACAACAACTAACTTCATGTCCTCTCTCACTACATCCATAAATCTCCTCTTTGGTCTTCTTCTAGACCTCGTGCCTGGCAGCTCCAACCTCAGCATCCTTCTACCGATATATTCACAGTTTCTCCTCTGAACATGTCCAAACCACCTCAATCTGGCCTGTCTGACGTTATCTCCAAAACATCTAACATGAGCTGTCCCTCTGATGTATATATTTCTGTACCTGTCCATCCTCGTCACTCCCAAAGAGAACCTCAACATCTTAAGCTCTGCTACCTCCAACTCTGCCTCATATCTTTTCTTAAGTGCCACTGTCTCTAAGCCGAACAACATCTCTGGTCTCACCACCGTCTTGAACACCTTTCCTTTCATTCTTGCTGATACTCTTTTATCACACAACACACCTGACACTTTTCTCCACCCGTTCCAACCTGCTTGCACTCGCCTCTTCACCTCTTTTCCACACTCTCCATTGCTCTGAACCATTGACCCTAAGTACTTAAAGTCCTGCACCTTCTTCACCTCTGCTCCCTGTAACCTCACTGTTCCACCTGTCTTACTGCAGCTAAGCTTCATTCCTCTGTTTTCAAGAGCAGACCTCCACCTCTCTAGATTTTCCTCCACCTGCTCCCTGCTCTCACCATGGTCTTACAGCTCTCATACATGTCCTGCACCACTCTAACATACTTCTCTGCCGCTCCAGACGTCCTCATACAATATCACAGCTCCTCTCTCGGCACCCTGTCATACGCTTTCTCTAAATTTACGAAGACACAATGCAACTCCCTATGACCTTCTCTGTACTTCTCCATCAGCATCCTCAAAGCAAAAACTGCATCAGTTCTACTCTTTCTAGGCATGAAACCATATTGCTGCTCACAAATGCTCACCTCTGCCCTTAGCTTAACTTCCAATACTCTTTCCCACAACTTCATTGTGTGGCTCATCAGCTTTATTCCTCTGTAGTTGCCACAGTTCTGCACATCTCCCTTGTTCTTAAAAATGGGCACCAGTACACTTCTCCTCCAGTCCTCAGCATCCTCTAACTCTCCAAGATCTTGTTAAACAAACTAGTCAGAAACTCTACTTGCACCTCTCCTAGACACTTCCATACCTCCACAGGTTTGTCATCAGGACCAACTGCCTTTCCACTCTTCATCCTCTTCAATGTCCTCCTCACTTTACTCTTACTAATCTTTGCTACTTCCTGCTCCACACCAGTCACCTCTTCTACTCTTCGTTCCCTTTCATCTTCCTCATTCATCAACTCTTCTCCTTCCATCTTCCCATCACACTCCTGGCACCTGTCAATGCATTTCCATCCTTATCTTTAATCACACTAACCTGCTGCACATCCTTCCCATCTCCATCCCAACATTCAAAGTCCCTACTTTCAGTCCTACATTCTTAGCTTTCCTCTTCTTTTTGTCCTTTTCTTCTTCATCTTCGACCAACAGTAGTCCAATTTCCACCGGTACCCTGTAGGTCAACAGCACCGGTGGCGGTCGTTGTTAACCCGACCCATCCGGTATGAAAGTCATTGTCACGATTCGCATGTTTAATTTGGCACGTGTTTTACGTCGGATGCCCTTTCTGACACAACCCTCTGCATTTATCCAGACTTGGGACTGGCACAAGAAGACACTGGCTTGTGCCCCCTTGCGGTTGCATTAAGTAAATGTTATGTAAGTAATGTGCGTATATGATTATGGTAAATTATTTTACAATGACAAGAAGTGTCTCATGAAAAGTTTCCATTAGTTGCCTTTATTTAATTTCCTTTATTTAACCGGGTCAAATCTTATTACGTCAGATCACATTTCAAAGCACAATTGGGGAATCATAAAACCCCCTCCAGACTGGGGGATGACCTTATATACAAAAGTCAGCCTGTGAACAGCAAGTTATGGCTATTCAACCAAGGAATATAGTGTATATAAACTGTGTCTCTGTATTTCATCTGAGGTTCTCATATACACAATCTCACTGATATGTTAAATATATAACATGAGTATATAAGTGTGTTTAGGCTGTGAGAATAATTGTATGTGTATTTTTATTGTCAGTCGTGTGGCTGCATACAATTATGGTGACAAGTGTCTCATACCAACTAAGTATGGTTATCCACTTGTTTTTTGTTGTTGATTGTTTTGTTTTTTGTTTTTCTTTTTAATTGGTCCAAGATTTCATCCACTCTTCTATTGCTATAGGATACTTGTTTGCTGATTAAAATGATCAAATAGCAGCTCACACATCAGTGTGTGCAGGTGGGGGAGAGGTGTGCCTGTGAACAAAGTGGAAGCCACAAATGCTTATTTTAAAAACTGCTTCCCATCTCCTGTTTTTGAACTTTTATAGTAAACTAGCCAAGAATGTGTTTTTGCTGTGTCTTTCAGATATGTCTTTCAATGTAAAATGTTTAAATAAATGCCAACAGAAGTGGAGTTTAATAACTACAGTGTAGAAAATGTAGTGTCAGCTCCGCATCAATATGTTTGTTTCATCTTGACGCCATTTCTATGCCTATAATTTTCCTTCTATTCTTTCTTGGTTAACTTTTTTCACAGTGGCAAATTAGAAAACTGAGTCATTGAGTTTACTTGTGGGCCATTATTTGGTCCTAGTATTTCCTCTGCATTTATCTTTTTTCACTTATTTATCTGTATTTACTGCTTTATCTATATATCTTCTCATGTTATGCATATTTTATCTCACATACTGTGCCCGTTCTCTGACAGTACAAATATTTAGTGGACCTGTGGCCTTTTGATGCCCCCTCTGTAGGTATCTTGTCCTATCTGTTTCCTGCTCTCTCCACAGAAGTTGTCAGTTGGCCTTACAAATACTTTGGAAATGAAAGGTCAGGTGCTTTCTGGCAGAGATGTGTGGGGGGCATGTTATTGTTTAAAGGCCACAATCTGAGATTTCAATCAGAGAGGAGCAAACATGGAAACATGCAGGGTTGAGACACCAGACCCCAGTCAGACCCATCAGTTTGTACAGGTGGGGGAGAGATGTGGCTGTGATTAAAGTGAAAGCCACAACTGCTAGTTCTAAAAACTTTTGTATCCAGTGGTGGAAAGTAACAAAGTACAAGCACTGAGATGCTAAAATGCTGGGAAAAAAACAACTAGCCAACAGATGCAATACACATACGTACTAATGAAAGAAAGATATGTAACCACTAATTAAAATACGATTTAGTGGTGTTGTGCACTGCAATGCAGGATAGAACTCTCCTGTGTGGGAAACACACCGATCACTGATAGGAGAGAGCAGACTAGACATTCGTCATTTTCCCTTCTACCCCTCTTTCTCATTGTCATTTTGTATTAGTCTCTATCTCTGGCCACCTCTTCTTTCTTCATATTCAACTTCCTCATTTTTGCCTCATCTCTAATTTATCTTATTTTCCACTTACCTTATTTAAACAGCTTTATTGTTATAACATTGAATACAGTTGTCAGCTTTAAGAAAAGCTTTTCTATAGTTATAGATACAATACAAATGTTCACTGATATACTGAAAGACAATTTGTATCCTTTAACAGAAAATAACCACCCATTTTTTCTGAAATAACTTGACCAAAGCATTAGAATTTTTGATTCAACAGTATATTCGAAAATGCAAGAAATAAAAATGGCCAGTGTTGGTACCTTTTAATCTATTGTTTTGTTGCACAACCTTTAATAGTAATCAGTGCAAGCAAGGGAGACTTTCAGCACCTGCCAACATGTACAGTTTTTTTCCATTTCAGTCTCACATTTCAAGGATGCCTTCTCCAGACTGCGTAATTTAACTCTGTCCAGAGATGTTTAACAAGATTCACAACAGGGCTCATTTCAGGCAACTACAGATTTTTTAGTACTTTTTTAGTACTTTGTTCTTAAGTATTATAGGCCATGGTCTCATCGTAGGACACATGAGAACACGTGGTTGACGCACATTAATTTATACATTAATTTACACAATAATTTAATAATTTATTCTTAAACAAAAAATGCAGCTTTTATTTAAATTTTAAAATGTCCACATTTGTATTACCATACATTTTAAATATATTTGCATGAATTATTAATTATTATTATTTTTAAATGTAAAACAAAAACTTTACAAAAAACAGTTGTACCCACATTAATTACTGTATGGTCACGCCATTGCTCCTATCATTTTGAGCAATGCAAGGCCAACAGTGGCAACTGCTGCTGGAGTTTGAACTAATGTTATACTGCATGTATGGGAACTTGGCTGCTAGTCCTACAATTACTTTTTCATAATGACATTGCAATATTATTAGTATTGAAAAAACGTTTGTGTCCCCAGGTTTGAACACATGTCGTCGGACACTTCAGCCATAAAACCTAGTTGCTGTGGTCTGTTACGGTAATGTCGGTGAAGTGGAATAGATACAATGATCAATTCATCTGTTTATCATTGGCATCGTAAGGATTTTTTTCATCGTAAGGAAGTAATTATTGAGATTGGTTTATTGTGCAGCCGTAATAGTTGTTTAAAAGCATGAGACCATTCTCCTTATGTGAGTTCTCCTCTTCCGCAGTATGACTTCCTTTTAGAAGCCAGCTTACTGTCTACCTGCCATTAGTGGAGTGCTGGTGGGTGTTGACTTGTCAGATGCAATAAACATTTCTGTATGTGTTTTTTTTTTGTTGTTGTTGTTGTTGTTTCTACAGAGAGTTTGCAAAAGAGAGAGAACGAGTGGAGAAGAGGCAAGAATTTTTGAAGCTACGCAGACAACAGCAAATAGAAAGAGAGTTAACTGGGTATCTGGAGTGGATCTGCAAAGCAGGTCTGAAACAAATGCACACATGATTTTTCTGTCCCACAGTTACAAATGCCCTTACCCTCACTAATCATTATAATTTAATTAAAATAAAAAAACTTATTATAGATGTTGACACAAATATGACCTATATTTAAGTGTGGTGTTTGTTTTGCAGAGGAGGTGATGCTGGCTGAGGAAGACAAGAATGCTGAGGATAAATCTCTGGATGGAGCGTGGTACAAAAAAAAACACAACTCTGGTGAGGACTGTCATCTTCAAAAAGCTGTAATCTAAACAAAAAAATCATTTTCCTGTGCCTCCAAAGTGTGGTCAGGTGTATCATATTTGATTTTCTTTAAATGTGTCTAGAGCTTGACTGGTGTCCACCTGTAAAATAGTTTTGAAAGCCACAAACCTGTATATATTATGTTCCACACTTCACACTGCATGTCAGGACATAAACTAAGACATGAAGTCTTAGGTACTCTCTGAAGATTCTCTAGTGTGATGACACAGATGTAAACTTCATTGGTAGAATTCCAAGCAATGGGGGGAGGACTGGTGAGAGTTAGGAGAAGGATGATTGGCATTATGTTATTGTGTTTAGCTTGATGAACACACATCACATTTCTATTTTAAAATATATTTATGACATAGAAAATGTTAGGGACAGAAAGAAAGAGAATACCTTCTGACATCACTGTAGGCCAGATCTAAACTGAAATACAGAGAGTTTTTATTTCTTTTAGCTGATATTAGATGATCTAATAAGAAACATTTGTTTCCCTCTTCATCCCAATAATTTAAAAAGACTTTGTTTAGAGCAACAACTGAAAATTGCATTTTGGTAATAGAATATGAATGCATCATGTGTGTTGGTGAAACATGAGGGTAACACTATACAATAACGCCACATTAAAAAACATCAATTAATGCAGGATTTAGCACTACCTAACAACTACATAATTGGTAATTATTGCATCTACTAATCATTTACTAATGGTGTGCATGTTTAAAAAAGGTACAAACTCATAAATCATGCAGCCCATCCCAAGCCACATAGTGCAGGTCCCAAGCCTGGTAGAAACTGGCAAGGGTTGTGTGAGGAAGGGCATCCGGTGTAAAAACTGTGCCGAATTAACATGTGGGCAAAATAATCCACTGTGGCGACCCTGAACTAACAGGATAAGTTGAAAGGACCAAAAATAAGTGTAAAACAGTGTGATACAATAACAAGCAAAAACCTTATGGTTTTTGTTAACATTTATTAAGGGGTTACATTGGTTGAGTAAGTTATTTTGTTAGGAGAAAGCAGTTTTTATAAATGTTTTATTTCAGGATAATGATTCATAATGGACAAGTTAATGAACAAACTTATGACTTATTTTTGGCAAAGGCTAAGATCATTGGGACACTTCCAATATCTTTATGTAGGTTTCCTTAAATGTTCTTTTATTTACAGACGTACCTATAAATTTTTTGCATGTTATACTGTATGAACATTATTAATATGATAAACCTTTATCAATTCTCTTTATGACCATTGTTGCAAACATGATTTCCTTTTAAGTAAGGAAGGGCATGCATCAGGAAGGGCATCCGGTGTAAAAAAAAAAACAAAAAAAAAAACTGTGCCAAATCAACATGCGGACAAAAAAATGTCCGCATGGATAGAGTTCACTGCTCTTTCACAATTTAAAGTAAGTGAATGGGCATGTTGACGTTTCTATCAGGTGACTACCTGGCATCTATCTTTTCTCTCTTTTTTTCTTAGTTTTTGTTTTTTTTACTGTCACAGTTTTTTTTAAAAAAACACAGTATACATTTTCATGTTGTTCCTCCTTTATGTGATGAGCCCTCACTGAAAGCATAGTTTCTTCTGTGATAACGCCTCTGGCTTGTACGTTCTTCAGTTGTGTTACATGTGTGAAACAACTGCGGGCAATGGACTTAATTCTCCATACAATGTCCGGAGTTCATAACTTAAAGGGGCTTTGGTAGTCATTGGTTGCATTAATTGTTTTTATTTTCAGTACAAACAAAATTAGCTTTGTCTACTTGGACAAAACACATGCACACCCGCAGCAATCTATGGAAATGTAATTAATTTGAAACTTATATTGTACACAGTGGTACACATGTGGGTGACTGTGGCGCAGGAAGGTAGAGCAGTTGTCCACCAATCTCACAGTTGTTGGTCGAAGCGCCCATGAGCAAGACACTGAACCCCAACTTAGTTGCTCCCAGTGAGTGTTGGCTAGCTGCATAGCAGCTCCCCCATCGTTGTGTGTGTGTGAGTGTGAATTGGTAAATAAGAAGCAGCGTAAGCGCTTTGAGTGCCAATAGGTAGAAAAGCGCTATATAAGGGCTGAACATTTACAGCCATTTTATGCTGTATGAAAAGTCTGTATAGTTCACTAAATCTGGACAGAACACATGCTGATTAACAAGCTACAGCTTCTGATTTCAGAAGTCTGATGCCGAAGTGCAGTTATGCACAACCATTCAGCGTTTTTACCTTTAATATATCGTGTGACCACATACGCCTCTTAATTGTTTAAAGTTTTGCATGTTTCAAAGCAAATAAAATTAAGCAAAATAGCCACTATCACAAACATTTTTATGTAGCTGCATTTTCATGCATCCTTATTTTACAGTTACATACTAGTAGCATGCAGTGTATGCAGACTGTAAGATAAGGGGTCATAGGTATGCGTTTGTTCCAAGTAATTACATTGTAAGTACAATATATCATCATATCATCATTAGTAACCAACAGACACTGATACCTTTATGTCTAGTGGGTGACTGTGGTGCAGGAGGTAGAGCGGTCATCCATCAATCTTACAGTTGTTGGTTCAATCCCCGGCTCCTCCTGTCAGATGTAAAAGAGTCCTTGAGCAAGACACTGAACCCCAACCTGTTGAATGTTGCCCAGCTGCATAGCAGCTCCCCCATCGGTGTGTGAGTGTGCGTGTGACTGTGAGTGCAAATGGTTGAATGAGAAGCAGTATAAAGCGCTTTGAGTACCTATAGGTAGAAAAGGGCTATATAAGTGCAGACTCAAGCAAACATGTTTGTCATGTAGCTAATTCAAGACAAACATTTTCCAATGACGTGCTGCCACTGCCTAAAAGCTAACACTAATGCTAATTTAGTTAGCTCTTCCCCCATTCAGCGAGTGAGAGAGAGAAAGACCAACAGCAAGACAGACAGAGTGAGAGAGAGAGAGCAGCAGTGGTTAAGCGAGTCTAACTCGGACAGAGAAGGCTGTCGGTGAGGTCAAAGCATGGAATCTGAAAAATCAAATGTTATTTTCTGATTGTTCCACTGCACTCATGTAGCGCTTATGTTTTGAACTACAAAAAACATTATCATACCTTTGCATATGCTTATGTATCTACTACCGAGGCTGAGAAATAGAAGTCATAGTGAATGTTGCAAGTTTGAATTTTTTGTTGTTGTTTTTTTTAAATACCCAGCATTTAGGAGGCTGTTTTTAAACAACCCTAGGTTTTAGAATGCATCTGAGGTCCTAATCGGTTAAGTAATGCTTCATCACTTTATTGGTGATGCCTCAGCTTTAAAATAAGGTCCATAAAGAGCATTAAAATAAGGTTCATTACTATTAAATAATGTAAAGTGTTACTTTATCCATGTTTCCAACTTTACAATACGGATCAAAAAGTGCATCAATAAATTAATAATATGTTTAAGTAATGCTTCTATAGGTGTCTGAGAGTATGAGTCAAATTCTCTAAACCCAGGGCCATATGTTTGGCTTTCTTACTCCTCTTTTCACTGTACTTTTGGTTGGCCTGACCATACTTTAAATACAACTGATCCATTTTTTGCAAAGCCTTTTAGAAGACTTCCAAGAAGCCCCAGTGTAGCCCAATTGGGGCCTGTTAGAAAAACAGTTCTAATAAATAGGTGACTTTCCTGCAATGCACTGTTATGTACATAATGTGTTCATCTGTACTGTACATCGGTTGTTATACAGTATACCGTTTAAACAATGGCTCAAGCTGAAAGTCAATGAAGACAGGTCAGAGTGGGGGGTGGGTTATCAGAATTACACCATGACCAGAATAAAAGAGGAACTGTCAGAGATAAATCAGATGATCTTAAAAATGTAAGTTGTGTGTTTTTTGTATTTTATTTGCAGTGCTGAAAAGAACAAAGAAGAGTAAGAATGACCTAATTAATGCAGAGGAAGGTGATGACCACTTCACTGACATCTCATCTGTTGGTGAGGATGATACCTCAGATACAATATCTACTAAATAAGTGGAAATTTTAGTGCTGTCTACTGTGTTTGGACACACATACTTTATGTTCATATTGAAAGCACCTTTATGTTTTGTTGCATAATTCTTATTAGTCTTATTCTTATGAATCTTTTGTTGACTTCAGTAGTTCAGCACCAAAAAGTGGAAAAGTGGCCATAAGAATATCGCAAATATTTTTTCTGATTGTAATCACTGTATGCACTCATTTTCCAAATATACTTTTTTAGATGTTCCCGCTTTACTTGTTGTGAATATTTTAATTAAACAGTATTATCACTAAAGCACTAAATTGTCTTTAGCTTTCATCAGTTAACCATATTGCAGGTTCTTTACTGGAAGATTCAGCTGGAGAAAGATTTCTACCTGCTTGTTTTCTTTGAATGTTTCATGAAATTATTCAGAAATTCAAAATTAAGGCTAATAAATTAATAAAAAGGATCTGATTCCTTTGCATTACAATTTTGCCACTGTTATTTGTCTAGTTGTCTTATACATCACAGCTTTCAGACACCATCTCACACTCACCTAAAAAGGTAGAATGTAACTTCTTTTCTTGATAGAATGCCTTTATTCTTTGTTCTTCCTTTTATAAAAGGCAAACAGGATGGAGGTGGTATAACATTTCTACTGCAATGCCCAGCTACCTGAAATATGAAAAGAAATGCTAATAATAAATTGCTGAAGTGTAGGCTTGGTACTGTAAAAGTTCAAAGCAATTGTTATTTATAAAGTGCCAATAAAATCATCTTAGGGCATTTTATATAATAACGTCAAGACAGTAGAGATTTATAGAGCGAACCCAACAACTTCCCCTTGAGCAAGCACATAGGACAATGATGGAGAAGAACTTTCTGTTAAACTCCCTTTAATGGAGGGAAACCTCAGACAAAGCTAGGCTCAGCATAGGTGGCCATCTACATTGGCCAGTTGGGGTAAGTGAAGAGTGGAGAGAGAAAAGAAAAGAACAAAACAAGAAGAAACAACAGAACACTAGGTAGATCAGTAGGGCCAATACCTGCACACTGGAAATACACAGCTCTGAAGCCTGGGATACCTTCAGAAAGGCACAGAAAGGGATAAACGCATTATGGGAGTGCAGTTTTTGTGTGGAGTTTGTAGGTTCTCCCTGTGATTGCAAAGGTTTCCTCTGGGTACTCCAGTTTCCTACAGTCCAAAGACGTCTTTGTTAAGTTAATTGGCTCTAAATGGCCACAGGTGTAAATGTGAGTGTGAATGGTCGTCTGTCTGTGTATGTCTCTAGATAGACTGATGACCTGTCCACCTCTTGCCCAATGACAACAGGCATATGCTCCAACCCACCACCCCCACCACCCTGGGTGCCTTGCCAGGATAGTTTTCTATTGGTACACCGTTGTGCATTAAAGTGGAATCATTTTGTTTTCATACACATTCTGCTTTTTTGCAAAAGTTACCTGGGTTTTAATTTTTACTGTGATATGTTTGGAAGAGATTGATCAGTAAAGTTTTGAGAAGATATATTCTTTATCTATTGAGAATAAATCACATTGTCACAATAATTTCATGAGAAGAGGTAAAAAGTATTTTATTCCAACATCATTCTAGAATTTATGGGTTGCTAATGAAGTTGAAATATGATCTCACAGTTATAGCAGGTAGCTTGTTTAATCATGATGGAACCAATGAGCTGAAAAGCTTTGCTTAGTGTATTTTGCCAGTTGGCAGAGGGACAAATACCACTCTGAGGGATTCTTATTTCTTATGTTAATGGGGCAACTGTGGCACAGGAGGTGGAGCAGTCATCATTGCCACAGTTGTTGGGTCGATCCCCGACTTCTCTGGTCACATATCAAAGTGTCCTTGAGCAGGACACTGAACCCCAAATTAGTTGCTCCCGGTGAGTGTTGGCCAGCTGCACAGCAGCTCCCCCATCGGTGTGTGATTGTGTGTGTGATTGTGTGTGTGATTTGACGTTTGTCCAGCGACATTTCAGGTCCTCTGGAGAGGTTTATTTACACTAGAATTACACTAGTCAAGTATAACTTGAATTACACTAGTCAAGACAAGGAATGATAAGAACCCGCATGAGGAGTTGAGTAGCATATATATTCGTAGAGTCTGATCTTTCGGATGTTCTAGTGGGGTTTTATAGTAAGGCGTTATTCTGATGGCATAACATATTGAAGGTAAAATTAAGCATATTTCTGGCTAGTGTGGGCCTAAAGTGATACAGTACAGTATGACTCAGATGTCTGGGTAGAAATACAACAGGAAATAATTAACTCACTAATGTGCTAGTAATTCAATTATAATTCAGCCAATTTCCCTTCTCTTTTGTTTCCAGCTGCACTTCACAGCTGGGCCTAATTTAAGTTACAAAAGGTTCAGTACAGGCAAAATGAGAGTAGGGAGCAGGGAGATGCACATCTAGGTTTCATGGTTACATTAAATTTTAAGTTCAGCAGAATAAGAAATTGCTTATGTTAAAAATTAATAAGTTAAATATATTTAGTCCATTTGTTCCTGTAGCTCTTGTGCAACTCACAAACCTTGACAGTAGCAAGGAAACTGATGTTCCAGGTTAAAAAGTAGTCCATATTATAGGTAGTTATACTCAAACTCAGAATTAATTTAGTAAGTCCATCAAAGTTTGGAATGGTAACTTTATTGCCATTTGGTATGCTTGTTTTAACTGCCCCCCCAGGGTCACCATTTGCCCGTGCCAGTGTGAAGAGCAAGAATGACAGTACATCTTACTTCAGGAGAAAAGAGAAGAGAATTCGCTTCACCATCCGCCGTCTGGTGAAATCCCAGAGCTTCTACTGGACTGTGTTGTGTCTGGTTGGCCTCAACACATTGTGTGTAGCCATTGTACACTATGATCAGCCTGAGTGGCTCACCTATGCACTATGTAGGTACCAGCATACATAGTGAATTTTATTATTTAAACCAACATGCCTACATTTTTTTCCTTTTCATTTTACCAGTATAATAAATGTTTCTAGTTCTGGCTGATTTTGTAATAAATAAATAAATTGCAACATGGCACCACTTTTAAAATTCAACAATTCCTCAAACAATACTCATACATGCAGTACTGATACAGGTTAGGATGTGTAGAGTTAGCTTTAAAGTATAAAGCAGAGGAAATGCTGTGTAAAAATTACCAAGGACTCAGAACTAACTCTTGTGTGTCCTCTTAATTCATGCTTTGTTCCATGACAGTGGTTCCTGTTGTGTTTACAGACTATACAAAACAGTGTTAATAAAGAAAAAAGTCAAGACTGTAAAGATGTATAGAGAGAACCCAACAATTCCCCCTTGAGCAAGCCCTAGGCAACAGTGGAGAGGAAAACCTCCCTTTAACGGAAGAAACCTCCAGCAGAACCAGGCTGGTTTCCTTCCTCTTTCCTCAGAGTTCCCAATGTATACACTAACTGGATAAAGTGTCTGTCTTCTGCCACTTCTAATATTTTTTTCTTTTCATGTAGGCTATAATGTAAAATGAATTTGCTTGTTTAAATTTTGCAAGTGTGCAGTTTGATCCTGTCATTTATCCTGCCATTATATTATCACAGTATTGCTTGCTTGTAACCTAATTGATCAGGGTCTGTGCAGGTTACAAGTTAAAATAGATAGCAGGCATGATTAACTCCCTCTTCAGTATAGTAAGAAGCCTCCAGTGAGCTTTTAGTCACAACCATCCCATGTGCTGACAAGGTGCCTGTGAAACTGATAAATGCTTTACCAAACATACATAGCACGGGACCATTATACTTTTTACAAACACATATGAGCAAACATACATCATCATGCACCATAATGTAAGGGTGCAGCACTTTCCTAAAACAATAGAGTTGTTCTGTGTCATTCTTGCTGTGGGCACATCAGAACAGACTGTGCACTAGTTCTATTGAATTGTGGAAATGGTGACCATTTTTACTTTGGCATTGATGTAAATGTTTTTTTTTTATTCTCCTTGGACAGACCTAGCTGAGTTTGTTTTCCTGGGCCTTTTTCTGGCAGAGATGTCCATGAAAATATATGGTCTCGGACCCCAGAATTACTTCCATTCCTCATTCAATTGTTTTGATTTTGGGGTGAGTCCTCTTGTCCCACTGGTGATTCAGTCAATCCCTAGTATTAGAGTGAAAATGTGTATTTGGATTTGATTTTGGACTCTTTATAAAGAAAACTAAGTATTCAGAAATAAAAGCTGCAATGTGTTTGCAGGTAATTATTGGCAGTATCTTTGAGGTGATCTGGGCAGCCATCAAACCTGGGGCCTCATTTGGCATCAGTGTGCTGAGAGCGCTCAGACTGCTCAGGATTTTCAAAGTCACCAAGTGAGTCCTCAGAACTGTCACTGTCCTGTAAACAGTGTTGGACCACATACTTAATTCATATGTTTCTGTGCATAGGTACTGGAACTCCTTAAGGAACTTGGTGGTATCCCTGCTCAACTCCATGAAGTCTATCATCAGCCTGCTGTTCCTTCTGTTCCTCTTCATCGTGGTCTTTGCTCTTCTAGGCATGCAGCTTTTTGGTGGCCAGTAAGTAATGCTACTGCTATCAGGAACTTTTTAAGAATGATTTGTGGAACCCAAATAAGCGCAGAACAAGCAAAGGAATAGGAAGGCAATACGTTTATTGTGCCTAATGAGGAGTGGAGGAACTGGTGGACAGACAGGACCGTGGTAGGTGTGTGACTGCAGTGACCGATGGGGGCAGGTGCTGGAGTATCTGAGGAGGAGAGAGATAGTGAGCAACAGCAAAAATTCAGTATAAACTACAATCAGAGTGGGATTCTCACTGTTGGTGGGTGGCGAGTAATGTCCCTCAAGTGGAGTCAGCCCACAGGTAAGGGAAGGAGGAGAAGTGGAGAAACTAAAGGCAACTGAGAAACCAGGGAAACAAAGTACAACAAAAATACAAAGTAGCAACTAAACAGGTAGACAGGTAGCCAGGGCTTATGAAGGGGAGGTGACAAGTGTAGAGAATACAGGCTGATTAGGCGGCACAACGGGGAGGAAGAGACAGGGAGAGCAGAGCAGAGCAGAGAGGAGAGATGGTGATGCTTTCCAGGACAACACGGAGCGGAGTCACGGCTGTGACAACTGCTCGTATTGAAGATATAAAAAAAAAAACACATCTTAATCAGGGGTTGTAGAGACTAAAATGTCTCAGACAAATGAACTAAAAGTATTAGTTTGTCATTTACTGTAGAAATATGGATGTATTAACATAATTAATCTCCCAGCTACTATCGACATATGTCGACATATGGTTACGATGTTAACCACTCTGTCCTGAACGAGTGCATTGTCCCTCTTTAATTTTTTAGATGCCCAGAAAAGCTCACATGGTTTTTAAGAAGACATAGAATAAATTATGCTGCCATTCTACACTATCCTCTATCTGAATCACTCACATTTTGGTGACTTGTCCTTAGATGGACAAGTCACCATAAGTACAACATATCCCTCTGAGATGAACAGTCATTAGGAGAGCAGCTTTAAGGCCAATCGGATGAGGAACTCATAATAGGTGTACAATACGTTGTGTTTAGCCTAATGGAGATTATATTAAACTACTCCATCCTCCAATACCTGGAGGAATTAATTTAAGTGTGTAGTAGCTTTAAAGCTTACATTTAAAAACTGTTTATATTCTCTCCGAAGGTTTAATTTTGAAGATGAGACACCGACAACCAACTTTGACACATTCCCAGCAGCGATTCTCACAGTTTTCCAGGTAATGGTCAACTCTATCCATTTTGTCCTCTTCTGTTTTTACTGCTGAACTGGACTCAGAAACAAGCCTGTCTCCACCCTGCAGATCCTTACCGGGGAAGACTGGAACGCAGTCATGTACCACGGGATAGAGTCTCAGGGGGGCGTACATGGAGGAATGTTTTCCTCCATTTATTTTATAGTACTGACTCTCTTTGGAAACTGTATCCTGCCTAACTGATGAATTTATCTTTGATCTGAAGAAAGGCTGTTATTGTAAATGTTCATTGTGTGTTATTCAATCTTTTGATCTTTTCCTGAGACCAAAACTCACCAGACACTCTCCTCAATGTGTTTTTGGCCATTGCCGTTGATAACCTTGCAAATGCCCAGGAACTCACCAAGGTACAGTATTCTATCATAATGTCAGATATTCTGGCTTTATAGTGGTCTACAGAGATTTTAGCGTACTTATATGACTCACTTTGCAAGATGAGGCTGCTGTAGTATGACTGATGTAACGTTACAACAGGTCAATGTAATGAACTGTCATCTATTTATATTGGCTTTTTAATGCCCAACCAACAACAGCATAAAAAATACCATTTTGTTATTACTATAAATGTTATTGTTTTATTAACTTTTATACTTATATTGATGTAAAAAACTAAGCAAAACTGTGGGCATGTGGGGCCACCCCTAGCGAAGCATGTCAGTGAGAACTAACTGTATAATGCAAATTAGATGTTTTGGCAAATCAAATTGTTCCAAATCAAACAAGAACAAATGAAATAGCTCAACACAACTAATGATACTGGTGGTTTCTCCAAGGTCAACCTAAATCTTTTTATGACCTGCTGCAAATGTGATGCATACGCAGACACCAGATTTCTGGCAGTTTCCTGAAGAATCTTAGCCCATTCCTTTTTTCCAATGGCCAACAGTTCACTAATATTCTTTGGTTTATGTGCCTAATTGCCTTCATCAAATTTCACCAGATTTTTCAAGTTAGAGAACAGTGTGACCAGAATATAGCAATAATATTTCAAAATAAATCAAATCATACATTAACAATAGGGTCATATAGTATATAATTTGAACATCGTCGTTGTGATGTGCGCATGCGGAATACTTTCCACCATCCCAAATTGATTTCAGAAACTCAGCTAAAGGTCTCAGCCACCCAGTCTGCGTCGCTCGATCCTGTTCATGCCTCACCCTCATCTGACCCTGTTCTAGATCTAACCTAATGATATTGGGAAGAAAACAGGTGAAATTAATTTGGATGATGACCAGAGAGTAACTGGCAGATAAGAGGGAAGTCTACAGGAAGGGTGGAGGCAGAAATGAGGAGTGCCAAAGAGGAGGAAGTGGGGGAGCGGAGAAAAGATAGTAACTGGTAGCCAGACTGTAGCCATAATCATTTTGCATAGTGTTTTTCCAGAACCTACTCAATCGCTGTGTTCTGGTCACAGCCATTACTTGTTTCCAGTGTCACACAAATATATAACCTTAATTCAAAAGATTCTGTTAAATGGTAAATGGTCTGCATTTATTTAGCACTTTTCTACCTATTGTTATTCAAAGCACTTTACACTGCTTGTCATTCACCTATTCACACTAATCACACACATACACACACACCGATGGGGGAGCTGCTATGCAGCTGGGCAACACTCACTGGCTGCTATGCAGCTGGGCAGCACTCACCACGAGCAACTTAGTTGTGATTCAGTGTCTTGCTCAAGACAGCATGTATCAATCCATGGCTTTTGGCTTGTCCTTTCAGTGGTCTCTACAGCAGAATGTGTTCTGCACATTGATTTGGCATGAGTTTTTACACCGGATGCCTTTCCTGCTGCAACCCTCCCATTTTGGGCTCCGGACCGGTACCAAGGTTAGCCATGGTAGAATTTGAACTGCTGCCTTCTGCATGCCAACCTAATGCTGTACCACTGAGCCACCAGGACTCCTGTTGCCATCATGTATACTGCAGGCTTTTCTCCACCTGTCTCCTTAGAAATCTGGTTGCAGAACTTAATGTTTCTCTTACTGAAAGTGTCCAGGTATTGTAAATACTCTTCTGTTAAATTTGAACTTGTGAACTATGCTTTCAATTGTGTCTCTAGGAACATTCAGTGCTTCACTATATTTTTGTATTCTTTTATTTGTTTGTGGGAAGCAATGAGCTCTTAACCGTTTTTAACAATTCTTTTGACGGTTCGGGTGTTGATGTGTTCTATCTCCAGCACACCTGCAGCGCCTAATGAAGCTCTTGGATAGTTGCATTTGGTGTTTGAGACTGCAGTGGTCATTAAAAGTTTTGTTTTGTGTTGAATTTGGAGGAACCACATAAAACATTAGTTGTGTTGATCAACTGAAATTGTTCTTATTTGATTTGTTCATTGCAAACTGCTGAAACTTTTAATATTTTGCTAATACACCAAATTTTCAATAATGGTTGAAAAATTTTGTGTTTTTCGCACATATGAACTTGCCAGGATGAAGAGGAACAAGAGGAGGCCATCAATAAAAAACTTGCCCTTCAGAAGGCCAAGGAGGTAAAGGAAGTCAGCCCTATATCGGCCGCTAACATTTCCATCACAGCGTAAGTCAAACTCTTCTAATGTTTCTGAAATTTATTTTCTTTAATTTTATCTTTAAACGTACCACAGAAAACAGACACATGAACTCTAAATCTGAAGAAATATTGTCCCTTTTGCTAAAGAACACATCACCTGCTCATCATGCATTGCTTTTTGAGTGAAGCACAGATATATACCCTTACTCAAAACATAAAATACATATGAACAGAATAATTCAACAGCAACCTGTAATAATAGACACAGTATAAGCATTTTTAACATTTACATTCCACCTATGTCTTGTTTTTCAGGCTTTACACAGAGCTAAACAATATCGTTTATTGATCCCTACTGACATGCAGCCACAAGGGGCATTGAAGGCAAAAACAAAAAACAGCATGTAAATTAAAATCTAACAAAATGCTATTCAGAACCAGCAAAGTTAATTAAAGCTACAATATGCAACTTAAGTTAGTAGTCAAATGTTGTCTTTGTACTATTTCCAACCAAATATAGCTTTTAAATGTTTTTGCAAATCATTGGATTCTTTATTTTTTACATTTAATACAGTGTCCCAACCCTTTTTTCATAAGGGGCTGTTGAGTCGCAAGGCAACATATTAGGCTTTATATTAAACCGTATACTGTTTAATATATTTATATAATTATATATAATTTAATAAATATAATATAATATATAATTTGAACTTTCTCCCTTTAGTTCTAGTTTGAGTAGTACATGTACATGAATGCCATTAAACTTCCCTCTGATTTCCCTACATTGAAATATCTCTACTTCTAGCCGACAAAACGACTCCAGATAAAATACTTGGATGAACGTTTAGTTCACATTTGTCATCTCGTTGCACATACTATGCAGTATGCTTTTCCAGAGCTCCTCTAGATGACATCATCTAAACTTTAAATGATTCAACTTTAAACAGGAGCTTTTTGGCTAGAAGCAGAGAAATATTTGAATAGAGGGAAGCATGTACAGTACATTTACACCTAAACGAAAGCCATAGAAAGCAAGTTAAAAATTGGAAGTTGCCCTCTAAGTATTTTTTAGAGCAAATGAATTCTACCTAAGTGTTTCAGGGGGGGAAAAAATATTTAGAAAAACCATTAATTTGTGAGGTGCTAAGCAGTACATTTTAATTTATCAGCATTATCAGGATGCTTAAAAAAACATCTTAACACAAAGATTCATTTTACTCTTTAGTTTGTTAAAACCAAAAAACAGCAAGCAGGAAAGTGAATATGTGACACAAATGAACGCTAATATACTTCACATTTGCTAGATATGTACATGAGGAACTGCTATTCATTCACATTCTAACACATTTGCCATAGCGATTTAAATTGTAAATGGTCTGGACCCTTAATAGCGCTTTTCTACCTATTGGCACTGAAAGCGCACAAATTGGCACAATTAATTCGCATTAACAATCGCAAACACTCATACACCGATGGGGGAGCTGCTATGCAGCTGGCCAACGCTCACCATTAGCAACTAAGTTGGGGTTCAGTGTCTTGCTCAAGGACACTTCAACATGTAACCGGAGGAGCTGGAGATTGAACCAACAACTGCAAGACTGGTGGACAACCACTCTACCTTCCTGCGCCACAGTGGCCCAATTTAAGCCAATAGTACCACAGATAACATCTTGGTCAATCGCCTCCATTTATCGGATCACTTCTTCATTCTGCTCACAGTCTTCATCCCTAGACTTTCGCAGTCTTCTAGATCTGCTTGTCCCTCAGCTTCTAATCCATGGTTCTGGATCTGGATCCGGGAGCAATGCACTGTGCTCGGGAGTGCTGAGAGGAAGTGGTACAAATCCAAGACTCCCTCTGCTCTTGCTGATTATCACGGTCCGCTTGTTTCTTTTTCTTACAGTGTCACCGGGGTAAAGACTGTATACTACCAGGACAAGCTCAGCAACATCTCAGACACCAGGAAGCTGTTCTCCACTTTCAAATCAATCATCTACCCACCTCCACCTCTGCCATCTACCTCTCTCACTGCAGATGACTTTGCTGGCTTTTTTACTAATAAGGTGGCAGCCATCAGCTCACAGTTCTCTCCTCCAGAGGATGACATCCTGCTAACTTCTTCTAATGCTGCATCGCTCTCCTCATTTTCAACTCTGACTGAGGACAACGTATCAACCCTCCTTTTCTCTAACCATCTGACCACCAGCTCTCTGGTTTTGATCCCTTCCACTCTCCTTCAAGTAGTTGCACCCACCCTAATAATCAACACATTTCTCAACAAAGGCATTGTTACTACCTCATTCAAGCAGGCCCAGGTTACCTCACTGCTTAAGAAGTCCTCTCATGACTTCTCCCTTGTGGGCAATTACAGACCTTTATCTCTTCTTCAATAACTTCTGGCCAAGACAATGGAATAAGCAGTCTTCAATCAACTGCTCCTCCTTGAAGTCTGGTTCAAGAGTGTTCACCCCACAGAAATGGCATTCCTGATGGTCGTGAAATTTCTGCGGGCTGCAAAAGCCGCAGGTCAGTCTTCGGTCTTAATCCTACTCAACCTATCTGCAGCCTTTGACACTGTGAACCATCAGATGCTCTTGTCCACACTCTGACTTGGGCATCTCTGGATCAGCTCTAGTTTGTCTACTGTCTTAATTTAGGGACAAACCTTCAAGGTATTCTAGCAGGGGCATGTTTCTAACTCTCATAGCCTCTCTACCAGTGTGCCGCAGTGCTCAGTTCTTGGTCCACTTCTTTTTTCTGTCTATACTTCATTGCTGCGTTCTATCATCAGCTCACATGGCTTTTTCTATCACACCTATGCTGACGACACAAAGTTCTTCTTGTCCTTTTCACCAGATGACTCTACTCTCTCATCACACTGTCTCTCCGACATCTCTGACATGAGAGGGAGACATCTTCAGCTCAATCCTCTCCAAGACCAAAGCTCTTGTCTTCCCAGCCAGACCTTCGGCCCTCCCTCACAGAATATACAAACTAACTCATTGTGCAGACACTGGTCATATCTCGTCTTGATTACAGCAATGCCCCATTAATGGGGTTACTAGTATGCACAATCAAACCCTTGCAGATGACCCAAAATGTGGCAGCATGCCTCATTTGTAATCAGCCAAAAAGGACTCGTGTTACATCATTCTTCAGATCTCTACACTGGCTTCTGGTAGCTGCCCACATCAGGTTCAAAGCTGTCTCTTGCCTACAGGGTGGTCAACTCAACAGCTCCTGCTTACCTCAACCTCATTCAGATCTACAAACTGTGCTCTGCCAGTGAACGATGTCTGGTGGTCCCAGCATCGCACAGAAGACACAAAGCAAAACTCTTCAGCTCAGTGATCCCACGATTGTGGAACAAGCTACCTAAGCTACCAACTTCACCCCCAATATTCATAAAACTGATGAAAACAGAACTCCTCCGCACCTTCCTATGCACTTGAATCTATCTGGAAAAAAACTGTCTTTCTGCTCTTACTTGTACTCGCATCTTATGAAACATAAACACTTTGCTTTGATGTTTTCTCCTTAACTTAGATTTTTGCTTCCATTGTGCCTCACTTGTAAATCGCTTTGGATAAAAGTGTCTGCTAAATGACTTTATGCAAATGTAAACGTGACATGATTGCCCATAGCACTATAATAAACTTGGTGACACCACATGAACTGAGATTTACTGGCTTCTGCAATTAAGATTCAACATTGTTGTGGTTTTTGCGTTAATCTTTATATTCGACATCGTCTTTTTTTCCCTACTCTACCTATTGTCCAGACTATCTCTACTACACACATTTGTAAAATTCAGTTTGACATGATGTTGGGTCTTATATTTTCATTCCACATTTTAAGAGGAAAAACTGAATAAAACACATTTTTATTTAGTATGTTAATGAAAATACCCCTGGTGGTACATTTGTGAGACATTTTCTTTTCTGGTTTATTATCAGTCTTGTGTTTCTGACCTTGTATGTCAATTTCTTTAAAATGAAAATAAAAGGACAAAGAGAAGACAGAGAAATGTTGATTAGTCTGGCCATTTCTCTGACTTCATCCAATGTGATGTTCCCCCTCCCCAATTTCTTTTTTTGTGCATGGACAGTTTTCTAACACGCAGTCGAAGTAACGCACACTGTAGCAGCCCATCCATCTGCAGCTTTAACTCACTGTGAGTTATCACCTATTTGTTACAAATTTGAATCCTTTTTATTATCCCACCCATTGATTATCGCATCTCTCACCCCTCATCTTCTGCTGTTAAACGCTGTCTCATTCTGGTGTCATAATTTTATCACGCTTTTGTGGGACGTATCCAATAGAACATGGCAGCTCTTCTGTGCTCATGCCTTGCGACAGAGCAGTGTGTGTGTCTCAGTAATTCCATTCCCTCTTCCGTGTTTTTTATTTCCAAAGCATCTGTGAGTCTTCATAGTATCTGACTGTATCTGACTTTGTGATCAACATCCTTAGACTTATTTTCAGTTGCTGCACCTTTCATTCTGTAGATTGCAGAATGAAATTGTTCATGCAGTTTTTATTCTGTATTTGTAGATGTTATGCATTTCCCAAGGTAGTTATAAATATGTGTTGTATGTTGTTACTGCCGTGAGTGTTCAGTAGAAACACAGACAGATGCTAAATTATGTTGAACACAACAATTGTTAAGTGACTGTGTCTCTTATTTGTTGAGTAATTTGCAAAACCAGATGATGCAATTTTTTTTTTTAAGTTTGACAGTGCAACCAAAATTCAACACAAAACAAGTTTTGTAGGAATTGTAATCAAAGACTTACATTTCTGGATTCATTGGATTATAGTCAGATCCAATGTCTTGAATGAAAGAAGCGCTACATTTAATAACAGCAAGAAGTAGTTTGGGATGATAGCAGAAAAGTCTCATTGTCAACAAAAATTTTGGTTATGGATAGAGAACATGGTTTGGGTCAAATGTATTATAGTGTTGTGCCCTAAGTTGCTTCAGACTTTTTTCGTATTAAACCAAATAGTTTTCTTTAAAACTGTTGTAGGACATTTGTAGATTCATTGTTTAGTATTTTTATTTTATCTCCTGATCCCATTTCCCTGCTCCTTTAACAAAAACAGTTTTTTAGCATTTTTGTATAATTTTCTGTCTTTAGATGCCTTTTTTCCTTATCAGTTTTTGAAGATTTGTTGTGCCCCTCTGTATTTTTGTCTGTAACTTGTTTGCCTTTTAATTTTATTCTTTCCCTCTGTTTGTTTCAATGTTGCTCCTTTTACGTGTCTGTAGGAGTTATGTCTGCACTCCAGCCCATCACTTCCTGAGGTAAACTCAACTGCCTGCTAGGAAGGTGGTTAATGATGATTAAATCTCTACATCTATTAAAACATACATAATCAGTTCCCATTATTTATATTCTTTAAGGGTTGCCCTGCATTCCTTCATTCATACCATGTTCCAGGCTTTTCTGTTAATTTAGTGAGTCCAATTACATCTCGTCTATTCATGTCTTAGCAATTTCAGAGTGCAGTGTAGGTGCTTGCTCTTAAGGTTTGTCAAATGTAGGTGAGCATAAAGAAAGAAGAAGGTAAGCATGAAGAATACTACTGCAGGATGACTAAATCTGAGGATTAAGGTTATTTATTTTTAAAGGCAGTCATCCACGGACCACAGGGTCAGTGGTTCGATCCCTGGTCCCGGTTATATGTCGAAGTGTCTCTGGGGAAGACACTAAACCCCTAACAGCCCATTCCCATCCCCAGCTTTGCAGTGCCGGTAGAAATTGGGGAGGGTTGCGTCAGGAAGGGCATCCGGCGTAAAAAAAACTGCCAAATTAACATGCAGACAATGATTCACTGTGGCGACCCTGAACTCACGGAATAAGCCAAAAGGACAAAAAAATAAATAAATAATAATAATTGCATAATGCCATGTTAAATCAAGTTATTGTAACATGTAATTTCCTACTGTCAGGTTAAACAATCACATTCTCAAAACTGCATGCATTCAGCCACGTTGAAGGCTTGTGTTAAGCATATCAAGAGAAACATGTAGCATGGTAATGTGGCCATGCTTGGCGTTTGTTCAGGTGTGTGTGTGTGTGTGTGTGTGTATATATATATATATATATATATATATATATATATATATATATATATATATATATATATATATGTGTGTGTGTGTATATATATATATATGTGTGTGTGTATATATATATATATATATATATATATGTGTGTGTATATATATATATATATATATATATATATATATATATATGTGTGTATATATATATATATATATATGTGTGTGTGTGTATATATATATATATATATATATATATATATATATATATATATATATATATATATATATATATATATATATATATATATATATATATGTGTGTATATATATATATATATATATATATATATATATATATATATATATATATATATATATATATATATATATATATACACCCAGTGATTGGCAGTGCTAAAAGCCACATTGCACTTAATGGTACTTTATGTCATTCAGCAAGTAGGGATTCTGTGTTCCATCATGAGAAGTAAAATAAAATGAGCCATACTGCTGGTTTGAGCCAAATAAGTATAAAGTACATATAAAATCAATGTGTCACTTCAAAAGGAAACCATACAGTACCTATTGGTGTATCCTTTGAAAATGCTTATTTAGTTTGTAGAAAGTACAAGTTTCTGTGACAGAACTCTAGCACTGTCTCCCAAAAATGCAGAAAAGACATGCGTTTAGGTCGACGTCTAGGTCCCCATTTCTAAATCTGTGGGCCATACAATACAGTTTCAAAGCACATCTAGATATGACTTCATGTAATTCTACATCTAATACAGGTAAAGCCAGGGCTTCTTTTTAGGACCTTTTTGGAGGTCTACATGTATGGTAAATTTAAATGTCTATTTCACATTCACAAAAGGTGAACTCTAAATTTGATGTCTTACGAATATCAAATTTAGACATCCATTACACATCCACACAAGGCTCCACCTCAATATCTAAATTTGATATCTTTTAAATGTCAAATTTAAACATTCATTACACATCCACACAAGGTTCCAAATGAAAGTTTTCAATGTCTTTTTAAGATGCTGTGTGATTGTTGAATTGAAAAGTCTAATAGGTTCTAAAGTCAGCATCTAGTCTTCTGAGAGAGACAATTTCTATTTTGAAACCTGAAAATTTGTTTTGGTGGTCAATAATAATCCAAAACAGATTCTAAACAAATTCTGTCTATGACGTGTTATGAATGTTTAGAGGCATCCAACATAAGTTAAATATTTGATTGTGTAATTGAGACTGAGAAAGGTTAGTACGCCCCTCTTTTAATACTGTTTTGTGAGAGTGTGTATGTGTGTTTCTTTTGTGTATAAAAACATAGCAAAAGTCATCTGATCATACCAAGTCTTGATATTAGAAATATACAACCTCAGACAAACAAGAACATACAACATTTTTTGTACCATGAGGTATTTCTGCTGAATTACTGTTTGCTTTTTACCAGAAAAGTCCACTTAGGTCTCATCGGTCCATAGGACATTTTTCCACAAGTCTAGGGTTTGTTCAGATGCAGTTTTGCGAACTTCAGTCATGTTTTCATTTTCCTTTTAGACAGAAGAAGCTTTGCCCTGGCAAACCTCCCAAAGAAAATTTACTTGTTCAGTCTTTTTCTAAATGTGCTGTCGTGGACTTAAACATCAACATGCTCAATGAGTTCTGTAAGGTCTGAGATGGAGCTCTTGGGTTTCTGTATTTCTCTGAGCATTAGAGTCTGACCTTCGGTTGAATGTGCTGGGACGTCTGCACCTGGATATGCTTTCCACTTGTGAATAATCTTTCTCACTGAAGCAAACTGAACTCCAGATTGTTTGGAAATAATTTATTAACTCTTTCCAGATTGACAACAATTGCTTCTCTAAGACCATTGTTTATGTCTTCTCTCTTGCTAATATACAAATGAATGCTCCAAACCAGGAAACTGCCATAAGTTCTTAATTTATAAAGATCTGCAGACATTGTGATGATCAGTTAATCAAGGTCTGATGATTAGCAGTCCCTGCAATTTATACTCTTTAATCCTTTAAGAGGAGCTTAAGAGGGGGTACTTAGTATTGCCCATATGTCTTTGTTGTTGTTGGTTTTGTTATTTTTGCTTAATTATTGTTATGTTGTTGGTTGTCTGAGGTTTTATTTGCCTAATACTAAGACTGAAGCGGGTCTTAGTATACAATGTCTCTTCAGTGTCTAAATTCATTGTTCAGTAGATGTTGCAAAAAGTTTCATTTTGAACCTTGAGTCAGTTTATGCAAGATGATGATCGTGATTCATTCTGGCTACTCAGGAGAACCCTTTTGAATGTCTTCATGCAAGGTTCATGGCATGTGTCCTTGCCTACTGGGTCAGATTGTCAGTTGTTATAATAACTGTTATGGTTTTTCTTCTCCCCTTATAGTAGGGAGCAGCACAAGTCAGTGAAGACGATGTCTGTGTGGGAGCAGAGAGCTAACCAACTGAGGAGGCAAAACCAGGCAAGCTGTGAGGCACTGTACAGTGAGCTAGAACCTGAAGAGCGTCTCCGCCTGTCAGCACTCCGTGTTCGACCTGACATGAAGACACACCATGACCGGCCACTGCTTGTTGAGCCCTGTGATGGACCTTTACTGGATGGCCACCAGCATCATCATCAAAAGCCATACATGCCAGAGGAGGTTGAGAAGGTGACTGGACCTTCTTTTATGCCTCACCAGCCCCGTCGCCACCACCGCCACAAAGACAAGGATAGGGCAAGAATGAAAGAGGACGCAAATGATAATGGTGGCAGTGCTAAAGAAGGGAGGCACCATGTTCATCACAGCCACCCTAAAGACCACCACAGCAACAAGGGCAAGGAAGGTAAGAGTGAGAAGTCCCACATCCGTGAGGGAGGCAGGAAGCATTACCATCAGAGCTCAGTGGATGACAGCAGAGGTGGAGGAGTAACAAATGAGAGAGAGCATCGACATCACCATTCACATCGGCAGTCCAGAGGAGGCAGTGGGACAGTAAAAAGTGGAGGGAGTAGAGAGCGAAGATCTAGGCACAAAGATGGTCGTTCTTCTAACAGGGATGGGGATAGGAATTCCAGAGGAGAAAGTGCTGCCAATGGAGAGAGAAGAAAACATCAGACTCATGGATCTAGGGGCCAATTTACAGTTGAAGGGGAGGAGTCCAATGAGAAAGGGATGACCCAAAGTCACAGGTAAAAATCTAATCCATTGCAGGGTCCACAAAACTCTCTTGTCTGAATTGCGACTTTGCCAGAGTCTAAGCTCAAGCTAACAAGGGTCAAATGCAGATTAAATGCATTTTAGACAGATTTATATTTGTTGTTCATTTATAACCTGTAGTCAGAATGCATCTTCTGTTGGTGGTTGGGGGTGGGTGGGTGATTTGCACTTAAATCCAGTTATGAAAACAGTGATGCTAATGGGCTGGGTCAGCATTTCTAAGGAAGCTCTGTATTTATGTTAAATCAGTGTTTTGACTTATCATTGTGTCCTGTAGTATAGTCACTTTTATTAGTATTCACACCTCTCTACTTTTCCATACCTTTACTGCACAATCAATTTAAACTTAAAGAAAACTTAAATTTTTGATCATCAATCATCACACAATGACCCATAAACAGCATGAACCACTTTCTTGCACATATATTGAATTCAAAAACAGACATTTTTTACTTTTCAAAAGTATTAACATTGTGTTGTGGCTCCAAATTGTGTTCAGGTGCAACCTGTTTACTTCACCTTTTTTAGAAATATGTCTAGATTTTCAATGAACTTTATATTCTGTGATTATTGTAATTGATTGGACATAAAGGTACACAATTATTAATATAGGTTTCCACAGCTTACATTACTAGATCGTAAACCAAGCCATGAAATCCAATAATCTACAAATCATTGATACAAACATGAACATTCCATGACCATCTCATTCCAGCCAACAACGTCTGTATGCATTTGTATTGAATTGCATGATCTCAGGACAAGCACCAGGCAACTTAGCAGTTGTATAATATCAATATCAATCACAGGCCCCAGAATTACAATAAATTGAAATTGCATTGTGGCAACCTACCTTGATAAAAAGTGCATTCAAGTGCAGTATTTTTTTAGATTAACTATATTAGAAATCACACATTCACATTGTTTTATTTTGGAAATAGTGAGTTGGTCGCAACTCATTGTGCATGTTGATTTGGCACAGTTTTACTGCCCTTCTGATTCCAATTTCTACCGGGCTGGATAAATGCATTCAGGGTCTTGCCCAGGACACTGTCCAGGTTGAACCACTCACCCTGTGGTCCGTAAGCAACTGCCTTTACCAACTGAGCTATTGTTTTATTTTGGAAATAGTGGCAACTATTCCATGTGGATAAATGCATATTTGTATGTCTGTGTCTCTCTGTGTTAGGCCTAATAGACTGGTGACCTGTCTAGGGTGTAGTCTGCCTCTCGCAGAATAATAGCTAGGACAGGCTCCAGCCCCCCATGCCCTTAATACAATAAACAGTAAAGATAATGCATGGATGCATACTCTTATCTAAAATGCTATCTTTGTTGTAGGGACAAGTTTGCTGACTCAGAAGGGGAATCCCTAGCCATCTCCCCCCAGCTGGGTATTGGGGAGGGAATCTGGCCCCCTGAACGACCAGAAGACTCAGGCAACCAGAGTAACATCATGCAAACTGGCCAAACCTCCATCCAAATCCCACCTCTGACTGTCACGTCCCCACCTGGAGAAACCACCCACATACAAAGTCAGTGCTAAAAACAAAAGGGCTCCCCTAAAATATACACTCACTCACTTCATTATGTATACTCTAATACAATCCAATACAGCAGCTCTGCCATGAATTCTTCTTTTACAAAGTTATAATTTCTCAGTGTACAAAAGTCAAAGTGGTGATAATTCTTATTATAATTTACAAGTCCAATTCCAAAGAAATTGGGATGATGTGTAAAACGTTGGTGGAGTTACTGGAGTTTAAGTAGTTTGAAGTTTATGTGTTAATGGCAGCCTCCGGGTATGCAGTCTTTTTTTTGCTAATGGTTCATACATAGCTAGCTCAGCATTAGCATCTGCTGTCATATAAGCTGCAGTTATAATGGTGGAAGTGAATTCTCTCTGCAGATCAAAAGGCCTACACTTAACCATGAGAAACTCTAGGTTAGCTGAGCAGTGTCTCCCAACAATGACTGAGTCTGTACACCAAGCTTTGTTAACATAAATGCACAGTCCTCCACCTTTGGTATTATCGGAGTCATCTGCTGTCCTATCTGCCCAGAGTGTGTAGCGTCCAGCTAACTTAACATTATTGTTGGGTACCTACCGGTGTAAACATGTTTCAGTGAAGATCGTAACATTGTCGTCCATAAGTCTCTTACTGTGGGTGATGCGGAGCTGTATTTCTTCCATCTTATTCACCATTGCCCATGTGACCACTCCTATGCCTTAAAAGTTATGTCAAATTCTGAATAGATAAATTAATTTGTGATTAATCATGTACAATGGACAGTCTGCGATTAGGGATTGACAACCCTAATAGGAAAATAAAAAATAAAAAAAGTGCTTAAAAAATAAAATCATCACTCAGTATCCCAAAGTAACAGCATCTTGGGTTGACTAGCCAGCCCTCATGCACTCCACAGAATAATTTAAACTCCTCCAGCCTGGACCAATAGCGATATGCAATCTATGTTTGCGCTGAAACTAAAATCAGTATATGTTTTGGTACCTCATTCACATGGCTTAAATTGTCTTCTATTGTAAGGCCCATTGTTTGCAATACTCTTAAATCCTATGGGAAGAATTTATTAAATTCAATAAATAAAATACAAAAATAATAGCAATAGCGATTAGTAATGAAAGAATAAAAATGGTAAATTAAAAAATAGGTAGACTGAGGTAGAATTCTGGCATGTCTGACATGGTTGGTTAAACTGAATTATCTGTCTTCCCAGTGAACAGCATTGACTGTGAGACAATTCCCATGAACGAGAAGAACCTGGACGATCAATCCCAAAGTGGACCTAAACCCATCTTGCCATACAGTTCCATGTTCATCTTTGGACAGACCAATCCGTGAGTCACCACAACCTGTCTCAGCTAACTCATTCTGCAACAGAAACTCCAGCATTGTTAATAATTAGGTTAGACTTTATTTGTTAGGGCAGTTCACAAAAATACATTGTATTTACACAGATCACGAATCACACAGACAGACATGGCCTCAAAAAAGTTAGAACTGCTGTTGGAAATAAAATTATTTAAAGCTTTAATGTCTCCAGTGGAATGACTAACTTTAAGCTCTTAACTTAAACTGTGATGCAGTCAAGGTATAGTACTGGAAATCAGTCTTTTCCAGAGCAGGTATGTATGAGGAATTAGAGCCAGCCTCTCCTACGATCTTATGGCATGGTTATGAGCCCTGAACTCAACTAGGATAGGAATGCAATTCTTTGAAACTATGACTTTCATTGGTCTCCTCATAAACATCAGATGTTTTTAAAAATATATAAATATTTAGCTATATATTGGCATTATACTGTTTTATATGTTTTCAGTGGCAAAATAACCTCTGTTTCAAAATAAGAACTAATTCAGCAAGATGTTCTCCATGAGCTGTTTTGGTTAGTCTGTTGTCTTCCCAAATCTTAAAGCATTCATAATCCTGGATGGTATCAACTGGACCTCCAATTAGAATATGCCTACGACCTGGGAGATCAGTAATACATTCATTCTGAAATGCACACATTTTGAACATGATGTACAGATGAATATATGTTATTAGATGTCAAGTCTACAGCAGAAACTATAAACATGTATTTATAAGTCAGTGTGTGCAAATTATACCATTAGTGCAATGGACATTAGTAATAATGCAAAACAGAATAAACAACAGTTAATAGTGCAGTGTATAAAGGGTCAGAGATAGAGAAGTGTACCTTTACCTTCAGCTTTTAGCAGTGCTTGGCCCTTTTGATGCCCCTCCTCAGGTTTGCTTTGGATGTCCTGTAGCCCTATGCATCACCTGATCACCTGAAGGCAGTATCGCAAGCCTTCAGCAGGAGCTGCACCTCCTTGTTCCTTCATGGCTTCTGGTTAGGTTACATAGTGATCTGTTTCTGTGTTGTGAAACTATCAATAGCAGTGTTGATACAGTCCAGTACAGAGAAGGTCAATGTTCACATGAGAGCCACAGGTAGCCTGAGAGGCAAACCTACTCCAGTCTGTGTGTTGAAACCTGTCCTGAGGTACGGACTCTGTCCCCACTGGCCACACTTAAATGGTCTTCATTAATCGCTTGGATAAGTGGTGAGTATGAGAAACAAGGAGAGATGGTCTGACTGTCCAAGATGGGGAGGGGGCTGCAGTGTAGGCTCTAGGTATGTTTGTGTAAAAATGGTCCAGTTTGAGTGATTGAAATCACCTTCAACAGTAGATGTTGTGACTGGGTATGCAGTCTGTTGTTTGCTAATGACTGACTAAAGTTCATTCATAGCTAGCTTAGCATAAGCATCTGAGGGGAGTGCTAAGCTGCGGTTATATCCGCTAAGCTGCCGTTATAATGGTGGAAGTGAATTCTCTGGCCAGATAAAAAGGCATACACTTAACCATGAGAAACTCTAGGTTAGCTGAGCAGTGTCTCTCAAATATCTGTACACCAAGCTTTGCTAACAAAAATGCACAGTCCTCCACCTCTGGTCTTACTAGAGTCATCTGCCAGGAGTGTGTAGCATAAGGCTACCTCAATAGCATTGTTAGGTAATCCTCCTTGTAACCATGTTTCAGTGAAGATCTTAACATTGAAGTTTAAAAGTCTTTTCGTCCATCTTAGTCACCAATGACCGCACATTAGTGAGGAAAATCCTAGGTAAAGAAAGCCGGTGCTATTTTAGTTTTAACTTAGCTTTTAGCCCTGACTAGCCAGAGTGCTGGTGCCTCTGGTGTTTTGGAGAAATCAGGGACAAGTTGTTGATTGGTGATAAAACTGCTGGAGAAGTGTAGACTGATATCCAAAAATTCCTGCCAGGTGTATGATGTACAACCCTAATTCCGAAATGTTTAGCTGTGAAACTGTAAATAAAAACAGGATGCAACAGTTTTCAAATCTCATCAACCCATATTTTATTTACAATAGAACATACCAGATGTTAAATCAGATGTTGAAACTGAGACATTTTACCATTTCATGGTAAAAACATTTTCAATTTGAGAGCAGCAACACATCTAAAAAGTTGGAAGAGGGGCACCAAAACCTGGTAATCTGTGACAAAATGTGTCAAAAAAATTGTGAAACAATTTCAGAAAAGTTTACCTCAGCAAAAAATTGCAAAGACTTTAAAGATCCCACCATGTACAGTATATAATATCATCATAAAATTCAGAGAATCAAGAGGAATCTCTGTGTGCAAGGGTCAAGACTGAAGTTCAAAACTGGATGTGTATGATTTTTGGGCCCTCAGGTGGCAAAGCATTAAAAATGCACGTGCCATGTGTAGCCACGACTCTGATAAAATCATCAAACTACAAAGTACACTCCCAGTATTCCCTCTGACTCCGGGCTAACGCATTAACTCCAATGATCTTACATTGCCCATGATAACAGAGGGGAGACACTGCTTGTTTCCCTCCTTCTCCAAAAGTCTCTTTCCTCCACTGAACTGATCCTTCCCCTTTGCACCCCCGGCATGTTTTCCAAGAATTCAGCCGGAAGATCCTCCAACTCCACCAAGCCAAGCCCTATCATGTCAACCAACTCTCTAAGCTCTCACTCTCCAAGATCTTGTTAAACAAACTAGTCAGAAACTCTACTTGCACCTCTCATAGGCTACTTCCATACCTTTCCACTCTTGATCCTCTTCAATGTCCTCCTCTCTTCACTCTCACTAATCTTTGCTACTTCCTGCTCCACTCCAGTCACCTCTTCTAATTCTTCAAAGTACTTCTTCCATCTTCCCATCACACTCCTGGCACCTACCAATACATTTCCATCCTTATCTTTAATCACACTAACCTGCTGCACATCCTTCCCATCTCTATCTCTTTGTCTGGCCAACCTGTACAAATCCACCTCTCCGTCTTTAGTGTCCAACCTAGCATACAAGTCCTCATATGCTCTTTGTTTGGCCTTTGCCACCTCTACCTTCACCTTACGCTGCATCTCCCTGTACTCCTGTCTACTCTCTTCAGTCCTCTCTGTCCCACTTCTTCTTAGCTAACGTCTTTCCCTGTATACAATCCTGAACTTCCTCGTTCCACCACTAAGTATCCACTTTCCTCTTTCCAGATGACATACAGAGTACCCGAGTACCTGTCTCCCTGATCACATTAGCTGTAGTGGTCCAGTCATCTGGAAGCATCTCCTTACCACCCAGAGCCTGTCTCAGCTCCTCCCTTAAAACTACACAAAATTCTTACTTTTTCAACTTCCACCACCTGTCCTCTGCTCGGCTTTTGTCCTCTTCATCTTCCTCACCACCAGAGTCATTTTACACACGACCATCCTGTGTTGTCTGGCTACACTCTCCCCTACCAATGTTTACAGTCACTGATCTCTTTCAGATTACAATGTCTAAACAAGATAAAGTCCACCTGAGTGCTTCTACCTCCGCTCTTATATGTTCCCCTATGTTCCCCTGCCTCTTCTGGTAGAAAGTGTTCACTACAGCCATTTCCATCCTCTTTGCAAAGTCTACCACCATCTGTCCTTCTGCATTCCTGTCCTGAAGACCAAACCTGCCTATCAGATTCTCATTACCTCTGTTCCCTTCACCTACATGTCCATTGAAATCTGCACCAATCAACACTCTCTCACCTCTGGGAATGCTCTGAATCACTTCATCTAACTCACTCCAAAATGTCTCCTTCTCTTCTAAGTGACATCCTACATGTGGGGAATAACCACTAACATCATTGAAAAGCACGCCTTTAATTTCCAGCTTCAGACTCAACCTGTCTGATACTCTTTTCTCTTTTCTAGAACGTTCCTCACACACTCCTCTTTCAGGATAACTCCTACTCCATTTCTCCTCCTATCTGACCCATGGTAGAACAACTTGAAGCCTGCTCCTAAGCTTCTAGCCTTGCTACCTTTCCACCTGGTCTCCTGGACACACAGTATATCCACCTTCCTTCTCTGTATCATGTCAACCAACTCTCTAGCCTTCCCTGTCATGGTCCCAACATTCAAAGTCCCTACTGTCAGTCCTACACTGTTGGCCTTCCTCTTCTCTCTCTGCCTACAAACACGCCTTCCTCCTATCCTTGTTCGACCAACAGTAGTCCCATTTCCATTGTTACCCTGTAGGTCAACAGCATCGGTGGCGGTCGTTGTTAACCTGGGCCCCGACCAATCTAGTATGGTCATGGTAATTTTTGGTGTGAAAGTCATGTGTTGTGGCAAAAACTGGTAAGGCAAGTTGGTGAAGTTTAATCAGCAAGACAGAGAAACATGCAGACCAGAACTACACTCTAGAGCGGGCCAAATCAGATTTGACACAGGTGTGTAGGTTGTTCAGCCTTTTAACAGCTCGGTTTACACAAAGAAAAAAGGGATGAGTAAATGCAAAGCAACCTTCATACAATGTGGTCAGGAGTCTAATTAACAAGTTCTTGTCACTTTGTCCTTTTGTCTTCCATGCCTTTTAAATCCTTGAGACTGATCATCTGTGCTGGGTTCCGTGGGTTCCCTGCTAGGAAGCAAATGTTCAGATGTAGGAAGTTTGTGTTTTACATCGGATGCCCTTCCTGACACAACCCTCTGCATTTATCCAGACTTGGGACTGGCACATGAAGACACTGGCTTGTGTCCCCTTGCGGTTGCATTACCCTGTGATCCAACCTACAACCACCAAATTTGTTTCAATGCAAAATTTCAACATGGTTTTTCATCTGACAGATATTTGGATTTTGAAAATGGACATAACTCTCTATCTATATATCCCGATATCACTGATTAAGTAATATTTGAGATCTGATTGATCTATGAGAACCTCCTTGGCTGAAGCTTTCCTTGAGAGGCTGAGCAGTGTGATACTCTCACAATTGAAATACACTGTTCACTCTCCCTTTTAAAATATGTAAACCCCCACCCTGTCAATTCACAGCCACTTCCCTGTCATGTGTTTGACACTGAAGAAGACACCTGACAGGGTCTAAAATCTAATGTTTACCAGGATGAATCCATACCTCGTCACTTGTTGTTAAGGAGCTTCTTAATTACCTCAGAGACCTCTGCCCAAGACATCACAAAGACTTTCCCTGAGTCTTTTAAAATAGTGGAATTTGGGCTCAGGGTTCAGTTGGGTGCCTCAAAGTGCTGCTTCTAAGCCCTGCCTTCCTTTTCTTAACCATTAGATGCTTTTCCAGATGTTACTTAGGGCTAACTGAAAACTGTCCACTTGGGACAGTTGGGGTTTCTTTACAAGTTGCAGTGTATTGTATGGATTTTTACCCAATGGAGACTCGTAAATTTAGTTTTTGGGAAACCAGGCACCATGAGTCAAGGCCCGGCCATCAGACCCTCACCAGCAATCTCCCCTCCCATGTTCAGCTCCAGGACCTGGGTGCTGTGACAATTTTGAAAGATCAGATTCATCAGGGCCATTTGAATTGCTTTTTTTCTGGTCTCTTCCATGGGACCTCTTTATCTTGGAAAACTCTAAAAGGGGCCATTGCCTCAGACTGTTTAACTCCCAAGATCTCTAGCATCTCACTATAAAATGTTTATTTTTTCTTGGTCATACATTATGTCTGTATCTTTCTGTGCACTCTCACAATGGAAACTTCAACCGTGAACTGCATTTCCCATGTGTTCAAATAATGTACTCTATGCTTAATTTGTCAGTATAAGCTTTAGGTTTGTCTTTGTCAGAAATGTTCAGTCATTACAATTTAGTGACTAAGTCTCATTTTAAATCTCTAATACACTCTCTTTCTCTTTTCCTGCATGTTTCTCCTCAGTGTGAGACGGTTATGTCACTATATTGTGACTCTGCGGTATTTTGAGATGTCCATCCTAGTTGTCATTGCTATGAGCAGTATTGCTTTGGCAGCAGAGGACCCTGTCTGGACAAATGCCCCTCGCAACAATGTGAGACTTACATGGGTCTTAATTTTACATTTTCATACATTACATCACTACGTTCATGCATACAAACAGAAAGTGTTTCTTTTTTATATTATTATCTTTTAAACTGGTGTTAGGCATATAGGTAAAATTAACCTGTGAAATTATGAAAAGTTTCTTTAACTAGTAGATTACTGACTCTGGAATGTTTGCACTAAATTTGTAATAGACTACTAATTCAGTCTTTTTTTTTGCAGGTCCTCAAATATCTGGACTATGCCTTTACTGGTGTTTTCACTTTTGAAATGGTGATCAAGGTATGAATGGTCATTATATAAATGCACAATTAAAACTATAATCTCATGATCTTAGTTTGTTTTACTGCTGTTTTCTCCATTGTGTATAAACTATATTATGATGAGCAGAATTTGGTTGCTGACTACAGTTATTTTCTACCTTAGTAAAAAGAATTTAACTGATAAATCTCGGGAGGACAGTGAGGCAGTAAGTGCAGGTCAACTCAATGCGACCATTGTAGTACAATCAGAATATCAAGCTGCACTACTGTCACTTTTTTAGTTATTATTAGTTAGTTTCATATAATTGAATGGATTTTACTTTCTGCCACTGATTAAGTGGTGATTAAACATAGTTTTAGCTAGTTAATTTCAAAATAATTTAAGTAAGTTGTCTTTTACTTTTGCCACAGTTAACAGGTGTCAGAAAATCACAGTGCTTTGCATTTCACATTAAAACGAGCAGGTGGTATTGCTATTGTTGCTGATTGCTGTACGGTGGGGTCCAAGTCTGTGATAGTTTTGTGTAAACCTAGAGATAATCAGAGCAGTTTCTTTTTTTTAAACCCAAATGTCTACAGCAAAAACAAATACATAATACATACAAATAAAATTGCCTCCTCATTCAGTGATGTCTTTAATTTAGATGGTTGACCTGGGTCTTCTGCTCCATACTGGATCCTACTTCAGAGACTTATGGAACATTCTGGACTTCATAGTGGTCAGTGGGGCACTGGTGGCCTTTGCATTTTCGTAAGTTTGATTATTCCTACCTTTTTGTCACAAAATAAGATGTCTCAGATTTGTATGGTAATAATCCTGATAATTAGATCTGATGGATACATCTGGTATCTTAACTCCAGATTTCTTCCAAATGTTCATTAGAAGAAAAAGGAAAAGTTTGTTTACAGAAAACCATAAACGCCAAGGTCACCTAATCCAGGAGCTCTTCTCCTCACCTCCATCTCCTCAACAGTAATTATGTATTATAAGTATCTAATAGTGAACACTCTTTTTATTGGATTTGTTGATCGACTCATCACAATTTTGATATCTGATTATGTATTATGCAAATGTCATTGTATGGATCCACTAGAATAACCCCTGTAAGAAGGTTATGCTGGTGTTTTTAGAGCTAGAATTATAAAATATAACTGTCAACATGGTGTTTTTAAGTGACAGTCTTTTGAAACAGTTGCTATTGCCATTTTAAAGTGTTGTCGGGTGTTGCAAAGTGAGTTAATTGACATAATCCTCCCCCTGTTTCTGTGCTGGAATCCTTTTGAAGGAGCTTCATAGGGTAATGCCTCCTTTACCTCTCTAATTTTGCTTGTCTTGGTCATCAAATGTGTATGTATTTGAGAGACAAATACATACCTTACATAATCATGGCTTGCGAAAACATTTTCCTCACAATCTTACTTCTTGAAATGTATTCAGTTTTTCTTCAAAGGAATCAAAACAGGAGTTTTGCTATTTTATACTCTTTGATATTTAATATTTTAAAAACGTTTTTATGTATATAAAGGTAAATATACATAAAAACAAAACAGGCTTAGTTTATTGATTAATTAAGAGTAAATATCTTACTTGGAGTGAGCACTCTCACTATCATCTGTGTCTCTATAAAATTTTATTGTTGCCTCAATTCTCACGGAAGGATTTGATATTCACCAGTATATAAATGAAAATGGAAATTTCCAGAAATTGGTTCTAAAGGATCTAAACAAATGCAGTGTGATAATTGTGTATGTAAACATAATGTTCCAAATCCCTTATCATGGAATTGGCATACAAATATGCAAATACTGTATAATTCCATATAGATTTGAGTGTGTGTATGTGTAAACACTATATATATATATATATATATATATATATATATAAAAAGTGAAATTGCTTGTGAGGATGGATGTTTTTTGCAGCATGCACTCCTATGTCTGGACCACATTGTCATCTCATCGACTAGCTAGGTCCCACCTGTACTTGATCATCATGTGCTTGGCTAAAGGTTCTTTCTCCATAGTCCCTTCCATACTGCAGGGGCATGTTCATTAGTGTCTTCACAGAGTTTGTAATGAGAGATATTTTCAATAGGTCTTTCCATCTCCCCATTCCTGCTTGGACTGGAATGATACCATCTAGCTATAAGTTTAATATCTGCTGTGTGACTATATTGTCACATCATGTCCATTTACATGCAGTTTGCTGAATAGTACTTAATATTTACTGTATATTTGACTGAAACATACTGCAGAAGTGGATACATGTATATGGTTTGATACTTAACCTGTGCTAATAAGAATTTGTGAATATTTTTTCATGGGTTAAATTTGTATACAGAACTTTTTAGAGACAAACAATCTGTGTAACTGCACATAATTTTATAAAGAAGACATTATGTAAATATGTTACTACTTAACTATGATCAACAGTAGTCTAATGCTGCTTACAATGTTAACTAACTTCATGATTATGCAACCCCCATTTAGCACACTAGTTAACGCATGTTATAAGACAATAAGTCTATGCAGATATATGCCCATTCATTAACCAAGCTGGTGAACTAGAGGTAGGAAAATGGCAAAAATTGCATAACAAGAATTCCTCCACACACAAAGAATATCTAGATCTTTATTGAATCTTTGTGTGAAAGCTTCTTATTCCTATAGTTTCATACACTTAGTATTTTTATAGTTTAATTTCATAATATGTCAAGGCAACCCCAAGGGGGCACTGTATAAAGTCCCGGTTCCCTCTACTAGCAGTAGATTTGTGTAGGTACAAATTAATTAGGCCTAATTAAAATTCACGTAGTTGTCAGTTTACTAGCTTCACTTAATTCTAACCATCTATAACATGTGTCCACTCCTATGTTCAAGAGTATTAAATAAGATCACTAACTGTTTAGTAATAATATCCCTACAAAAACAACTTGTTGCCTTATAAGAGGATAGTGCCTACATTCAGCTCGAAATATTCCCATTACATTGATTTCATTGTGACGAAACTAAAGTAAAACTGGATTTTAATCATTAACGGCAGGGTGCAACAAACAAAACAGAATTAACAAAAATTGTCGCTGCATATGTGACGATGAAGTTGTTCATTTTTGACTTTTGGTTTGTCTTTCAGACCCTAACCCTTCAGAAAAGTATTGCAATGCAAAAAGGTACTTTTTATACATAAAGTAATCATATTAATTTTAAACAAAATAAAGGCTATTGAAAAAAATATATTACATTATTTGAGCAACAAGCTCTACACTATCCAACAACACCAGCTCCACACCTGCCTTGTATCCTTCTAACTTTTTTACCACTTGCTAATGAGTAAAAGCTTATCCAATATTTACCTTCTTTCTACTCTCCCAATTTCTCATCTTCACCTCCTCAGATGGCTAATGGAGTTTTAATTTTTTTAGTAAGATTTTAACTAGTTATAACTGATAGTCTAACATCACAAATGTTGGAAAAATAAAAAAAGCCTGCTATTATTGTCTGACTTTCACTGTAACCAATTACCTATTATAAATGCAAGCCTAAAGTCACAGATTTGTAATGAAATAATGATTCAATTGTTAATGAGTGAAGATGATCTTGTGTGTGCTGGAATTTTTAGTATTTGTTTTTCTGCAACTTTCCTGATCCAACTTCACACCCTGGCAGATAATTGACCATTAAGCTGTACATAGGTTTCACATTATTTATTAACCCATTGTTCCTTCAAATTTTGAGCAATAAGAGTAGCAGCATTAAGCAGACAAGGCAATCCCAAATATTTATTGAAGGTTTGACTTACTGTAATCTTTGAATTGCAACTGAAGAAAAAAATATTATTTCATAATAATGAGCTCTGAGTTCTATTTGATTTTTAAATGGTGTATTTTTCTGCAATTACTTGTTTTTTACTTCATAAAGTCTGATGTATTTAATGTTAACCATTTGCAGATGCCCTGTTATTCTGTCTTGTTCTTTTTCTTAAAGTTCCTCTTCCCTGATTCTAAAGGGGTAAATCAAAGTTAAATTATTTGCAAAGGCTCTTTGGCTTCAGATCACTTCCATTATAGCAGTTACAGTCTTGATTGACAGCTGTCATTCGCTTACCATGCATGTCTCCAGATCTCATTATGCATGCCATCTATTTGACCTGCCTGTGGCAATGATAACAAACCATAGCATCTCATGAAATATGAATCTCTGAATCTGTCAACTCAGCTACTGGATCCTCTCAAATGTTGTGATCAGTTTGTGGCTTTTATGGGCATTTCATGTTTGATGCTACAAACTTTAGTGCCTTTTATTCATTTTCAGATAAGTTGATATATCTTTGATATTTCTATTTGTTGATTAGTTACAGAATGTCAGAAGAGGTCTGTCTTGTTTTCACTTTCTCTCTTTTTTTCTTAAGTTTTAGTTGAGACTGAGAAGTTGTAGCAGCACACAGTTGCAGAATAAGTGCTGAGCTAATTATCTGTCTGGATTAGTCTTGAACAATCATGATTTGTGCATTACTTTAGAGAAAGACTACATCCGAAACTAAAAGGCAGATTTAGCATCCAAACAAAATTTTCCTTATATGGCCCATGGGTAAATCCATGTTAGCTTCTTCTTCACTGGGATTTGTTGTCTGCTACTAACCAAAATACCGTAAATGTTTTCATGAATAGAAACTTTTGTGTTGTCATTTTATGCAAACATGCCTTATTTGTTTGTGTGTAAGCATCCATAAATGTGCTATACCTTCTTTTACCACTGTTTTCCCGCAAGTAGAACGCAACAAGGTGTGACCAGGTGGGGAACCGCTCTATGCCACCCTGACACCCACCCTGACCCATTACCCAATACCCATGCTTTAATGAACCCCCTTCCCTCTAAATCTCACCCTCTTTAACTGCAGAAACATTTTTCTTATGTCTAGACTTATTTCATGTATAAAATATCAAAGTCACTGTCTATTAAATCACATCTTTAACTCAAAAGGAAACTTTGTCTGACAGCTTTCAACTGAAACCTGCCTCTGCCTGTCAAAACTACTGATGGTTTTATTCATTTAATTTTAAAATCCTTTATTGCTCTTTTGGGTGTAAGTAAAACTTTGGACTTTCTAGTTGGATTTCTAATGTATAAAAAAATAAGACTTTTCTGAATTATTTGAAAAGTAATAACCTGTGATAACCAAAAGGCTGGATTTAAATAGTATAAACAAATATTTAATTGAATCTCGTAATAGTTTAGTTTAATTGACACAAAAGACAATGTAGCAACATCCCATATATTTGCATGTTTCCAAGGATAACACAAGTATTTTCTTTTCTGTTGGCCAATCTAATATATTCCTTGTAACGGCCAGCGTCGGCACGCTCAAACTAATAGACACAAAACTTTGTAATAATAGCATGATATGTATGATGATCCAGCATTCCCAGTATATTTAAAGTCGGTGTTTGTCTTCATTTTGGAGCAAACAGTCCATACAGGGGTGTTTGAGGATGATTCTTACAAAACAGGTTATAAAGCCAGATTTCTATGTCCAAATTAATTTTGTGTCCAGTATTGAAAATGTAATGTACAGTCTTAGCACATGTTACTTTGGTCATCAGTACTCATTTTGCTTCTGTCACACTTAATGATTGTGCAAAGTAAGAAATTAAAGGAAGATAATTTGGTTGTTGGAGGGTAAGAACTTCAAATAAAAATACCTATTATCACCTTTATCAGTATCAGAGGGTGTCTTTCCTTACGCCCTTCAAAAAATAAAATTCACCTTCCTTTTCTTAAAATAACCCTTTTCTTTCTCAACACAATAATAACATTTTAAAATATAGTTTTTTTTCTATAAAAAAAATAATATTACCAAGTACAAGTTTTAAGTGTCTTTGACACTGCCAAGGATAGTTACTGCTGGTTTCATGTAAATTCGGATCTACCACTGCCAATATTTAATTTAGGCTGCAACACAACACGGCGAATTACATGTGCATTTGACTGTCCCAAAAAATATAACTACATTTGTTTAAAAGTTCTGCATTTAAAACTTTAAGTACAAGTGCAAAATTATTAGCATCAAAATATACTTAAAGAAGTTATGCAAAATGTCCAGTTTCAGAATGACCAATATCATGTTAATGATGATGTTATTCCAAAATAATTTGCATATTATCAAGAGGAGTTAGCCCAGCTGTCCTCTTGATCATTTGAACGTTCACACCCCACAGAGCACCTGACAGATTTTTGTCAGTATTGTTGTTCAGTTCTTTCTTTCATATTTCTTCATTATACAGTATTTGGGTGTTGAGGGGAATTCTTTGAAAGCTATCAGAATATCTTACAATATGTGGTCCTTCCTTTAGCCCTTATTGTAAATGTGTGAGTGCTTGGTCCTGTGTCACTCTAATTGCATGCTAGACTAATGTGCATCAGAGCATGGAAGTTGTTGCATGTGGTTGTGAATAGAGTAAATTAAACTTATAAAACCAGAAATACAGAAACTATGTCATCATATAACATTAACTTCTTCTCCAGCAATATCATAGATTACAGTTTTACCCATTACTGTTTTGCTGAAATAGAATGAACTATGAATCACATTTTCATTGCTCCTTCCATATCTGATGTTTTTTAATTGGTTAGTGCCTCCTGGCACCAGTTTTGGCTAAGAGACTAAATGGAGTAATATCCAAATAACTGGAGCAAACGCTCCATTGTCTTTTAAAAAAAAAATGCTAGATGGTTTAAGGAGTTCCTCAGTGTTCTTACCAAAACCTGATAATATCTTCCATCAAGATCAGCAGTTCCCTCCAGTTATAGACCACTAGATTAGGGCAGTTGCAGGTCAGTCTAAAGTAGTTGGGATGAAAGTCAACACCTCCAAGTATTGATCCATTGTTCTCTGATAGAAATGGTGGAGTAAGTTTGATGGGCATATTAGTTCAGTTTCTGGCATGATTTGGATATTGTACCAGTGAACCTCTTAATTAGCTGAATTAGTCAATTTGCATTTCAGTCTTGTCTGTGGTTGACGTATTTGGCGATGAACCTATTCAATGAGTTCATTAATTCAAGCATCTAGAATGACTTTTCTGTATAAAGTGACTATGCTAGGTCTAATTTGATAAGGATGCCTCCTGGGAGACTGCATTTGGATGTTTTCTTACCCTTTTCAAGCAATAGCTAACTCCTAGATCCATATTCGCTTCAAAAAGTATTTATAACCTTTTGTAGGTACAATATGTGTTTTAAAATTTGTTTAAAAAGTCAAAAAATGCACACAATAATCCATAATTACAAACTGTAAACCATCCTACCATCCAATATTGTTTGGGATTGTCCCAAGTTGGGGTTGGGATTGTCCTTAAATTGAAGTCTGTTCTTATATTTTGTCAACAGCAGTTGAATTTTAAAAGATGAATTGAAAGTGAAACTGAAATCCTAAAACTCTTCAAACAAATTATTTGTGTAAAGGCCACTGAATTGCTTTGGAATTACATTTTCAAGGGTTTTAGAAATAATGGGGATATGGATATTAGTCTAAAATTGGCTAAAAATCCTGGGTCACGATTGTTTTAAGCAGCAGCTTGATTACACCTACATTATTGACCTTTGGTACATAGCCTTTTTCTAAAGAAAGATTGACTGAAGGCAGCTCAGGAACGTCTATGGGTAAAAAGCAATTAAACAGGGATTGGGGTCATATTGATGATTCTAACACTGTTGTACATGTGTTGAAGTATGGTGAATTCTTTCTTTTTTAGTTACAGTTTTATTTGTAAAAGAAAGTAATGAAGTCACTGCTGCTAATAGCTAAGGGAAAATTAGGCTCATTATGCTGCTATAGGCTTAGCAGTCTAAGCCTATAGCAGCATAACTATAACTAAGTATAAGCTTTATCAAAGAGGAAGGTTTTAAGCCTAGACTTAAAAGTAGATAGGGTGCCTGCTTCCCAAATCTTAACTGAGAGCTGGTTCCACAGGAGAGGAGCTTGATAGCTAAAGGCTCTGCTTCCCATTCTACCTTTGGAAAATCTGGGAACCACAAGTAGGCCTGCATTCTGAGAGTGAAGTGATCTACTGGGATAATATGGTGCCATCAGGTCTTCTATATAAGATGGAGCCTGACCGTTCAGAGTTTTATATGTAAGAGGCAGTGTTTTAAATTCTATTCTAGATTTAATGGGAAGCCAATGAAGAGAAGCTAGTGAAGGTGAAATATGATCTCTCTTGCTAGTTCCAGTCAGCACTCTTGCTGCAGCATTTTTGGATTAATTGAAGGCTTTTTAGGGAGTTACTGGGACATCCAGAAAGTAGGGAATTACAGTAGTCCAACCTAGAAGTAACAAATGCATGGAGTAGTTTTTCGGCATCACTTTGTGACAGGATGCTCCTAATTTTGGCAATGTTCCGTAGGTGGAAGAAGGCTGTTCTAGAGATTTGTTTTATATGTGAGGTAAAGGACAAATCCTGGTCAAAAATAACTCCAAGGTTCCCTGCAGTAGTACTGGAGGCCAGACGTATGCCATCTAGAGTAACAATATGGTTGGACATCATATTACTGGGATTATTTGGCCCAAATACTATAACTTCAGTTTTGTCTGAGTTTAGAAGTAAAAATTGTGGGACATCCAGGCCTTTATGTCTTGTAGGCATGCTTGAAGCTTGATTAACTGATTTTTTTCATCTGGTTCCATAGATAGATATAGCTGGGTATCATCAGCATACCAATGGAAATTTAAGGAGTGTTTTCTAATAATGTTGCCTAAAAAGACATATATAAAGTAAAAAGTATTGGTGTTTGGTATTTATTGGTAAATAATGTTTCAATGCTGTATGTAAGGACAAGGTCTAGGGTGACTGAAAGAGTGAGTGGGTTTATTTACATTTTTAGAAAAAACTATTGAATCTAATAATGAATTAAATGCAATGTTGAGGCTGTTACTGTCAGCATCTATGAATGTTAAAGTCATCCACTATAATGACTTTATTGGTACTAAGCATTAAATCAGGTAGAAAACCTGAAAATTCAATCAAAAACTAATGTTTATTAGTAAGCTTGAGTGGAAGCTTGTAGCTATTCCTCCATCTTGACCTATGTTTATAGGAATATGATAATTAATATGACTTGGAGAGGTTGACTCATTGAGACTGACATATTCTTCCTGCTGCAGTAGAATTTCTGTAAAGCCTGTTTCCCATATACGCTCTAGTCAGTATTAGAAGAATTCTGCCTTGGACACTGTCCAGTGTGGCCTTTCAGACATGTAACACACAGTGGGAGATCGTCCACACTTGTGAAAATCCACTAAATTTCTATGTGCAATCAGCGCGCACAGGAGGTACAACATGATATAAAATGCAAAACTCAGGAAACAGTGTTTTGTTTACATCACATCACAGCCTTGCAACTAATAAAAAAGGTTCTATCACTTGACAACAGTGGCAGTTGGGTGATTGAAGCATCTTCAACACGCCCACTAGCTTGCTTTTAATCCTCCAGACAATTGGACTGAGCAGTGTGCTGCACGCACAAGGTCATGCACAAAATACGGACAATTGCATTAGGGGGCTCGAAGGATATAGTCCGAATAATGTCAGCAGTGTTTCACTCGGACAGTTTTGTTTACACATACATACAAGTTCAGAATAATGTCAGAATGGCACAGAATGTCCGAAAGGTGCTTAAGACAAAATAAATCAAATTGATGATCACTTATCAGGTCATTTACTAGCAAAGATTTAGACGAGAGAGATTTAATATTTAATAATCCACATTTAATTGTTTTGGGGGTTTGTCCTGTAAGAGGAGTAGTCTTTTGGTTTATGTAATTTAGTTAGTTGGGCAACAAACAGTCTCTAGAGGTATTTGGGAGTTTTGGGGTGGTGTCGGCTGTATGGACACTCCAGAAAGACATGAAGGATTGAATCTCTGCGTCCTAGGCTCAACTCTGGATTGTCATACTTTTGATAGTCTAATAAAACCAGCCATATTTTGAGTTAAAAGTAAAGTTCTAAAGTATGGTGGATGCCATCTCTCCTAAACAGCCCAGATTTTCCCAAAAAAGTTGTTATGATGACATATAGCTGTCATCTCTGGTCCTATTTGGCAGGGGTCCAGAGAAACTACCAACATTGTTTTGGCAAAGTTAGACACAGATTCAACATTAATTTTAGCGATTACTCTTTACATTTTAGCACAAACTGACTATGTGTACATTTTAGTGCTTACATTGTCATACCCTATTCCATAGCTGCTTTAGCTGTAAAGCATTTGAAGGTAAATATAGAGATAAGATAAGGTAACATTTTATTGATCCCACAGCGGGGAAAATCATTGTTAAACAGCTCACAGGAATGGTATAAAGTGCAAAAAGCCTTTATGAAAGTAGTTACAAAAATTGAAAAGTGGAATTTACAATGTATATAAAAAAGCATTTATAAATGAACAAACAAACAAAACGAACACACAGCCAAGAGAATTTAGAAGAAATTTAAGCATGACCAGAAATAATTAGCTAAACTGTTGAGTTGTACAGTCTTACAGCTCTTTGTTTCACTGGTGTACCAATCTGCTGCTGAAAGAGCAGAACAGAGCCTTCAGTGTCTGATGCTGCAGTTGAGAAGTATTGTCCAAAATAGATGTCACATTGGCTAGCATCCCCCCCTCAGCCACCTTTTCCACAGAGTCCAGTGGGCAGCACTGAACTGAGCTGGCCCTCCTTACCTGCTTGTTCAGTATGTTCCTGTCCCAATCGCTGCTACCCACACCCCAGCAGATTGTGGATAGCTGAGGCTATCACAGAATTATAGAATGTCCTTAGCAGAGGCCTTAACACTTGAAAGGACCTCAGTCCCCTCAGAAGGTGGATGTGATTTTGGCCCATTTTTTACAGGGCATAGGTGATTTGGAACCAGTCTAGTTTATGGTTGAGATGAACACCAAGTTACTTAAAACCACCCGCCATCTCAATGTCCAAGGCCTAGATGTTCACCGGTGTGTGAGGTAGTGTCCTTCTCCGAAAGTCTATCTCCATCTCCCTTATCTTACTTAAGATTTAAGCACAGGTGGTTGGGCTCACACCAGTTCACAAAGTCTATGATGACTGACTTGTAGTCCAGCTCATTCCCGTCAGACACACAGCCAATAATGGCTGAGTCATCAGAGAACTTCTGGAGATGACAACTCCTGGACAGTCTGAAGTATAAAGGGTGAAGTGAAACGATGAAGCACCATTCTGGGCCCCAGTGCTGCAGACTAATGTACTGTGGCCCATTGGTGAGGCAGCCATTTGTCTATCCACTCCTGCCACCTCCAGCCACCCAGGCTCTGACAATCTCCAGGTGAGTCAGCAGGTAGATGACAGCTTATTTTACCCTGATGTCTGGCCTGTAAGCAAACAGCATCACTGTCCTTGCCACAGAGTAAAGGTGACTGAGAATGAACCTCTCCATGGTTTTAATCAGGTGAAAGGTCAAGCCGACAGGTCTGTAGTGGTTTGGCTGCTTGGCATATACAGTCTAAGGATCCGTAACCACACAGGAGGTCTTCCACAGGACAGGGTCCTTCTCCAGTCTGAGGTTCAGGTTGAAAATGTACATGATCAGTTCACAGAGCCAAGCTACAAGGTCCCTGAGCAGTCTGGGGCTTATCCTGTCTTGTCCTACAGCTTCCTTGTTTTTCAGCCACCTCAGTTCTCTCCTCACCTGGTCGGATTTTAGGGAAGAGGGTAGTGAGGGGGGAGCAGAGATGGACTTCTCCAACTTCTCCTCTAGCTTCTTGTAGACATCCTTGGTCTGCCTGATCTTGTACTTGAGTTCATGATAAACTCTTATCTGCTCCTAATTGTCCCCTGAAATGAAAGACCACTTCTTCTTGTTCAATAGGGCTTTAAGCTAAGGGATCATTCAGGGCTTGTTGTTGGAGAAACACTGTATCCTCTGGGTTTGTACACTGTTTTCCACACAGAAGTTAATACAATGTCCAGCCTGTGTTCTGAAAACAGTCTCGAAGTCTCTCACTGGCCACACTTTTACAGACTTTTTTTGTGCAGGCTCTCTTCTTACACTTAGTGTGTATTCAGGGAGCAAATGTATCACGTTGTGTTTAGAACAACCAAGTCAGGGGAAGGGGACAGAAGGTGTATGTGTCTTTGACATTAGCATCCAGTGTCTTGTTCACCCTGGTATGGCACTTCACGTACAGGGTGAAAGTAGGGAGAGTGGAAGAGAGCAAGGCTTGATTAAAATCCTCACTGATGAGAATGAGGGATTGCGAGGGTTGAGTCTGCATGCAAGTCACTGCACCGAGCAGTAGTTCACATGCTGGTGCTCCATCGGCAGAGGGAGGGATGTACACATAATAACATGCAAAAACTCCTTCAGGATGTAAAAAGGTCGAATGCTGATAGCAAGCAACTCAATATTTTTGGTACAGAGTTGTTTCTAAACAGAGTTCCTAAACTGAGTTGCACCATCTCTCATAATAAACACTGCCAGTGCCCCTCTTTTCTTTCTGACTCATCCAATCTCTAGTCCACCCGTGCAAGTTTAAAACCTTCCAGGGCAACTACAGGTGTCTGGTGTCACTTCAGCCACTCTCCGTAAAACACATAAGGCTGCACTCCCTATACTTCTGCTGTACCTAGTCCAGTGCCGTAAGCTTGTCCAACAGAGGGAGGGAACAGAGATTTCCCATAATAACGGAGGGTAAATATAGACTGTACCTTTGTTACCTCTCCTGGAGATTTCGTCCTGCTCTGCAGCCTCTCCTGTTCCTCCATATCTTTCCATCTTCTCTTCTTAGAGAAGTGCAGTGCCATCTTGATAACAGCATATTGTATTGTTTAACTTCACTGTGCCACTGTTCAATTTTCAATATCTCAAGGCACTCTAACTGCTTATCATTCACCCATTTGCAATCACAATCACACACACGATGGGGCAGGTGCTATGAGCAAATAAGTTAGGGTTTAGTGTCTTGTTCAAGGGCACGTCAACATGTGACCGGAGGAGCCAGGGAGTGAACCAACAACTGGGGGATTGGTGGATGACTGCTCTACTTTCCTGCACCACAGTTGCTTCTACTTGTCTAATTGCAAACAGTACTCAGCCACCGGTGATTGGGAAATTTTACTAAACATTTGTATTAGTGTTTTTTTATATTCTAATGGTTTTATTGTATATTTGGATCTTTTTTTATGTAGGTTTGTGCCTTATTGTACTATTGTACTATAAAATCCCTTTCAGTGAACATGTACACTTAGTAACACTGAAAAAGTTTGTGATGCTTGGTTCAGTAATCAGTGTTACTCATGGGCACGTAGTCAAACACCAGTCTGGGCTTCACAGGTAGGAAATCACAACCTTGATTTCCTACTGATTTCCTAATTAGCAATACTCATAATCCTTAGCTTAATAGTTGGCAACAGAGAGAGTCAATAGGAAGCTGTTACTCACTAAACCAGAGCAGCAGGCAGAGTCAGGTCAATAAACGTGGTCAAAAAAGTACTTGTCTTCTGGGGCAGATGTGCCCTTGGTCCTTCCAATGCTGCTTCTGTCCTGATTGGATCATATATTATTGAGAATGAGATATAACCTAGACTTCACTTAAGAAAGGATTCTTAGGTTTGTAAGAAAAAGTTTTTTTGTTTAGCCATTTCTATTCTAATTTACAGTAAAGATGACTCATATTATTGGTTTACTAGATATTAAGATGAGTCATAGGTGTCTTCTTGGTCTCCTTCACTAAGCGCCACTCAGATTTTAAGGGCAGCATACTGTAAGCAGCTATACACTTTTTCCCATTTTCATTCTATTTTTTTAATGATATTTTAACTATACTACAAGAGATATTTAATGTTCTTGTAACCATCACCTGACTTAGCTTTTCAATAATCTTTTAGGGAGTTGATTGAGATTTATAGTGTAGATTTTGTCCAGTATACTGATTCACTTATTTTGTGACTTTGGTAACCAATTGTCTTCACAATTGTCTTCACTGAAAGTAATGATTTAAGAGTTACTTGGTCTAAATGTTGAATCTATATGTGTTTTTACATATGTTTTTTAAAACAGTCAGGAGACTTGTGTGATAATACAAATACTGGAGCAAATTATAAAAATCTAACTATAATATCAATATTTATATAAAAACTGTTTTTACAATTGTTTCTTAAAACATGATAGTTTTTTAACTAAATATGGCTTTACCAACTTGTGTTTTTATCAACTTGTTAGCCATATTATGTAGCAAATTAGTTTCAAGTATTTATCACCAAGATTTTAATCAAAAAGATGATGACTCATAGCATCTTGTTGATTAAAAGTTCCTGATGCACAATCTTAAGTCTGTCCATGTTTGCATGGAAATAATAAAAGTGTGTTGTAATTGAGTCCTTTTTTAACAAAAGAAGAAACTATGCCTTTCTGTAAATCCATTTTTGCATGTTTTCAATAGAGACTTCATACTGACTTGTTGTTGTTCAGGATTACATGATACACACGTGAATGGTCAGAAGATGCATGCCTCTGTGTGAGGTAGTCTATTTTGTGGGATGTCTGTCGACTACTGAAATAACATCACGTGAATATGTCCTACATAACTTAATGTCCTTGAAATGTATTGTAACTTATTGTTTAGAATAATATGCATTTGTTTTTGAAAGAATCAAATTTTTTACTACATATTGTTTTTAAAGACACTACAAAATTTTGTAAATTTAGTGACTAATCTCTGTTCTATGTTTTGTTGTGTGAGTAATTTTTTTTTGCGTCATTTTAAATAATTTTTTGTGATTAACAGTGACGAAACATTTGGCAGGTAATTATTAAGTAATTATGTCTTTGCTGGGTAGTGGTGTAGTAAATCACAAAAAAAAAAAACTATCACTACATAATAGTTCTAAAGTGGTTTTGGTCTATTTTATATTTATTGGACAACATCCTGACTCCAGCTCTGCATTACACGCAGAGGTGACACTAATGTCAATCTTCTCATCTTATTTTAAAAGAAAGTGAACAAGTATATATTTCCAAAATATTATACTTTTTTCACTACTTTTGCGTTTAGTGCATTTTTTAAAATCATGATATCAAGGTTAACATCATTGTTACAAGTCCAAGGGTAATTAGCAGGGAAGCCAACACCCATGGTTCATTGGACTGTTCTAATCCTGTTAAAGGACTGTGGTTGAAGTTTGACTTATAACCACAAAGGCTGGTGAATGAGAATACATTTTTTTAACCTCAACAAGGCTCTTAGATCTCTGCCCAGTCTAACAGTAATAGTAATAACCTGTAGATTAGGAGCATCATGCATGTACCATGACAGTGTTTCCAACAGACTTCCTATTTTTCTCTTGGATGTTTTGTTAATACCTAGAAATGCCACATGCCTTATCCACCCAGCTGAATAAAATCACCTAATTAATATCCTGACACGTTTCAAAAGTAGTTACAAGTCTGACAAAATTTTAAAGATTGTGTTGTTGCTTGTGTGTGCTTATTTATTATTAGTAAAGATAAACAATTGGATTACTTAATGTTATTTGTAGAGAATTATCTGTGTGTTTCAACAGTGTTTGCCTTCCACAGGGGGACCAAAGGCAAAGACATCAGCACCATCAAGTCGCTAAGGGTTCTCCGTGTACTCAGACCTCTCAAGACCATTAAACGTCTGCCAAAACTTAAGGTTTGTCTCTAATGCATTTATATGTTTATTTATTTTATATTTATTTCCTAATCCATTTTTGCATCAATCCCAATCATCCTAATTTTAATGTTATTAATTTATTATTTAATTTTAATGATTTATTATTATTATTATTATTATTATTATCTTAAATATTCTTAAATTCTTATTTTTAAGAACTTAAAATAAATATTTACATTTAGTAATTTGGCAGATGCTTTTATCTAAAGCAACTTACAACTGAGGTACAAGGCAAGCAAAAATCTAGATCAAGAAGAAATCATTGAACCAAAGAGGAAGTGTTTCTGATTCATGAGATGGAAGTGCAAGAAAGAGAAGGTTTTTTGTTTGTTTGTTTTTAAGATTTAAGCACATAGGAAGGTGTGTGTCAGGGTTTTAGGTTAAGGGAGGGACCAAGTAAAGAGACCGTGAAAGGGATTGCAAATAAGGGGATTTTATTGACAGATGTAAATGGTGAACAGGACCAGCACACGAAAGGAGTTAACTTGAAAACAAGAGGGGAACAGAATGACCAGAATAAACACAGCTAAGGGTCAGGGAATAAGTTAGACTAGGAAATGAAAGAACTAACAGAGGCTACTGAATAAATAAGGCACAGATAAACGTTAAACCACTAAAGCACATAAACACAAGGACTATGGGGAGGCAGTCACAAACAAACTCAACATAAAGCACTAGCAAACTGAAGAGCACACAAGCAAACCTAAACATGAAAAAACCAGGATAAAACAAGCGGAGAGAACTAGGGACTAACCAAAAATACTGAATTAACCAAAAGACAAACCTCAGACCAAAACCACACAGGAAACACAGAGTCCAGAATACCAAAGTCCAAGATGCTGGAGTCCAGATTTCCCGAGAGTTCGAGAAGCATAAGTTTCAGGCTTTACCAAAAGTCCAGAGTCTACTGTGGGGTTGGTGAGGATAATAACGGCAACGAGGAAGACAGTAACCACGATGGCAGAGACCACATTAACAATGACGAGGATCTGGCAGGGGAGTGAAGGGAAGACTGAACTTAAATAGAGGGTGGGACAGGTGCAAACAATGAGGGACAACGAGGGTAAAGCTGGGTGAACAGAACCAGGGACAGGAAGTAAGGAGAAGGGGCCACAAAATAAAAGTCCAGGGACAGGAAGTGCAACAAGATCCTGACAGAGCCCCCTCAAGGGCTGGATTCCAGACAGCCCTAAAGGCCAGAAGGTCCAGGCTGAGCCGGGTGGGCGGTGGGGGTCCGGAGGAGGGCCAGGGTGGGTGGCGGGGGACCGGAGGCGGGCTTGAAGCCCTCCAGGACGTGACAGGAGACCCAGCAGGAGCCGAGCAGGTGGCCGGCGGCGACAGGAGGAGACCCAGCAGGAGCCGAGCAGGTGGCGGCGGCGACAGGAGGAGACCCAGCAGGGAGCCGAGCAGGTGGCCGGCGGCGACAGGAGGAGACCCAGCAGGGAGCCGAGCAGGTGGCGGCGGCGACAGGAGGAGACCCAGCAGGAGCCGAGCAGGTGGCGGCGGCGACAGGAGGAGACCCAGCAGGAGCCGAGCAGGTGGCCGGCGGCGACAGGAGGAGACCCAGCAGGGAGCCGAGCAGGTGGCCGGCGGCGACAGGAGGAGACCCAGCAGGGAGCCGAGCAGGTGGCCGGCGGCGACGGCAGAAGCCCTCCGGGGGCCGGACAGGAGGCCGGCGACGACGGCAGAAGCGAAGGCCTCCGGGGGCCGGACAGGAGGCCGGCGACGACGGCAGAAGCGAAGGCCCTCCGGGGGCCGGACAGGAGGCCGGCGACGACGGCAGAAGCGAAGGCCCTCCGGGGGCCGGACAGGAGGCCGGCGACGACGGCAGAAGCGAAGGCCCTCCGGGGGCCGGACGGGAGGCCCATTGGTGAGCCGGACGGGAGGCCGGCGACGTCGGCTGATACCCGGTAGTGGAGGGCTGGTAGATTGACCAGAAGGAGTGTTGGCTGGCCCGGAACCAGGAACAGAAGCAGGGTCAGGCGCCGCGACAGGAACCAGACGAGCGGTCGCCGACCTCGGCGCCGCGACAGGAACAGGAACCAGACGAGCGGTCGCCGACCTCGGCGCCGCGACAGGAACAGGAACCAGACGAGCGGTCGCCGACCTCGGCGCCGCGACAGGAACCAGACGAGCGGTCGCCGACCTCGGCGCCGCGACAGGGAGAGGAACAGGAACCAGATTTAACGGTCGCCGACCTCGGCGCCGCGACAGGAACAGGAACCAGACGAGCGGCCGCCGACCTCGGCGCCGCGACAGGAACAGGAACCAGACGAGCGGTCGCCGACCTCGGCGCCGCGACAGGAACAGGAACCAGACGAGCGGTCGCCGACCTCGGCGCCGCGACAGGAACAGGAACCAGACGAGCGGTCGCCGACCTCGGCGCCGCGACAGGAACAGAAACCAGACGTGCGGTCGCCGACCTCGGCGCCGCGGCAGGAACAGCCAGAGCAGAATCACCAGAGGCCGTGTCAACTCTCCCGGGGGGTTGGACCGTAGTGGCGGCGTCGACTCTCCCGGGGGGTTGGACTGAGGTGGCGGCGTCGACGCGCCCCGGAACAGGAGCAGGTTGAGTGGTGGCTGACCCAGACCTCTGGACCAGATCTGGGCAAACAGGGACAGGTGCAGAGCCAGGGCCGGGTGAGATGCTGACCGGGCCAGAGGCAGGAACTGAGACAGTGACAGGAGCCGGAATAGCAGAATCAGGTTCAGGGGCAGGAGCTGGGAACGTGAGAGGAGCAGGAACAGCAGAATCAGGTTCAGGGGCAGGAGCTGGAACCGTGAGAGGAGCAGGAACAGCAGAATCAGGTTCAGAGGCAGGAGCAGGGCAAGTAGAAGCAGGTTCAGGTCCAGGGGGAACCACAACTTGGACAGGCGAGTGTATCTGGGCAAGTGGAGGCTGCTTCCCCTCCAGGGTGGCCCGGAGGTTCCTTAGCCTGGCCAGATACCTGATACCAGCCTCTGTGTCCTGTAGCCAAGACCGGGACTGAATAAGGTCCTCCATACGCTGAACTATAGCACAGCTGGCAGCAGGGTCATGGAGGGAGGCTTCCAGCTTGGCATAGAGAGCTGTCAGTAGATCATCGATGATCTTGAATTGAGCCCTTTCGCTAGCTTCCTGAGCCGATTTAGCCGGAGTGCTAGATTCCGAGGTGGTGCTGGAGAGGGTTTCCTGGCTGGGGGGTTCGGAGGGGCTGGAGAGGCTGGTCCTACGATGTCTGGTTGAGCGTTTCCTACGCAGGGAGGATCTAGCTACCTGTGGCTCTGTGGCAAACTGGTCTGTGACACTCAAGTCTGAGTGAGGGAGTGTGTCGACCTGACATGAAGCTAGCCCAGAAACAGGGGTCGACATCGCAGGTGTCAGAGGAGTGGTTTCTCCAGAAAACAGAACAGGGACAGGTGGGCAGCGGGCAGGCGGAGCTGAGGCAGACTCAGGGGGGTTGTCAGGGGCAGAGGAGCGCCAGCCGACCCAGAAATACACTCTGGAAAAGGGCAGACTGAGGGCAGTCAGGGACAAGCAATTTGGTCTGAGGTTTGGACATCCTCCTACGTCTAAGGCCTTTGAAAAAATAAGGGTCGATGTACCTGACTGAATAACGAGGACTGGGGTCTTCAAAACAATAAACTTGAGAGTCTGATTGCTCTCTTACCTGAAGCCATAACTCAATTGCTTCAGACAGATTCATGATTTGCCCTTACACGTCTCAGGGTCCCAATTTTGGGCCAGATCCTACTGTCAGGGTTTTAGGTTAAGGAGGGACCAAGTAAAGAGACCGTGAAAGGGATTGCAAATAAGGGATTTTATTGACAGATGTAAATGGTGAACAGGACCAGCACACGAAAGGAGTTAACTTGAAAACAAGAGGGGAACAGAATGACCAGAATAAACACAGCTAAGGGTCAGGGAATAAGTTAGACTAGGAAATGAAAGAACTAACAGAGGCTACTGAATAAATAAGGCACAGATAAACGTTAAACCACTAAAGCACATAAACACAAGGACTATGGGGAGGCAGTCACAAACAAACTCAACATAAAGCACTAGCAAACTGAAGAGCACACAAGCAAACCTAAACATGAAAAAACCAGGATAAAACAAGCGGAGAAAACTAGGGACTAGACCAAAAATACTGAATTAACCAAAAGACAAACCTCAGACCAAAACCACACAGGAAACACAGAGTCCAGAATACCAAAGTCCAAGATGCTGGAGTCCAGATTTCCCGAGAGTTCGAGAAGCATAAGTTTCAGGCTTTACCAAAAGTCCAGAGTCTACCGTGGGGTTGGTGAGGATAACGGCAACGAGGAAGACAGTAACCACGATGGCAGAGACCACATTAACAACGACGAGGATCTGGCAGGGGAGTGAAGGGAAGACTGAACTTAAATAGAGGGTGGGACAGGTGCAAACAATGAGGGACAACGAGGGTAAAGCTGGGTGAACAGAACCAGGGACAGGAAGTAAGGAGAAGGGGACACAAAATAAAAGTCCAGGGACAGGAAGTGCAACAAAATCCTGACAGTGTGGAAGAGTTCTGTTTTCAGCAGATGTATGGTGCTGGGACTATCAGACATCATTCGTTGGAAGAGCACAGGGGTCGGGAGGGGTTGAAGACCTGAGTGAGGGAGTTGAGGTAAGCAGGAGCTGTTGAGTTGACCAATCTGTAAGCAAGAGACAGATGTTTGATCCTGATACAGGTACAGGCTAGTGCAGAGATCTGAAGAGTGAGTAACACAAGTCCTTTTTGGCTGATAAAAAATCTAGCATACTGTCGAATTTTGGATCATCTACAAGGATTTGACTGTGCATGCCAATAACCCCAACAACATGGCATTGCAGTAATCGAGACAAGTTAATACTATCACTTGCACAATGAGTTGGGTTGTATATTCTGAGAGGTAGGGTCTGATCTTTCTGATGTTCTAGAGCGCAAATCTGCATGCCTTAGAGACTGAGGAGATGTGGTACGTGAAGCTCAGTTGGCTCAGTTAGCTACAAAAGTTTTCACCTTTGTGCTGAGCTTCTTCATTGCCATTAACAGGTTGTTTCCCATCCTTGCTGCAATAAGAGCTCCAAATAACTCAAGTTGAGGCAGTGTGAGTTTACTAATGGTTGCTAGTCTTGACTTGGACAAGACCAATCTGGTCTTTTAACATCTGGTGTCTGTCCTTGGATTTATGCTACCACTCCATAAGCTCTTTCACTAGTATCCCAGAACATGTATATAGATAGATTGGGGTCTTTTCTTCTGTTTTTTTTTTTGTTTTGTTTTGTTGTTGTTGACCCTTCAAATCTACTCTGGACAATTTTTAGATTAGAGTTCTGGTGCACCTCGTCTCCATGGTAACTCTTCTTCGTACCGTAACTTTGTTTTACCTGTCTTACCTGTCAGTTTTTGTTTTGTTGGGCCTCAATGTCTGTAATTTGTTTGGAGACTTTGTTACCCAGAATGTATGCAGCTGGTCTGAAACCTTGATAACTTCCTTGATGAACTTCATGCATGAAACTTTTATGCATGAAAATTGTTTCTCTAACGCAAAGCTCCTCTGACTTCCACTATTCAGGAGGTGACGTACCTTGCCTATTCACTTGGTTCCCTCCGCCATTGTTTCGTTACTGTTTCTCTTGCGTTCCCTTAGAGTGTTCAGTTTGTTCACCTTTATCACACAATGGTGTTATCTCCCATACAAAATGCACAAAATCCCCTTCATTCTTCAGATTTTGGCAATATGTCGTTGCCCATGACGTACAAAACATCTGCCCAATCTTTCTTAGTTTTTCGTTTTGTAGACGCAGTGTGTTATTAGTGGACTGATTAATGGCCATGGCCGTCACAGAACAAATAGCCTTGTAGAGTGCTCGCACAGCCTTTGTAAAGTGCCGGTGCTGAGGGCAGGCTGGGTTTCTTTAACCTTGCTCCAATGCTTACATTTGGCTTTAAACGCAGTTGTTGTGTAGTCTGAGAGTCTAAGTTTGTTTGGCCCCTCCTTTGGTTAAGTACATGGTATGGTCTCTGCTTTCAACTTCCTTCCACAGGGAGGTAATGACCTCAGGAACCTTCATCTCTTAAACTTGTTTTGCGTGTGTAAGCGAGAGCAAGATCATCTGGTATCATTTGAGTTAATATAGGGCACAGCAACCCTCCATAAGTGTCTGAAACCATTCCCAGGGATCTAAGCTTCTGATCTGGACTTGTCTTAAGGTGACAATGTCTGAGGATTTTCTTACTGGGGTCAGGTTCACCAGTTTGTTTCATGTGAGCACTCACAACTGAGTCCTTTCTCCCAAATCTGTCTTTGAGCAGTTATTTTTAGTTATTTTATTTCTTGCTACAGCACTTGCTGCTGGGGCCACATAGTATCATTTGAGATAAATTTTCAGTTTTATTTAATTCTCTGTTCTCATGAATGGATATCAAATAAATCCCAGAATTTCTGCCATCTCAATGTTTCGATATCATATTTTCAATCTACGTCTCAAGTTCTATGAGATTGTTTTGCTAAACCGACAGCATGGACAGCAGGTCTCGTAAGTGGTTTCTACTGATATTGTCCTTATACACTTACTCTTCAATTGCCCGGTTGTAACTTCAATGTGGACGCTCTTACAACTCCACACTTCTGTTTCAGTCTCTGCAAATGCTCCATCATTTTTGTTCTGGTTCTACTTTAGCTGTTGCGCTAGTTACAGCTATTCTCAGATCTAAGCTTCCTGGGTTTTGTCACCAACAAATGTGGATAACTGTAACTGCTACAAAAACGTCTGGAGTCAGGCATTTGCAAACTTAAACCCTACTGAACGATCACAGAATTACATTAGATATGCATGGAATACAAGGTTGTTATTCTTTCCTGCTAGGAAACTTACAATTTTTACTCTCTTTTACATCTCCTTTATTCAACTCTAGTTTCTACATTAGCCAATATGACCACCTTGTGTTTCAAGTAATTTCACTTAAAATGAAATGTTCCAGTGTTTATAATATTTAAACCATTCTAAACTGCATACTCATTTAGAATGAATTAAGGCACAAATTAACTAAAGATACAACAAGTCAAGTTGCCATGACTTCAATTCCATTTAACCAGATTTTGGTGACTGAAACACAAAGCAAACAGTAGATTTTAAATCAGATTAGAAAAAGACAGTAAAAGTAAAGTACCTGCCCTCCGCACATAATGTACACAGTTCAGCAACAACATTAATAGCAACTGATGATTTTAATGTTTTGATGGATAGGGGTTAGCATATGAAAAATCAACATAATCAACAGGTGTCAGAGCAAATTGTGCATATGAAGCTATTGAGCTGTAAATCAGTTAGTGTCCATGCTGACGATCCTAACATTAAAACCAACAGGTGGTAGGTGTGTATCCCTTGTTGTTTGTTACAATTAAATTTTGTTTTATTATTTTAAATAACCTTTAAATCCCTTATTTGGATATACTTTTTGATTTTTTTTTTTGCTTTCCTCTCTGCTACATCTTATCTTTGTTACTGTGCACCCTGTGTTTGAATTTGTAATAATTCTTTGCAAGAATATTGTAATCGTTATCTAGCCAGAAAAACCTGTGAATGTTTCCAAATGCTAGATTAACTGTCCCACATATGTCCACAATGATACAGAAACAAGTTCATGTGAGGAGCACCATGACAAACGTAATTCAGAAATCATTTTCTACTTAATTCCAAAATTAATTTTGTGTATATGATTGTTTGTTTCCTCAGGCAGTGTTCGACTGTGTGGTGAACTCTTTGAAGAATGTGCTGAACATCCTCATCGTTTATATCCTCTTCATGTTCATCTTTGCAGTCATTGCAGTTCAGCTCTTCAAAGGAAAATTCTTCTACTGCACAGATGAATCCAAGGGCCTGGAGAAGGACTGCAAGTTGGTCAAAAATTCCCAACTTCCTTATTTTGTATTTGGGAAACTATTGAATACTGTCAAATTTTAATGTGGTTAATAACTTGTATGTGTCTAACACCACTCAGTTTTATGTACAGTATGCTTTCATGACTTTCAGAGGACAGTTCCTAGACTATGATAAAGATGAGGTTGCGGCCATGCCCAGAGAGTGGAAAAAATACGAGTTCCATTATGACAATGTGCTGTGGGCCTTCCTGACCTTATTCACTGTATCCACTGGGGAGGGCTGGCCAACGTAAGTGCAGAATGACCATAATACACATGTTAAAGACGTGTATTAGTCATAGTTAAAACTATTCCCATCTGTGATGCATTTGGAACCTGAAAAGATGATTAATTTAAGGTTCAAATTAAGAAGTAAATCCCCTATCCATTTAAGACATTTAGATGTATGTAATCAACAAATTCAATACAATTAAAATATATAGTTTTCTTAGTGAAATACTTGTACTTTTGTACTTTAAGAAGATTTTAGACCAAATAATTAGTATTTAGATTTGAGTAAAGATTTTGAAGTGGTATTTCTATTTGTTATAAAGTATTTACGAGAGCTTAGATGTAAATGGTCTGCATTTATATAGCGCTCTTACCTTATTGGTACCCAAAGCGCTTTACAATGTTTTTCATTCATCCATTCAAACTCATAATCACACATCGATGGGGAAGCTTCTACGTAGCTGGCCTACACTTACCGGGAGCAACTACCCAGTAATTGAACAGATAACCTGGGAGTTGGTGGATGACTGCTCTCCCTCCTGAGCCACAGTCACCAAATGTAGAGAATTAGGTTTCTGTATTATTATAATCTCTCATTATATGCTCATACACAGAAAATCATATACACCTATTTTTTTTTTTGCAATTTTGGCCGACACCAGTATTTAAACACTGGTACTGACAAAAGCCCTAAGCAAAAGGATTATTATTATTATTAAACATTCTCAAACAGCTTTTCAGGAGTTATATATTTTTTTGGTTGGTGGGGGGTTATAACATTACAGAGCGGAATATGATACTGTGTCTCATTCCCTAATTGTTGTGTTGTGCTGTACTCTTTTTGCAGTGTCTTGAAGCACTCTGTGGATGCCACATTTGAAGATCAAGGTCCTAGTCCAGGCTACAGGATAGAAATGTCCATCTTCTATGTGGTCTACTTTGTGGTTTTCCCTTTCTTCTTTGTCAACATCTTTGTTGCTCTGATCATCATCACCTTCCAGGAACAAGGAGACAAGGCCTTGTCTGAGTGTAGCTTGGAGAAGAATGAGGTAAAGAGTAGTGATGACAGAAAAACTTTAGGCCGTGCCTTGTTTGGACAGCCAGTTTCTTCTGCACTATACTGCCATCTTTATCTATGTTGACTTTCTTATTTAGTTATTTGGATACCCTTAAAATATGACTACCCTAGTATAATCTCTGTTTGTTCTAAAACCTGTTCTTTCTCCACACTTAACACCGGGGAAGTGTTCTATCACTTCTAAAGTGGTAGAGGGTCCATATAGTGTGCTCCAGAAATTTTACTTTTGACTCATCAAACGAATCAAAACCAAAGCAAATAATGTATGTTATATTGTCCAAGTATAGGCTCATATTTGGGTATACAAACATGTTATAAACAAAACAAACAATTTGTTTTACACAGGTAGGGAATCACGCTGGCAGTTTAATACCCTGATAGTAGGTAGTAGATAATAGTAGTTGGTTGCTCTTTTAACTCACCAACTATGAGAACTTATCTTAGTCTGCAAATCAAAGTAAATTACATTACATTTACCAATGCAATATTTACACACAATGTGCAACAGTGTGAAGAATTACCAAATTGATGAACTGAATGGTCATAGCTTTGGGAGGAGAGAAAAAATAAAGCTGAATGGTTGTTTATGGTTTAGTAGGAATTACACTTATTTTACTCATAGACCTCCAACCATTTTTAGTTACGCAAACAAATTTGGATGAGCTTAATCTAAAATTTGTTTGTGAGTTGTCATAATTTGTTTAAAATGTTTTACTAACAAAACCAGCAGTAGCAAACCTATAACTATGAAACAGAACAGTCTCAAAGCCACCATAATTAGGGATCTGTGAATACATTTTTAAATTCATTGTAGTGGTGTAGAGAGCCAAAATGGTAAAAATTGTGTCACTGTGTAAATACATACACATGCAAATGTAAAAAAATAATTTAAAACTAAAATAATAATAATAATTCATTTTATGTATAAAGCACTTTACATTTGTTAACAATTCTCAAAGTTGATGGAAAAGCCTAAATAAATGAGTACATAAGTATAACAAATGCCGATGTTTACAGTACATACATTCAAGAGAACTTAGGAAATATAAAAATAATGATAAAACAATATGAATGATATGCTGTTCTCACTGCAGTCATCAAAAACCCAAGCCAACACAACACCTATTGCAACCTTTTAGTGAGTTTAAATGGTGCTTTCAGACACAATAAAATTAACTGCTGTGCTTAAGATAATTCTTTTTTGCAAATGACTTCATCCTCCAGTAGTTGTACACAGCTAAAGTACCCAGTGTTTTGTGAACTCCATGTATTCCAGTTGTTCAATATGTACTCCTTTTTGGCTTCTAGAACATAATGTTACTTACTACTTTATTATCAATTGTCCACAGTTAATAAAAACTAAACCTTTTTTAAAACTTTTCAAATAATGATCACAGTGAAGGAGAGGTGTTTTGTCTGTCTTACAGAGGGCTTGTATTGACTTTGCCATAAATGCCAAACCACTGACACGCTACATGCCTGAGAACACACAATCCTTTCAGTACAGAATGTGGAAGTTTGTAGTATCAGCTCCATTCGAGTACTCCATCATGATCATGATTGCTCTCAACACGGTGGTACTCATGATGAAGGTAAGAACTTTTTTAATAAATACAATATACATTTAATGCTATTTAATGCTATGCTAGCTATTTTATGATTTAATTCATTAGTTCAGGTAAACAAAGTTTGACATTTTGAGACATTTTTATCACCATTTTCTCTAAAAGTTAGATATTGTTTAATCTGTACAACAGTCCAATTGTTTCACATTTTCAAAACAGTTGTGATGGTTTGTAAAATGTTAAAAAAAAGGGAATACAACTTGTATGAACCTGGGGAATTCCACAAATTCATCCCTGCAGACTTGCAAACTGATAACTCGTAAGATGGTCCCTCTCCCTTTTTAAGCTGGAGAATTTCGCAACTTTAATTTCCCTGTTTTGCATTTTTTCTCAGTTTATGAAATCCTAATCTTTATTATTATTATTATTTCTACTTCTTCTTCTGATTGCCATGTTCCATATGTTATTTGGCACTTAAATACTTTCTAATGAATGGAAAGACTCTTCTAGCTCTCTTAAGCTTTGTCCTCTTTCAGCTTTAACTAGTTGGGCATACCTCAACCATTCAAATTTTCAACAAATCACAACACATTTAGCTATACCTTTTATTCTGCTTTTAATATCTTTTACAGATTTTGAATAATAAAGTTTGTGTTTGAGGTACTTTTTTGGAAATGTTTTACTTCTCCATTAGTGTGTATTGCAGAATGTTGGCCCAGCTAGAGTGGGTGACATCACACACATTCTAACTTCTAGCTTTAACTTTTTCTTCTTTTGCTCAATCAAATTTCATCTTTCCTCAACAAATTATACATTAAAATGTAGGTATTTTTCTGTTCTTTCAGGAAACTCTCATAGTGACTGTGACTTACGGTTCTTTCAGTATATAGGCAGAAGCGGAGAGAGTGCTGTCTGAAACTCCCATTGGACCCGATTATAATGGAGGTCCAGAAATTCACCTTAAATCACAAATGGGGGCTGTTTTAAAATTGCAGCCCTGCTTTCATTTTATTGAGTATCATCAAATAAAGTCTATCACCATATCAGTGAAGCCTTGTGGCGCTCACAGTTTTTAAATTTCTTTAACAGGACTAATACTTTTTCACATTTTGCGAGGCAATGTCTGATCAGTTAATAACCTTTATAATGATGAGATGTAAATGGTTCTGCATACTTCGAAGATTTCAACTTTAATATGATGTTTTGAAATTGTCATAGAAGTTTATAAATTCTTTTGAGTTAAACTTTGTACGGAGCTATTACGTTTCTACAGTTTCCAGGATTTTTATGCTACTATTTTATGCTGTTTTTTAAATTGTTTTTACATTTTTATAGTAAACCTTTTAGCTATTTTTGAATTCAGCTTCGATTCAGTTTTCAGCAAAAGCAAACATTTCAATTAAAGTTCTGTTTCTTTGGTTATGATGATTACGCAACTTTAAGTAAAAGTAAACAGCTGCTTGCTCTAGATTCATACATAACTGTCAGATATGAGAGGTACTGATGTTGATTATTTCATGTAACTCAAGACCGCAAAAGACTACAAAATGTCAAACTGTTCCTGCAAGCCACCGAATAAAAATTTAGAATAAAATCAGCATCAGTGTAATTTGAAACCCCAATTACTCCCATCCTTTAGTTCCATGGAGCTCCAGAGTTCTATGAAGCAATGCTGAAGAACCTCAACATAGTCTTCACCACTCTGTTCTCACTGGAATGTATCCTCAAGATCATTGCTTTTGGGCCTCTGGTGAGTACAATGTATATAGAAACTCTAAATGTCCTGAGTAATGTAAACAACTAATGGTTTTCAACAATTATTTTTCAGAACTACCTAAAGGATGCCTGGAATGTGTTTGATTTTGTGACAGTCCTGGGGAGCATCACTGACATCTTGGTGACTGAAATCAATGTAAGAGCACCCTTCCCCACCTTTCTGAGTTCACACAACACTTCTGTCATGGCAATCAGCTAGGACAGTCTGTAGAGCATGTTTTATACAAACAAGCTAACTAGCTACATCAGTAACAATCTTGGCAGTGGTCCAGGGAACCTAACAGCTTTAGATGAAAAAACCATGGTAGAATTGTGAGCAAGTATTTTGTTTATTTGTTGACCTTTCTGCTGTTCTTATTTCCTCATTCTCTACTCTTTCTCTCTTAAATTTTTTTTATATCTTTCTGTATGGTTTCTCTCTTTTACATTCTCATCTTGTTGATTGTTCTCAACGACGTTGCCATATTCTGGTCCAACACATCGCTAGACAACAGTAAGTGACTTTCTGTTGCCTTTTTATGCTCTTAGCTCACATATTGGCTTTCTTAAAGGTGCTTTTTATTGGCAACTGGTCTTGGTTGTAGTCCTTGAAGATGTTTCACCTCTCATCCAAAAGGCCTCATTTTATCTGACCAACTCAGACAAGCAGGCATATGAACTGATGTGTAAGATCGTTGACACTTGATGATTGTCTGGGGGTTATTGTCCCACCCTTCTTTAATGTGTGTTACTTGTGTTAGAGCAGTGGAACCTATTTAAGGTTCTCAAGGACCCCAGCCCTGCTTGTTTTCCATTTATTGTAAGTAATTGAAAAGTGGTGCCATAGGCCACTTTTGTTGAGCAAGGGTCATGTGAGCTTGAGCCAATTTGATAATAACTGGTAAAGCCTTTTGGATGAGACATTAAACATCTTCAAGAACTAAAAGAAAGTCCAGTTGCCACTGAATAACCTGTTTGGAATAACAATGACCAGGAGAACCTTTTGATATATACAATTTTAAAAAAATATATAGAAACACACATATACTGGGATATTTTCATATAATCTTTATGATGAATTATAACAGTTTGGTCACCTTTTTTTATATGTAGTCTTTTATTTGTGTGCATTGATCTTATTGTCACATACTAAAGGTACAATAAGCATAAGGCCATAGCATCAGACTGTTTGTACTGACACACACGCACTTATTGGCCACATTGTTAGGTACACCTGTTTAACTGCTCATTGTTCCAATATCTAACCAGCTAATCACATATCAACAACTGAGTGCATTTAAGCATGTAGACATGTTCATACTGAGCATCAGATTGGAGAAGAAATGTAATTTAAGTGACTTTAATTGTGGCATGGTTGTTGGTGTCGCATGGACTGGTCTGAGTATTTCAGAAACTGTTGATCTTCTGGGAATTACACACACAACCATCACTATAGTTCAAAGAATGGTCTGAAAAAAAAATCAAGTAACTAGCAGTTCTCGGGGTAAAAATCCCTTGTTGATGCCAGATGTGAGAAGATACTGGCTAGGAAGATTCAAACTTATAGAAAGGCAACAGCAACTCAAATAACCACTTGTTACAAATGAGGTTTGCAGAAGAGTGACATTTGAATGGATGGGTCAGAATTTGACATAAGAAAACATGGATCTGTCCAGCCTTGTATCAAACGTTCAAGCTGGTTATGGTGCTGTAATGTGTGGGGGATATTTCCTAGACACATGCTGTGGCCCTTAGTACCAATTGAGCATTATTTAAATGCCAGTCTACCTTTGTTTTGTTGCTGACCCTGTTCATCCCTCTATGACAAGAGTGTACCTTCTTCTGATTTCAGCAGGATAACCTGCTATGTCACAAAGCTAAAATAATCTCAAACTCATTTCTTGAACATGACAATGAGTTCACTCTATTCAGATTATCTCCACAGTCACCAGATCCTAATACAAATTACCTTTGGGATGTGGTGGAATGGTAGATTTGTAATATGGATTGCTGTGGCACAGGAAGGTAGAGCAGTCGTCCACCGCAGTTGTCGGTTTGATCCCTGGTACCTCCGGTCACGTGTTGAAGTGTCCTTGAGCATGACACTGAACCCCAACTTAGTTCCTCCCGGTGAGTGTTGGCCAGGTTTATAGCATTTCCCCCATCGGTGTGTTATTGTGAATGTGAATGGGTGAATAAGAAAGAGTGTAAAGCACTTTGAGTGCCATTAGGTAGAAAAGTGCAGACATTTGCCATTTATGTGCAGCCAGTGAATCTGCAGCAACTGCATGATGCTACAGTATCATGCCATTAATGACCAAAATCTGTAGGGAATTGTTTCCAGCAGTTTGTTAAACATAACGGAAAATTGGGCAGTCCTGAAGGCAAAAGGCAAAAGGAAGGCAAAAATCACCCTTTTGCTGATTTGATACTGAATGCTCTTTCAGGATAATTTGTGATTTACAGTGATAATTTAAGTAATATAAGGGTGGGTTTATTACTGGGTCGTAAGGGTATTTTGGTTGGCAAGTGTTTAATATCCCAATTGTCTTACAGGACAGGCTGCTGAACCTGAGCTTCCTGAGGCTGTTCAGAGCTGCACGGCTTATTAAACTCCTGAGGCAGGGTTACACCATCCGTATCCTGCTTTGGACCTTCGTCCAGTCTTTTAAGGTGCTCACACAAATGGTCACATTTTCACAAACCCATCAACTCGATTCTGCTTCAAATAATGAAGAGTGAATATTAATAATTCAGTGTGTTTTGGTTTCCTGTTGTTCCCTTTAGGCCCTACCTTATGTTTGCCTGCTGATTGCTATGCTGTTCTTTATTTATGCCATCATCGGGATGCAGGTGTGTGATGCTATTCTGCTGTGGATACAGAAACCATATTATTTATACAGCAGTTGGGTTTACCAATAAAATGAAAGTAAACATTGTACATTTTTAAGACAGCACAAATTCATTTCTCTCATTTTGTCTCTGCTGTAGGTGTTCGGTAACATTGAGCTAAATGAGGACACAGCTATTAATCACCACAACAACTTCCGCACTTTCTTCCAAGCTCTCATGCTTCTGTTCAGGTATTCAGACTCCTTCACTTTTTGCACAGCTAATTTCCAGGTTATCAGTCCAAACAAAATATACCCTTTCCCTGGCTTATATAAATACTAGTCTTTTGATTTCATAAAGCCAATTTGCAGCAGTTTGTCATTAGTGAGTATGAGCAATGTAAAGGTAGCTGTAGTTTCATATCACATCAAACAATCATTGTGAAGCAAGCTTTCTTTTTGACCTAAACTTAAAAGGTGGTGCCAGGAAATGGTAACAAGCTGTAGTCAATAGTAGAACATTCTTAAACATTAAGAACAACTGTCCTGTCACACAGACACAGTAAATGCTTGAAAGTTAAATCATTCACTTTGAATTTCTGTAAACACCTACGATGATGACCGTAATACACAATTGAGAAATAGCATATCTTTAAACTAAATTTTTTGCCAAAGAGGCAATAAAGTAACTTCACTCAGGTATAATGAAATTATCAACCCAGCTTTGAATATTTCTTTAATCAGAGCCTCTGACTTTTTTTGTGGTTATCAGGAGTGCAACTGGTGAGGCCTGGCATGAGATCATGTTATCATGTTTAAGTCACCGAGTTTGTGACCAGCGATCAGGATTCCATGGGAAAGATTGTGGCAGTGATTTTGCCTACTTCTACTTTGTGTCCTTTATCTTCCTCTGCTCCTTCCTGGTCAGTACTGAAACACATCTTTATGGTAACAACTTTAACTGCTGACCTGAGACTTTCAGGTCACAGGGAAGACAGATATATTCACAACACACTCTAAGTAGCAAAGCTATAGTGCAGCACTGCAACATTTACTGTCACTGATGCAGATAGGATCCTAATGTAAAGCTTTCATTTTACTGTTTGATAATGATCACATCACGCAGGAGCACGTTAGCTCTAAATAGTCTTAATAGCTTTTTAACCTAGCTGGCCAACTTAGGCAGCTTGCAAAGCGAGCTGATTTGCTAAAACCTGATCACTAGTTTTTTCAGTTTATTTTAGTTCCGTATTTTGAGAAGGCTGCTATCACTGCTGTATATTCAAAAAATGTCTGTGTTCCAGATGCTGAACCTGTTTGTGGCTGTCATAATGGATAACTTTGAGTACCTAACCAGAGATTCCTCCATCCTTGGGCCTCATCATCTCGATGAGTTCATCCGTGTTTGGGCAGAGTATGACCCAGCTGCATGGTATGTTCAAGCTTCCTCTCTAGTGTTTACAGAAATCCATAAAAGGGAAGGGAATACCCAACCTAACCTTATTCCTTTCTTCCCCATTAGAGACTAAGGTGACTGAGTGAGGCCTTATAAAACAGGCCACATTCCTATACATTGTTGTATGCAGTCAGCCCACTGATGACCAATTTTTTATTACAAGCTGTCCTGAACATCTGTTTATGTATGTGCTTGTTCTTTTTCACAGCGGCCGGATTTCCTATAAGGATATGTACAATTTGTTACGTGTTATCTCACCCCCCCTTGGCTTAGGAAAGAACTGCCCTAATAGGGTAGCATACAAGGTTTGCAAATACCTGACATTTCCGTCACTAGGGTGCTTTGTGTATCTCTATGCCAGAAACAACTTTTAACTGAATGGCTGTGCACCAATGAAATCGCCTTTACACTAGCACCCACCCCTCCAAACTGACTGGCTTTGGTTGATGATGGCGGAGTGGAAACAAAGCTTTCAAAGCCATTGCATTATGCAGCATGCTGCCTGCCATGCCTACTTTCTCCTGTCTATAAAGTCTTGATGACAGACACATTTTACTTCCATTTTCCATTAGAGAAGTCCTAATAGCAAACAAATATTTACAAAAATTTACAAAGATTTTTAATTTTATATTTTTTTAAGTGTGTCTGCTACAGGAGAGCCAAGCTATGAGTAAAAGACCCAAACAAGAGCTCAGGCTGGCATTGAAACCTTTGTCTCTGTGCAACCTGGTTGGAGTACCAGTGGGATGTCTGTAAGCATGCTGAGGCAGACATCCCTGTTACAACGCTGTCATTTCTCTTCCCTCTCATCAGCATAATGTGTGTTAGGTCAACCCATTTTCTCTCTTCTCCTCCCCTCTCCCATCAAACGCGTTCCTTACCATATCATGTTTTCTCTCAGGGATCTTAAGCACCACAGTGATGCATCCTGTGCCCTGAAACAGTGGCCAAGGATGGCATCCACCTTACATCCCACTCTAGGAAATCTATTAACAACAGATTTCTGTTTTTCTTTTCCATTATTCTCTTGTTTGTTTATTTGTTCCCCTTGATCCTCTCCTCTTTCTCTAACTCCCCATCCCTCTCTGTCTGCATTTTGTTTATTTTTGATTTCCTTCCATGTGAAGTGGCCGTATCAAGTACCTCGATATGTATCAGATGCTGCTCCACATGTCCCCACCCTTAGGTTTGGGAAAGAAATGTCCACCAAGAGTCGCCTACAAGGTAGACCCTCCTCTTGTTCTACCTTCCTCCCTGTGCTCGACAGCCTTTCTTCCATTGGCGTGAACTCAAGCCAATGTCTGTGCCCTGCAGTGTTCTCTTGTTTCTTTACTTTTTTTTGCTAGCACACATATTTTTGGTAAAAGCCCCAACTTCATTTTTACTGTGTATACTGTTTCTCTGAGCATAGCTAATGACAGTTGGTTGAAAATGTTTTCTTCATCTTATTTTAAAATGGCAGATTTTCATATTAACATAATATATTTATTGCACATTTAGCTGGTACAAATGTTCCTTCATCAGAAATGTATTAGTTTTTTAAATTAAATTATTGAGGGGGATGCAAGGGGTTACATTAATATAATATATAAAAAGTTTTTGATACACTGTTACCAGTTTTTTTTTCCGGATGAAAGAACATTTGCACTAGCTGAATTTGCATTAAATATTATGTTTATGAAAAAAAAACACGTGTTACTCATTTTGCCACTTCAAAATAAGAGGATGCTTTTGCACCCAACTGTATGTGGGCTACAACCTATAACTAATGATAACAAGATAGAGCTGAAATAAGAAGACTTTGTTAATAAGACTAATTAGTTATGTTAATGAATATATATTGTTCAAAGAGGTAATTTGCTTCCTAATGTCACAATTTCCTCTGAATGGTACCCCCTACTTGGGATGTTTTTTTTGTGGAGCAGTCTGTGTGTGTGTGTGTGTGTGTGTGTGTGTGTGCATGTGTGCATTTGTGTGAAAGCAGGTCTTGGCGTGTATATGTAACAGCTTTTCCATGGGGAAAACTTTCTGTGTACGTTTCACTTCTGTGTGCTTGCCCCTCTCATTCTTTCTTTCATATCATGTCATCTCAGTCTACCCACTGTTGGAAGTATGTGTTTTGTGTGTGTGTGGGTGTGTGTGTGTTTGTGTGCGTGTGTGCATGTGTGCGCTTGTGCGTGTATTTGTTTGTGTAAGTATATAAGTGCTGCAACTATGTCAACTATGTTTCTTGATATGTCCACCAACTCTCGAATTTTGCATGTTGGCATCTACTAACAAGCAAATTCTATATAATTATAGCAGATGTAAATGCAGACATTATGTTATTTTCATATAACAAATCCAGATACAGGTTAGATGTTGATGCCAGGTGTAAACAATGCCATGCAGTCCAAAGTTAATGTGGGCACAAATGTTTTTAAATATGATCCAGCTAATGTTTTTATTTTTTAAGATCTTGTTCACCCTGAATTCATATGCAGCTACATGTCTTTAGAAATGCCTAGCAGCCTGTGGTTTGTTTGTGTGGGTCAGTGAGTGTCCAAATTAGCATGATTTTACTTGTATGTGTGCGTGTTTGCCACTCAGCTCTCCATTCCCGTCTCATTCTGACTCTGGTCTTTCTTACTTTACGCACTGCCACTGGTTGCACATGTAGGTGAATGCTTTTTGTGTTCAGGGGAGCTCAACTCTTTCAGCAGCAACCCCACAGAATTATGTATGCATTTAGTGGTGCCATTAGTCCTGTTTAAACTCTTGAATTCTTCCTGCTAAGGCTTTCCAAGCTTGGTGAAATGGATATTTGTATTGCTAGCTGCCACTATTCACATAGAGCATACTCAACTCGCTCAACTCCAAGTTGATGATTGTTAGGGTGGGAACTACAGAGTCGAGCTCCTGCGACTGCCGGGCACCTTCATGGTTATGCGTTACATGCCTTCTCTCACCTTTTTCCTGGTCTTGCACCAGTGCACTTTGACTTGCAGCGTAGTACATACTGTAGCCAATAGCAGTGAATGTGAATGTCTACTTTGTCACCTCTGTTCGTATTTGTAGAGAAGGCTTTTTGTGTGCTGAACTGAGTCATCGTTGTAAAGTGGCAAACCTTACTAAACAAAAAATCTTTGCTGAACAACTTTAAGTTACTGTATAGTAAAATAATGAATCCATGGAGAACATTTATTCTTAGCAGCACACAGACTGATTTCTCTAGGTGGATTGTATATTTTGATCGTTGCTGTTACTCTGTCAGGTTTATCATCTATCACTTATCTCTTCTCCTTAGCGCCTCGTCAAAATGAACATGCCCATTGCTGATGACAACACCGTCCACTTCACCTCCACCCTGATGGCTCTTATTCGCACAGCCCTGGAGATCAAACTCTCCTCAGGTCAGAGAAATACAATATTCATGAATACAATGGAAAATGAAAATGCGTAAAACAGACACATTAATTCGTTTGTAGAAAAAACATATCAACCCATCCTTACATACATGCAAAATAACCATGAGAACACACTAATAATAACAAAACAGTGAACAAACAATATAAACATGTAATGGTAAATAATGAATAAATGAAAGCAAAGCTAAAACATATTGAGAGGAATTTGGGAATGAAACAGGGAAAATCTAGCACTGACCACCTGAGAGCGACTGATAAGAATGTGGTTATAGCTTTGACGAAGGAATTTATACTTGTGTTTCCAGTATGTGAATGGTGCATCTCAGTGTTGAAAAGATGATGGAGAGAGAGAGAGGCTTTTTGCTGCATAGTCAGGCTGGCAGTGCTGATAGTAAGAGTGGACTGCTGAGATTAATGAGCCATGATACCAGTCAATCTGTGAACTCCCTTTGAAATCAGCCAATAATCTGTCAAGTTGCTTGCAGTTGCAATTTCTTTGGCTCAACAAGTCATCAATAAGGAAAATCTTGAGCAAATATAGATAGCTGGTCACTCTTTTCTAGATGTGAGAAGATAAAATTTTAAAGTCTCATTTTGAGTTCTCAAACTCTCAGATACAAAGTCAGATACAGTCATCAGGGTATAACATGAGAGAGAGAACACAGCCCTGTGGTGAGCCAGTTGATACTGTGGTCAGATATAGGAAATGTCTGTTTCCTCTCAATCTCTGAGTCAAGTAAAATCTAACAGAATGAAAACTACACTGTTCGTTAAGTGTCTTTACATCGGGTGGAGCCGTATGGTGTTAAATCCACAAACAATTGTCTAACATTAATCCCGCTTCCTTTTTGGTGCTTATAGATCAAACTGAGGAGGGTTATAATGATATCCTGGACCCACCTATAGGTTCTATATTCAAATTACAGTGGGTTCAAAAGAGGTTATATTTTTAACTTTACTCATTATGAAATAATTTTAAGCACATATTAAAGTGCTTAAAATGATTTCATAATAAGTAAAGTTAATGCTACAGGTCTATAATCATTTATTGACTTGGGATAGGAATGTTTTGCATCAGAAACCACAGTCGAATGTTTCTATTGTTTTGGGGCCCTCTGCTGGCTGAAAGACAGAACTATCAAAAGATCAAAAAACCTTTTCATTCTACATTTCAAAATACTGTATTGTGTATTGACCATGTTTACATAGATATGGGTTAATGACCAATCACACGATTTGATAGTTGCATGACAAGGACATGATATGCAGTAAAAATTTTATGTGACGTAAGTATGTAAATATGATTAGCCTGACTATGACCCAAAGAGTTTAAATGTGTGCCTAAGAGATCAGCTACACTTGATGTCAACTGAATTGAGGATTCTTCTGATGACTGTTTGACGCATAATCATACCCCGTACAGTCACACAGATTGGGTAGGAGAAGGAGGTTATAAAATCCAATTTGTTTTTTTACTTCTTACTATCCTGGGTAAAGTCATAACTGCTTCAAAGATAATCCTGATCAACTAAACATTCCTCAACTAATAAAATGGTAAGAAAAATGATAATTTTTTTACCTGTTGTGCACTCCTTTTGTATGTTGTGTGTAAAAATTGAAAACATTACATTATGTATTGTGCTGTTGACAGCAGTTTATAGTATACGTTTTTAATAAAGAAGGTTAAAAGTCTGTCTCATTCTCTATGTATTTCTAGGTATGGTAGCCCAGCGATTATGTGATGCCGAATTAAAAAAAGAGTTATCCACTGTTTGGCCCAGCCTCTCTCAAAAGACCATGGACCTACTGGTGACACCACATAAATGTAAGCATTTCAGTAACTATCTTGCTTCGAACTTTCCAATCAAGCTGCTTTAAGAGTTAATTAGCTCTGTCTGTTATTTATCATGTAGAATTATACATAAATTATATCTATGGACATTTTGTATTGTACTAAACTACTTATCAGCTTCCTTACAAATTATTTATTTTACAGGCTTATTCCAAAATAGATTAAAATCATTATTTTTCTCAATATTCTACAAACAATACCCCATAATGACAATGTGAAATTATTATTTTTTTAAAAATATAAATCACAAGTATTTATGAAACTCAAAATTGAGCTTTGGTGTATCCTGTTTCCCAATGGTCGTCCTTTAGCTGTTTCTACAACTTTATTGGAGTCCACCAGTGGGAAATACAGTTGATAGGACATGATTTGGAAAAGCAAAGTATACCTGTCTATATAAGGTCCCACAGTTAACAGTGCATGTCAGAGCACAAACCAAGCCATGATAATAAGTCCAAATAATTATAATAGTCCAAATAATTGTGTGTACATATCAGAGATAGGATTGTATCTAGGCACAGATCTAAAGATTTCAGAATTCTCAAAGATTGACCTCTTTGGCCTGAATGCCAAGCATCACGTTTGGAGGAAACCAGACAATGCTCACCACCTGGCCAATACCATCCCTGGAGTAAAGCATGGTGGTGGCAGCATCATGCCGTCGGGATGTTTTTTAGCGGCACAAACTGGGAGACTAGTCAGGATCGAGGGAAAGATGAATGCAGCAATGTACAGAGACGTCCTTTATGAAAGCACACAACCAAGATAACAAAGGAGTGGCTACGGGAAAACTCCTTAAATGTCCTTGAGTGTCCAAGCCAGAGCCCAGACTTGAGCCCGATTGAACCTTTCTGGAGATATCTGAAATTGGCTCTGCACCGAAACCCCCATTCAACCTGATAGAGCTTGAGAGGTACTGCAAAGAAGAATGGGAGAAAATGCCCAAAAAAATCAATTCCATCATTTTGGAATAAGGCTGGAACATAACTAAATGTGGAAAAAGTTAAGTGAATACTTACTGTGAATACTACACTGGATGCACTGTATAGGGAGTAGAGAATGAGGAAATCATTCACCAAATCAACTTTCCTGGGTTCCAGGCAAAGCTCACTTTGATTAAAAAAAAGAAAATCTGTTTTTAAAATTCTAAAACCAAATCACAAGCTTACAAGGTTCAACATATATATGTACTGTGGGTTTGTGACTGACTTACTATTACACAGCTACTGTATCATGTTTTTAGACCAAAACCGCATAGGGTCACAATCAATGCAGGAGAACTCTTTTTTACTAGACTAAGACTAAGACCCCTGAGATTATATGTTGTTGATTTTATGTCACATACAGTGCCCCCAGTCAGTGTTGACTAAAGTGATATTACTTGAGGATATTTAACAGACTTCACAGACTTCACGTGTACTTACACATTCTTATTCATACACAGATGTGTTTATACACACTCTCCAAGTTGCCACCTTTTGGTAAGAAGTGTTCATAGCCTAACTACACAAAGTCATTCAGATATTCAGATTCAAGATTTAGATTCAAGATTTGTCCATTTTGTCTATTTAGTCTCCCTCCTTTTTATAGAAAGGGGATGAGTTGAACAGTTTGCTGGCTACTGGGAGAAATGATCTCCTGTGGTGTTCTGTGAAGCACTTGACTGTGATCAGTCTCTGGCTGAAACTGCTCCTCTGTGCAGCCAGTACATAGTGGTGTGCGTGGTAGCGATTGTTTGGACAACATTCTCCTCTCAGCCACAACATGCAGAGGGTCTTTCTCCCCCAGAACAGAACGAGCCCAGGCCATCTGCAGCACTATGCTGCAGATGTTGAAGAACCTTAGTCTCCTTAGAAAATACAGCCTGCTCTGTGCTACTACTACTGGGGGTGTCAACGAACATGTTCTTTAATTTCTCTCCCAGAAGGATAGGCTGGATTGTGTTAAAAGCACTGGAGAAGTCATAATCCTTACAGACCCCCCAGGCTTTTCCAGGTGGGTGTAGATGCAGTACAGCAGGTAGATGAGAGCATCCTCCACCCAAAGCTGAGGCTGATAAGCAAACTGGAGGGGGTCCAGAGATGGTTTCACCAGAGGCCAGAGGAAGCCCATGACCACTCTCTCCAACACGTTCATGATTTGAAAGATTAGAGCCAAAGGTCCGTAGTTGCTGGGGACACTGGGTCAGGCCACTTTCGGTGCTGGCACCAGGCATGACGTTTCCATCCCACAGGCACCCTCTCCAGCTGCAGGCTCAGGTTGAAGATGTGTTGAAGGATACCACATAGCTGTGGGGCACATGATTTCAGTACCCTTGGACTGACTCCATCAGGACCTGGAGCCTTTGTGGGGTGGCGCCTGCATAGCTCTCTCTTCACCTGCTCTGCTGACATGGTCATTGCTGCAGAAACAGGAGTGGTGTTCGAGTCATGCTGAGGCGAGACATTGCCACCTGTGGTGAAGCTCCTTGGGGGGTGGATATTAGGCGCATCAAATCTATTGTTAAAATCATTAGCTCTATCCACACTCCCCTCTGTCCTCTGGTTGCTGGTCTTATATCCAGTGATGCTTTTCATGCCACTCCAAACTGCTTTGGTATCTGTTGGAGCCTCTGTTCAAGCTTCCTCCTGTAAGCCTCCTTCCGCTCTTTGATCTTTACTGACAGCTGTCTATGGACCTCCCACACTGCTTCCCTGTCACCTGACCTGAATGCTCCCTTCTTCTCATTTAGGAATGTTTGTTGTTTAGGGAAGCAGCGGACAGTTTTTGTTGGTATACAGATGTCAGCACAGAAGTTGATGTAATCTGTAATGCAGCCTGTCAATCCATCAAGGTCCTCACATGTGTCTCACAGAGTGTTTTCGAATCCGTGGCCTCAAAACATCCCTACAGGGCATTTGTGGCCTCTTCAGACCATCTTTTTACTGTTAAAAAAAAGATAAAAACTCCCTCCAACCGCATGATCAATAAATGTAAGCTCTCAACAAACTGGATATTTTATTATACTAAAATACTAGAAGAATAAATTAAAAGAAAAGGCGAGCAACTGCAACAAGGTGCGGCTCTGCCGGCGTCTTAACAAATACTGTATGTTCATTAAATCACTAACTACATCTTTTTTTTCTTCCAACAACAATCATTAGCAAAACAATAAAAATAACACAGTTCAATAAGGAAGAACCAATGAGTCATTAGAATTTCCTTTACTTCCCTTTTTTCTTGTACTGTTCTCCTACTCTATCATTTCTTTATTTTCTTCCCCTCCTCAGCCAATGAACTGACAGTAGGGAAGGTTTATGCAGCCCTGATGATCTTTGACTACTATAAGCAGAATCGAGCAAGGAGGTTGCAGCTCCAGAATGTAACAGGCTCCCAGGTATAACATTCACACCACACATGCTTGCACACGGACACACACAGAGACATGCACTAATGCAGGAGAATAAACATGTTTGCATGTGCCCACAATATGCTTGCACATACTGATAAACACATTAACTGTTTGCTTGCATGCCTAGACACATGCAAATGAGATGCTCGTATCCAGTAGCAGTAGTAATCACTGGTGGATTGCAAAATCAGTTGACCACATTGTCAAGCTAACATTTTCACTGTAAATATGCAGTGTAATGATAGCTTACAGACTAAAGTAGTTTGTCCCAAAGGCACACTTAACAACCAGCCAAATTCAGAATTATGTTTGGGTGTCTGGTAATGGTTATTTGCAACCTTGCACATGTTTTGCACAAGTGCATGTTTGTTTCTGCACAGACACACAAATACACACGGATGTTTACACATCAGCATGATTGCAAAAAAATGAATATTCTGACCCTTGTCACCACATATGGGATGTTTTGAACCCCTGTTGTCAGACCTGGGTCTGACAATATTCTGCCTGCTGCCTCTGAATGTCTTCAGCATGTTGCCATCCATCTCTCCTCCACAGTGCAAGGTCGGGGCTCTGTTTAAGCCATTGCTGCCTCTGACTCACACGCAGGAGAAAGACCTGCCTATGATGTTAAACAGTGTGGAGCCTCCCAGTATGCTTCAGCCTCAGCCTAAATCGCACACCAAGCCACAGCCACAGACCAGGCCTAGCTCCAATTCTCTCAACAATGGAGGCACACTGTAAGTTCACTACTTTAGAAAACGGTGTTTAGAAATACCTACACACTTTTGTATCTATTTTGTATTTTCTCCTGTTTGTCATTGGTTTTATTAGATCAAATAGATGTAAATAAATCTATCCATCCATACCTTATCCCATTGAGGCTCACAGGGGGCTGGAGTCTATCCTGTCATTGGACAAGAGGTGGAGTTTACCCTGGACAAGTCTCAGGGTCAACACAGAGAGACATAAACTGGCCCAATGTTTTGTTGCTTTTTGTTGCTCTTCTCTTTTCTCTTTCCATTTTCCACTTACCCCAACTGGTCAAGGCAGATGGCCACCCACCCTGAGCCTGTTTCTGCTGCAATTTAACGCTTTAGATTACAGCCTGTGACTTAAGTAAGTACACATATTTGTTGTTACTTGGTAACGATAAGCAAACTTTGGGGAATAATAGGGTAACAAGATAAGAATAAGAAAAATATCTACAGTGTAAGTATTTTGTAGTTATGGGGTACTTATTGAATATTACATGATAGGTGTGAAATCTTATGGTGTAACTACAGGGTAACTACAGAAAAGAAGAGAGTAAGAAGCTCCACTTTAAGTTACAGCCCTTATTTATTCTACCCCACTCCCACTTTACTCACCTATCACACCTATCATGTAATATTTAGTTATTTATCAATAAGTTGTTTAGAATGCTAAAGTTCAACTGACTGCAACTGTGGCGCAGGAAGGTAGAGCGGTTGTCACCAATCTCGCAGTTGTTGGTTCAGTCCCCGGCTCCTCTGGTCACATGTTGAAGTGTCCTTGAGCAAGACACTGAACCCCAACTTAGTTGCTCCCGGTGAGTTTTGGCGAGCTGCATAGCAGCTCCCCCACCGGTGTATGAGTGTGTGTGATTGTGAGTGTGAATAGGTGAATAAGAAGCAGTGTAAAGCGCTTTGAGTGCCAATAGGTAGAAAAGCGCTATATAAGTGCAGACCATTTACCATTTACCATTTAAATTGCTTTGAGGCAATAAAAATAAAAGCATAATTGCCAATCATTTTGTCAAAAAATAATAATAATCACCTAATATTTAATAAGAACCCTTTAACTAAAAATACTTACACAGTAGTTATTTTTATTTTTATCTTGTTACCCCATTATTACCCGTTATAGTTTGTTTACTGTTATCAAAAACAACAAACATGTATCCATAGGTACTGTGGAGGTACACCGTTGTTACTAATAAGTACACAGTAAGTTCACTGGACTTACCCTGTAAGTTGCGGGCTGTCATCAAAAGTTATACCGGGAGTTATTCCTCTCCACTGTTGCCTAGGGCTTGGTCAAGGGGAATTTGTTGGGTTTTCTCTATATATCTTTATAGTCTTGACGTATTACGTAAAGTGCCTTAGGATGACTTTGTTGTTAATTGGCGCTATATAAATAGTTGAATTGAATATACAGACACTAACAGTCAGGAAGGAATGAAACAATAGATAGATAAATAAATAGAAGTGAAAGAAGTAACTATTTTTTATGGATTCCTGGATAACTGGCAGTTATTCTGGTTAGTAGTATAAGACTGGCGTGTTTGTGCATGTGGCACACAACCAGCCCTACCAGGTAGGGGTGTGCCCGTGTCCGTTTTGACTGTTTGATGGACTAACCCCTGTGCATAGGGTCCTGTTGTTTGTGTTTTTGATAGCACTGGCTAGACCCACAGATGCACTTACAGTCTGTACACTTCACTGTAGCATCCACATTGTGACACTCAGTAAAACACACATTACATATATGTCTACAATTGTGGCATAGGGGTGTGTTTATTGTCATATGCAAAGACAGAAAGCATGTTTTCCTGCAAAATGAAATTCTTACTTTGCCGTCCACAATAAATGTGATAAAGTAAATAATAAAAATAGTATAATAAAAATAGAAAAAAAAATAAAATAAAATAAAAAATAAGAGCAAAATAATAAGAGCAATAAAGGCAATAAAGGTGAGGCAGTGCAGTTCTGAATAAATGAAATAAAAAGTGAGGGAGTGCAGTTCGGAAATAATGAATGTGCAAAAGCAGAAATGGAAATCGTTGTAAAGAGTTACGTCCATGTAAACAGTTACATCCATGTAAACAGTTATGTCCATGTAAACAGTTATGTCCATGATTGCAGACTCCTATCAGCTGTTTAAGAGTCTGATGACAGAGGGGAAGAAAGAGTTCTTCAGTCGTGAAGTCCTGCATTTCACACTTCTGTACCTCCGTCCTGAGGGTGGAAGTGTGAACAGTCCGTGCTGGGGGTGGGAGGGGTCTTTGAGGATGGAAGCAGCTCTCCTGTTCACTCTGCGGTGGTAGATGTTCTGCAGAGAGGGCAGTGGAGTCTTGGTGATCTTCTGCGCAGTCCTCACCACTCTCTGCAGGCGTTTGTCGTCCATGACAGTGGAGCTGCTGTTCCACACAGTAATGCAGTTGGTCAGGACACTCTCGATGATGCAGCTGTAGAAGTTGCTGAGGATCTTAGGCGACATGCCAAACTTCCTCAGCCTCCTCAGAAAATACAGCTGCTGTTTGCCTTCTTGACCAACTGCGTGATGTGAGGTGTCCAAGTGAGGTCCTCACTGATGTGGACACCCAGGTATTTAAAGTTGCTTACCCTCTCCACTTCAAGCTCCCGGATGAACAGTGGCTGGTGCGTTCTCCTCTCCTTTCTCATGTCCACTATCATCCACACCGACAGCAGACTGTCCACCTCCCTCCTGTAGGCTGCTTCGTCACCGCCAGCGATGTGTCCTATCACTGCAGTGTAGTTCGCGAACTTCAGGATGATGTTGTCCTTGTGAGAGGCGACACAGTCGTAGGTGAACAGGGTGTAGAGGATGGGGCTGAGTACACAACCCTGTGGAGTGCCAGTGTTTGTGATGATACTGGCTGAAGTCCTATTACCAATCCTGACAGACTGAGGCCTGTCAGTCAGGAAGTCTAGGAGCCAGTCACAGAGGGTGGGGTGCAGACCAAGTGTGGACAGTTTGTGGGGAATGACCGTCATATAGCCTGTAACAATATCTACAAATATAAGATGATCCAAAAAAGTCGTAGTAGTAGTCATTGTGTAGGTACAGCCATGCTGTCCTGGGGTGTGGCTTGTCATTGGTCTAGCACAAGTCTTTTAAAAGAATAATATAAAATAATAAAAGAGTAATATCATTTTAAACCCCAGCTGTTTTTAAACTTTATGAGTTACTTTATGAGTACAAGTCAAACCCCACAATGGCATGTCATTTTTTGCTGTGGTGGCAGAAGTAAGGACAAGAACAGATCAGCATAGTTGTCAAACATTTACTATTACAATATTAATATACATGGCATGGTACAGAAAACACCTGACTATCTGCAAAGAGCAAGGGTGTGCATGTGAGACAGAACAGATACTTCGTACTTCGCCTCTGCTCCTGCTCAGACTCTCAGTTCCCAAAAACACCATTTCCTGTTCTTCTCCTATTCCACACCAAGAATCTTCACACGTACTGTTTTTCAGATAATTGTTGGGAACTGTTTAATCCTGGGACAAACACCAGGTCATCCTGGCCCGTTCTTTTGTTACTGATGCACACATATCTCCCCTGCACTGTAGTAGTGATGTGGAAAACAACATACCTCAATAATATTGTGTAATACTGGAATAATACTGGAATATATGTTATCTATTACTAACTACTACAGTCCCTCCTCTTGTAGTCAACAAGACTACGGAACACCTGAAAACAAACAATAAGAGATGCATGTGACAATAACCTTACGGCCACATTCTCTTGTAATAACAAGAGAATGTGTGACAATAACCTTACGGCAACATTCTCTTGTTATTACAAGAGAATGTGGCCGTAAGGTTATTGTCACATGCATCTCTTATTGTTTGTTTTGTTTGTTTGTTTTCAGGTGTTATTAAACAATAGAATGAAATGCCATATTTTCAACAAATTGAAATCAAAATCAACATAAGTCTTTTATGGTTACACATGATAAATGAACAATAGTAACTACAATAACAAGTTATTCTCTTAACATAATCTCAATAAAGTTTCTTCATCATTCTTCATTGCAACAAGCTGCAACAGACTGCAAACAAACAGCTTCAATGCAAACACATAACTTTCTTTACATTACAGTTCACATCATTCCACTTTATTTTACTTAATTTTGTTTCACTTAAATCGAAGTTCAGGCGAAAAACCCTTTTTCAGGGAAGAAATTCCTGAACGATCCCACACAGAATATAGAGACAAAAAAACCCTATATTGCCGATTGCGAGGGAAAAACATCTCCATGTGTTCCATGCGGGCAATCACTATTCATGGGCTGCAGTGAACCTGATTGCAAAAAAGGAAACAGACATGATTAGAATATGGAAACTTGATACATAATATAACAAAACACACAGTAATGTAACTAAAATGGTGTAATATTATCACAAAAATATCTAAATCTGTAGTATTCTGTAGTCCTTAGAAAAGAAATCCCCATAATTTGGTATTGTATATGAATAAAAGTTGGAACACGTGTTCAAAACATCAATAACTGAGTATTCATTGTATATATGAATAACTGATACATGCATAATTGATAAATATATGATTATATAAGTGTGAATATCATCGTGTAAAAATATGATGTTAGAGTCCATGGTCTAATGACCAGCTCCTTCATCTGCAGTCTCAGATTATAGTCAGGCTTATAGTCACCACCAATGTGACATGTGGAATGCTATTTTTAACTACGGACTCTTGATTCAAATGCGAATTACTCTCTACCACCATTGCAGCTCCCTGTTTTCCCAGCACAATAGAGACTGTATCTGGACATTCTCTGTTTGTTGTTTAAGCCATATCTCAGGATGTGCTTTTGATTCACTTTTGAAATATTCAAGAGTGCAATGCAGCATCTGGAAAATATGCTTTAATAAAGTCCATCCACATTTTGGGTGAGTTTAGAAAATTATCATCCAGCTCTCCAAGCCAATACACCATTTTCTCATCTTTTTTTCATAGTCATTTGGCTTGCAGTGTCAACAACCACCGCAGCTGTTGTACATCGATTGTCACATTCCAGTTTGCACAGGGTATCTTGCCCAAGTAATTTTAGAGGAGTTTGGTCTGATATCAATACTGGAAGTTTAACAGTTTTTTCCTGGAATTGCAAGGGAATAGGGTGTTAAATGGGAATCATTTGTTTTATCCCTGAGAATCCGATGATCCTCACAAATTTCCAGATCTTGGGAGGTTATTAGCGTCAGAATAACTTGCACAGGTGTGCGCTGCACCTGAGTCTGCCACCATTTTAATGTCTTACAAGCCACCACTGGCACCATTGGATCTTCATCAGGGCTTGAAAATGTCACGTGTGTCTCTGTTGGTATTGTCAACTGACACCCTCCCAGATTCCCCAGTTGATTCTCAGGGCCTTCCTATTAACTGGCAGGGGGCCCCCTTTACCTGGACATTCCCTGTCTGTCCTGGAAGATCTACCTCGAAACCCCCCTGTTTCATATGTTCATATCTCCCACAATTAAAGCACTTGCCATTTCCCCCACATCCTCTTCCACCTCGACGTGTGGAATATTCTCCTGATCTCATCATAGGTGGGCCTCCTTCCCAGCCTCCGGACTGCACATATATCACCTGGGGAGCGGCAACGGCCGGTGCTGCAGGCGGGGGGGTCTGACTGATTCAACAGGCTCACAATAGCCTGCATTTTCTTTTTTCTCTGTCAACTGTTGGTGCGTTAATTTTCTCACTTTTCCTTATCAGCCTGCTTTAGACAGAGCACATTGGCACACATCTTGTTCACAGCATGCACCACGTGATCTATGAACTGATCAAAGGGCATGTTATACATTCCCATAGCATCACTCAGCTTGCTCTGTGCTGCAAATGGCAGGCCACTAACAATCCTTTCATCGCCTAGAGCCTGGCGATGAAAGATACCTTCCTCAGGCTTTGCACCAGTCTGTCTCACCCATTCCTTCTGAATGAGATGAACATAAGCTTGTGGTATCTCATCATCCTTAATGGGGACTGCAACAATGAGATCCGGCTGAATTCTTGTTGGGAACCGCAGCCTCAGTGCAGCCCATAATGTGTTCCAATGCCTGTTCAAATTTCCTGTTTCCCCCCAATCTTTCCCAGAATGGCCTTAATGTCCCCCATCGCCAGGATTTTTGCAATGGTTTCTTCCTCAAATGCATTTATCCACTCACCAGCACCATCTTGGAGACATGGAAACCTCTGCACCAGCCGTCCATAGGGGGCCACAGCACATATTGTAGATTTTCCCTTTTCACCAGCAGTGAATATTCTGATGCTTTGTCCATCACTGTTGAGGCGACTGGCCTCAAAATGGCATTAAGTGTAATTACTCCGTCCATCTTTCCACGCTCTTCAACTACCTCACTACTAAGATCAAACACAGCCTGATCTGCTGCAACTGCAACGTTGGGTGTTTCAATATGGAATGAGGGATTTTTGGCTTCACCTCCCCATCCTGTATGTGTTCTAACCCAATTGGTAGGGGAGTTGAAACCGGAGGGAGTCCTGAATATTCTACTTGTACAATGGTTTGCTCTGTGCTCTCAAATCCACACCTTTTTTTTCTCTTCAGCCTCCAGGTCATCAATCTCACTGCGTTTTTGCTAACATTTATTCTGTGTCTCAGCATCTTGCAATATTTATCACACCCTGATCCTGGATTCCACTTATACATCTAGGATTTCTCCCTTTAGTTATAATGCCTTCAAATAAATTTCAGGTAAATTTCCTACATTAAATCTCCTACACTTCCTACCGCTCTGGCCTGACTGCTCCTTCCAGGTCAGACATTGGATAAAGTGACTTTTTAGCGGACTACATTACATAATAACCTATGAATTTCAACTCTTCGCATGGCATTTGGGCAGCATAAGGGTGAGGTTGCTCTTTCTCCCAAGCTACTGTGAAAAACACCTTTCTCCTTTTGCTCTATCTGTTTCTTAATATATTAAATTGTCTTCTCATTTCATCAAACCAGGGAATACATCAAACAAACAGCAAAGCGGCAGAAAGCTTCCCAATCAGAAACCAACCACAGTAAAAGAAAGACCACAATAATAATAAATGCAATAGATTTTAACAATTTATTTCCTATATCCCTCCCTCAACACCTCAATCTGTAAGGATTTTTTTCTCTACCAGATTACGAGAACACAATATTACTACGATAAACACCTATTATATTTTCCTCGTTTCCACACACACACATTACACCCCTCTCCCTGACTGACTGGTAATCACTCTGCGGTATCCATATTCAAAAGCTCATCTGGCAATTATTGGTAAAATCTACTCTGGTTAACCAACCACTCCGTAGTGTGGATGTCCAAATTTAGGTTTATACTGTGATTTTCAGCACCCACATATATTGTATTTTCGATGCCAACAAATGCTTCACTATTACAGACACAGTACTCACAAGCGTCGGAACCGGCTACAGCATCAGTCTGAAAAGACACATCTGCCACCTTAAGTTTACACAGAGTCAGTACACACACATCAGTTACCTTGCTCGTCTGAACACACTTCCCATGCCTATGTAGCCCAGCTAATAACAATATTCTGAACAACAGGTGTCAATATCTGGGCAATCTCTTTCAGTAAGTACTCGTCGGATGCTGTTCTTTCTGCAGGATCCCGGGGGAAAACAATGTTGCGATGTCTGCTAAAGCGTACTCTTCTTCAGGCTCTAATAGGATAAATGACAAATTAAATTTATACAATCATGCTATTCGTTTTATAGAACATGAATAGTAATTTTTAATACATCAATATTGAAAACATCTACACATACCCGGATCAAGTCTGCCCCATTTAGCACCGGGGGCTGAACCAGAGTCAGCTTGCTGATGGCTTACTATCACTTCTGTTTAAAAATTAAAAATAATTAGACTACTAAATATCTGTCTCATCACACATGCTTGGTCAATACGTGCTTAAGGACCTGTTAAAATAATGACATTTAATTAAAACCTGTACTCACTGCTTTCAGTGTCTAGTTTATACAGTAAAACAGAACAGTATGTGTCCAATAAATCGGGGACAGTCTGTACAATACTTCTGTCTATAACCTCTTGAGCAACCTTGTAGTCCTTTCTTTCTGTCACCCCTAATAGCTGAACCTAAATCTCTAATAGCACAACATAAACAAAAAGAGAGGAAACCCTTGTTGGCTCGAACATACCAAGGCCCCTAATTGTGCTGCAATATTAGAAACAAGTACGAACTTAATATTTGAAACAATTACTAAATTACTTATGCACAAAAAACACAAAAACAAATCATGCAATAACCTATAAACAAACTTCTATGGTGTTCTGTCTTCTTTCTTCTGGTATTAGAGGTTATCAGCACTTATGACACTGTAAGGGATCAGTCTTTACCACTGTCTCATTCTGATTCTTGGCGAAGACAGACCTTGGTTAAGGGTCTATCAAATTCGTTGGTCTTCATCTTGATACGAACCTGACGGACTAGACCACGTTGGTCCTTTACTGTGTGGATGATTTTGCCAATCACCCATGAGTTTCGTGGCACTAATTCATCAACAATCAACACAAATTCCCTAGGAACAAAATTGCGTTTTGGATGTGTTCATTGTTGCCGCCTTTGGAGCTCAGGCAGATATTCCTTAGCCCAACGTTTCCAAAAGAGATCTGCCATATACTGGACTCGCCTCCATCATCTTTCTGGAAAATAGCTGATTGGGTATTTAGGAGAAAAAGGTAATTTGGTGTCAATGCCTCCAAGTCATTTGGATCATTGGAAGGTGTAATTATTGGCCGACTGTTTATGACGGCTGCCACTTCCAAATGCTGATCTTTCAATGTAGCACCAAATATTTTCCTAATGAAACGGATAAAACACTCCCATACCTCTCCATAGTGAGAAGCAGATGGAGGATTAAACATCCACTTGATACCCTGCTGGGTCAGTATATTTTCTATTTTGGACATGTTCCATTCTTCTAGAGCCCTTTTGATCTCTTGCTCAGCCCCAACAAACTTCTTTCCAAAACCTGACCTTTTCTTGAAATTAAGCGTTGAAGAGCATTAATAAATGAATCCTTGTCCAATGATGATGCCACCTCTAATTGGACAGCTGTAGTAGCCAGACATGTAAATATGACACCATATCTTTTTGCAGTTGTTCTTCCTGGATTAATACCAAAAGGGACCAAAACAATCAACTCCTGTTCTGGTAAATGGTGGTATATCAGGTAAGACTGTATTAACTGGGAGATCTGCCGTTTGTTGCCATCCAGTTGCTCCATGTAATCTACGACAGATTCTACACTTAGAATCTTTCTGATTGCTGAGATTGCATTAGGAATCTAGTACCTTCGACGTAAACAAAACATGGTTGCGACCACCATGACCTATCCTTTCATGGATGTCCTGCAATATGAGCTGTGATACTCGATGATTCTTAGACAGAATGGGAGGGTGTTTGGATTCCTCAGGCATCCAAACACGCATGGCAGCTCAGCTGAGCCTACCACCTACACACACAATTCCATCTTGAAGCACTGCATTAAGTGTATGTAGGTGTTTTACTCGATCTCCCTTTAATAGAGCAGAAATTTCCTCCTGAAAATTCTTCCTTTGGCAGTGATGAATTATTTCTGCCTCTGCTTCCTGGAGCTCATCCGCAGTTAGGTTTTCATTTCTTGTTTTGTAGTTTAGCATTTTTCTTCGAGTCTGAAGACATTGCTTATCTTTGTCCCTTTCGTTTTTAGGCAGCACTTTTCAACAGCTCGTTTCTCTTTCTGGACAAAGTTAGAAGTGTATCCTTCCACCTGAGGAGCCATGCTACAGCCCGTTTTAGGCATGTCCATGGAGAGTAGTACTCTATCAACGTTTGCATTAAATCTGTGCTTTCTTCAGCTGCGAGAACATTCAGTGTGAGATTTCTTTTCCCCTCAGGATCAGCTGTTTCAAGCTGATACTGAACATGATTTACAAATTAAATTATGTTACGGTGTTAACTATTATAAACAAATAAAAAGTGTACCTGGATAAAGAAGATAACATTATACATTATTCCAAGTCCCCCTTACTGCAAAAAATCTACCTGATGAAATTCCTATAATATTCATAACATCACTAAAAACCTCTAGATGTAGTATTTATAGGACAATGGGAATCAAGTAAACTTACAACTTAAAATTACAAGTCAGGCCTATTTGGATAAACAAAAAAAGTCCTTTAAAGTTTGTAAACCCCTGAGAATTTTCTGTTTCTGTTTCAAACAAGTTCTACAACTGGACAAATAAACAAACTACACAAATACATTTCACTCATTTATTGTGGGAAAATAACAGGTTTGACAGTACATATTTAAAATTTTTCAATATAGTGCATCTTTAACTAAATAGAATAACGAACAGGCCCTCAGGGTAAAGGCCTGGGGGTCCAAGGTACCAGTGAGTCTCTGAAGAAACAAAATAAATGAAAAGGGAAATTAAAAAAGTAGCAAAATATAAAAAACTATTTTAATTACATTTAACTTTATCTTTATCACGCAATTTCACAAAATATACAGATATGTAGAAAACCCAACAAATCCCCCTTATGCAGCAATAGGCATCAGTGAAGAGGACAAACTCCCTTTAATGGAAGAAATCTTCAGCAAAACCAGACTCAGGGTGTGCGGCATTCTGCCTTGACCAGGTGGGGTGAATGGAAAGTGGAGAGAGAAAAGAAAAGAGCAACCGGAGGCAACAACAAAACACTGAGCAGGTTGATAGGACTAATAGATGGACAGTATAGTATACCTGGAAAATTTATAGAGCGCCATCTAACAGCAAAGTCATCCCAAGAAAACCCTCAAATGTGTGAGTTAAAGGAGATATCCTAGTCGAAAATAAGTCCAAGGTTTCTCACAGCAGTATTAGACCGCATATTTCTGAGATTTGCAGAAAACAAAAATACTATAACATTGGGTATAATGTCAGTTCAGAATAAATCCCTGTCCTGTTTTCTTGCACCAACATTTGTCAGTTCTGTTAAGAGCGACACATCCTGTATGCTGTTTGTATGACCTCTTTAGTGTATGTCATAGGGGCCAACGTGGACTGTACTTTTAACGGTCTGGGAAAGAATTAAAAAAAAGAAATCTTTTTCAATTGCTGATAGGTGATGTCATGATAACCCTTTTTTGTTGAGCAACGGTTATTTCAGCAACTGCAAGGACTTCCCATCAGTCACGCAGAAATAAGGATTTTCACATGAGAGCACCCTCAATTAATTTGCCATTGACTAGATATGCCATAACTTGGATGACTGCTCAATCTGCTCAAACATGGACAGATTATTCAAATAACAATTCTAAATATGTTTGTTTGCACTGTCTGATTTACTAGAAATTATACGTACAGAAAATGGGCTTAAATATACATTAGGTGTACAGCTTTAGGTGTACAGTATTTTGCAGGATTATGCAGTAATTTAAGTTTTTACTGAAATGACTAAAGTTTACTTAAACACAGTATGGTAACAGGCCAAATACAGAGAAATACACATTTTGGCACCAAGTAATTACAAATAAAATGGTATGATATGATAATGTTATCAAATTAAAATCCATTAAGGGGTCTGCAGAGTTAAAATATAAAGCATTTAACCTAGATTTACACTGTATTATCATTATGTTGAGATGTGGTTGCTATAACTCTCAGGCCAGTTCATGATCACAGCATCAAGGCTTCGTCCTCATGCGTGATGGAAAAAACAAAGGAAGTGCATCGGGCCAAGACTAAACGAATAATGTCCAAGGGCACATCAGAGGATACACCGGATACTGCTGTCATTCAGGTATTCTAGACACAAATATGTGAAATACATCATGTTTATTTGTAGTTTTTAAAAATTATTTTTTGTTTGAGGTTTATCAACTGTTGTTAGGTTTCTGTTAATAAAAGTCAACAACTCCTGCCCAGATTAAGCCTTCTGGTGGCCGTACAGACTTTTGATTTAAACTTTTTTTATGCAGCCTTTATTTGTTTTTCTTTTTTCAAACTCACTTATTAAATAAAAACTGCCTTTATTTAAAAACAGATGTCCCGATCCAGTTATTATATATCTGAATACAGAGATTATAAACTAGAGAGTATGGAGTTGCGTGTTGCAGAGCAGTCAAGTGCCCATGCTAAACCCTGTCCACCACAACATTGAAATCAATAATGTTGTTGATTGCTGTATATATTACTCTACAGTTAGCTTATTTTAAAACCATGAGTTATTTGTGCAGCTGAGACTGCATTTGTCATTTCTACTCTGAGTCACTAGGGTCTTTATCCTGGAATCTGCCCATCTTGCCACAAGCGCTTAGTAGCATCTTCTTAAATGAATGATCTTCAAATGAGCACAAGTTTTTGGTGAATATTTGAAATCTCCTGCATAGGGCTAAAACGTGTGTCTTGTGCTGTGTTTATCCTCTCCTAAACAACCAGCTAAAAAGTGTACGCAGTACAGCCCAAGTCATTCGTAACTTTTTTTTTTTTTAATATTGAGGTCCCACCATGGCTCTGTCAATCTCCATAGGACAGTGGAAGTTGGCTTTTTTAACAATGGAAATATGATGGTTACAGACATTCCATTTCTTCCCGAAGTTCCAATGTCTCCTACATATTGGTAAACAATAGCTCAGAAATGTAATATTTCTGTGTAGGCTTTCGATGAAAACATAGGCTGATCAGGCCCTTGTTTTGGTCTTTTGAAATATGCCCAGATTGGGGCCAATACTGATGCTAATATTGTATTGGAGCATCTCTGTTTGAAAATGTATGGTATGTATTAGTGTGTGAATATTACAATAGCATTTGATTCTGTTTCTTGAAGTAAGTTGTTATCATGCAGTGTCAACAGAGGATTCATACTTTTAACATATAACATCTGCTGAAGGACAATGATGCTTGCTTTCTAAAGGGCTTATGTTTATGTGTATATGTCCAGGACTCAGTGGAGATGAGGAAGATGGAGACCAAAGTGAGCAGTACAAATCCAGTGCCTGGATGTCTGGAGAACCAGGGAAGGGCTGCATCTATGCCTCGACTCAATGCTGAGCTGCAGGTAACATCTCACCTGCACCATACCGTTCTTAATTTTAACCAAATCTTGACTTCCTTTCAGTGTGATGTGTGTTAATGTGAGGTACTGTGAAATAGCAGCAGTAGGGGATACTGTTTTTAGTAATCTTGAGTAACCTCATTGTCACCCTCATCATTATGGAGGGTGCTTGTGCACTGTAATGTAGTATTCATCTTTTTAGGTGCTCTATTTTTTAACCTCAATATTTTAATCAAAACTACTGCACCAGCAACCAAATTGGTATTTTATAAAATTCATGACATCTTATCATCAAATTACATCTACTACACCGTGAAACCAAGGGACACTAACAGCAGCTCAGATTGCAATGAGATGCTAATAGCCACCATTGCTTTTGCAAGGTGCTGACCTACTGGACAAAATGCTGTCCTTACTGCTGCTGGGCTTACCTGCTATACTTTGCTGTTCACTGGTGAATGCACAACTTTCTAAAAGCAGTCACCCTCTGCTATGTGAATCCACATTTTGGGAACGCACATTTTTGTAAGATCTTCACATTGTCCTAATCAAATGCAGATGTTCCTTTGTAGTCCGTCTGACTAAAATTAACACCACTGAGACTTCTGATTTCAGCATGCAATTATACCACTGTGTTGGGAACTAATTTTATTAACATGAAACATGTTAATAAAGCTCAGCATTCTTAGTGATTGATAGAAAAAGTTTGTTTGTGCCCGTATTAACAAAATGTTTCTTTTTCCTTTTCTAGCATTCTAGGAAACTATCACAAAGAACATTTCCAAGAAGCCTCGAATCTTCTATTCAGAGTCTGAGGAAGCTTTAATGAATCCTAAATCCTAAGAAATATAATATCCTAAGAAATATCATAACCTCCTCATTCCTCAAAGATTTTGATGTTGATTGATTGATTGATTCAGGAAACAGACACCCTCTCTACTTTTAAGTCTAGGCTTAAAACGTTAAAGAACTTAAAGTACCATATCATCCCAGTAGACCAGTTCGATCACAATATGCAGGCACACTTGTGGTTCCCAGAATTTCCAAAAATAGAATGGGAGGCAGAGCCTTTAGGTATCAAGCTCCTCTCCTGTGGAACCAGCTCCCAGTTCAGATTCGAGAAGCATACACTGTCTATTTTTAAGACCTTTTAAGACCTTCCTCTTTGACAAAGTTTACAGTTAGTTATAGTCATGCTGGATTCTCCCATTGAAGGGAGTTTTTCCTCTCAATTGTTGCCTAGGGCCGGGAATTGCTGAAGTGGGGTTTTCTCTATACATCTTTATAATCTTGACTTTATTCTGTAAAGTGCCTTGAGATGACTTTCTTGTGAATTGGCGCTATATAAATATAAATAAAAATATAAATAAAGTGGAATTGAATTGAATTTCTCCCCTTCTGGAACAATAGGCAGGAAATCCCCTGTCCACCACAACATTAAAATTACTGTGTTGTTTTAATTTTGTGGCTAATAGGTGTACATTGTTTGTTCACAGTCAAGTCTCAGAAAGCAGAAAACATGAGATCATGGTTTTTCAAATTTAATTTGCAAGATATTCACATTAGTCTCTCTGCAAATAACAAGCATGGCAGGCAAGAAAAGAAAGAAACTATATTTTGGTCTGAATGATTTTCAGTGGCAGGGGCAATTACAGACTCTGGATTGTGGATGGTGGGCCGAGAAAAAACATCATCACAGTTTACTGCTGGGTTCAACTTGGAACTTTGGTACAACATACAAAGGTAACAAAATACATTTTCTGACATAGTTAATTAAAAGCAGTGTGAAGGTATGTGTTCCTATATTATTATAACTATAAGCTTTATGAAAAAGGAAGGTTTTAAGCCTAGTCTTAAAAATAGACAGGGTGTCTGCTTCTCGAATCTGAACTGGGAGCTGGTTCCAGGAGAGGAGCTTGATACCTAGAGGATCTGCCTCCTATTCTATTTTTGGAAATTCTGGGAACCAGCCTGCATTCTGAGATCGAACTGGTCTATTGGGATGATATGGTACTTTAAGGTCTTTTAGATATGATGGAGCTTTAAGGTTTCAGAGCTTCATATGTAAGGTGGGTTTCAACTCTATTCTAGACTTTATGGGAAGCCAATAGAGCGAAGCTAGTGGAGGCGAAATATGAACTTGCTTGCAAATTCCAGTCATTACTCTTGCTACAGCATTTTGGATTAATTGCAAGCTTTTTAGGGAGTTACTGGGGATGTACATAAGATGTAGATTACCCCTACATTTGTAAGCAACAATTTTCAAGAGTGTTACACCAACACAAATGCTGTAATTAAAAAGGAATTGGGGACAAGATGGAATTCAGTTAAGACTTTTTCAAATTATAAACTGTAGCTGCTGTTGATCCAGCTTAAAATTCCCTATCTCTTTCTTTGTATTCTCTTTCCTGCAAAACAGCGGAGCCAATCACGCCACTCTCCAGGGATCCATCTAGCTGTATGTACATGCACAACTACAGTATCTACTGTTTTGTGGTTTGATGTTGTACAAATAAGGGGATGAACTTATAAATCCACATAGCAAATACCATAAAATCGAACTGAAATTTATTGTCATTGTAATGTAAAATAATCAAATAGATAATTAAATAGTGGCAATATCTGAGAAGACATTCAGATGTATTAAATTCCACAGATAATAAAAATGCATATATATGTATAGAAACCTCCAAAGACTCCTAATACAGCATGCTAGAATCCTATTATAAAAACAGTATCTTAACAGGGGTCAATTAATTTTCATTTTCCAACTGACAGCTAGCCCTTTATTCCTATAGAAATAAAAATGTGGTTAGGTCATACCTGCAAGTCCAGGCTGGGCATGTGTCTTTATTACAAAGGCCCTAACACACCTTTTCATTCCCTATGCTGTTCCATATAGCATAGTAGTAACTTTTTTTAAAACCAGTTTCTGGTCTAATCCTTTTTCTTTTGTCAGTCCATACAGAATAAAAAGGTAGGGAATATAGTCCAGTTGTAAGAATCAATTGTAGTCACAGTAAAAACTGGAACAAAGGGAGGTTGAGTGGTCATCCACCAATCTGGTCACATGTCAAAGTGTCCTTGAGCAAGAAGCTGAACACCAACTTAGGTCCTCCCAGTGCTCCTGGTTGGCTGCATTGCAACTCCTCCATTGGTGTGTGATTGTTAGTGCGAATGGGTGAATAAGGAGCAATGTAAAGTGCTTTAAGTACCAATAGGTAGAAAAGCGCTACAAAAGTGCAGACCATTTAGCTATATGAAAACTACAAGTTCTTGTGTCTTAGACATTATTGTCATTGACCCTTACTATCTTTCTCCCGCTTCCCCAGTCTTTTCCTGATGCCAGCCCTATGAAACGCTCAGTCTCCACTGTAGCACCACAGTGTACCCAGGAGGTCAACCTGAGGGACTGCACCGTGGAGAAACTCAGCCAGGACCGGCCACACCATCATCACCACCACCACCGTTGCCACCACCGCAGAGACAGAGATAGAGACAGAGAAAAGAGGCAGAGGTCTCTGGATACACCTGTGGTCGGACAATCCTCTAGCACTGGTTAGTCAGCAGTTATATACAAACACATGCACAGACATGGTCTAAAGGTCCATTACTAAGATCTGATGTCCGTGTATCTGTACAATCTGTGGATAATCAGGTGTAGGCCAAAAATTTGTGTTGTGAGTCTATTATTAATAACTAGTAAGCATTATGAGTTATCAATATTACTATTGCTAATAGGCCTCACACAAGAGTAATACAGTAGCAAACATGCACATCATTAGTAATTTATATATACTTAACTCCTAAACTCAAAAATGACCAAAGTTTAGTATGATTAACAAAAACCATAAAATAAACTGAGTATGCATTAAGTCAAGTGGTATAAAACCAAATATTATGTGTACATTTCAAAAATCTAAACTCTGACAAAGGTCATATTATTCAGCATCTGGCACGTGTATATAATAAAATATTATTACCATTTAGTGGCACTATTGTTCCACTATACATTTTTACGTTTCCCAACAAATTATTATCTTTGCTAATTTTTTATTCGATTTTAACCAGACTTAGATCGAGCATCATGAAATCACCTATGGAAATCTGTTATTCAGGTTTCAAGAAACTTAAAAGGTGTGTAGATATAGATATATGTCTGCATCTCCTGGGTTTAGCCTGAGTTAAATTTTGATAAGGAATCACAATGGGGCCCTCTTGTAGAGAAGTTGACAATTTAAACTTATAACGTCAGGGGTTCTGTGTCCATGTGCATTTACACATCACAGGAGTCTTTGTCCATTTAGAGAAAGTTGACTTAAGCTTTCTGAGAGATGGTCTAGGACAGCAAGCTGGTCAGGGGTAGTTGTGGCTCAGTTCCACGGACCACAGGTTCAGTGGTTCAATCCCTGGTCCTAGCTATGTGTCAAAGTGTCCTTGGGCAAGACACTGAATCCCTAGTTGCTCCTGGTGGGTTAGGTGAGCACCTTGCATGGCAGCCACTGCCATCTATGTGTGAGTGTATGTGTGAATGGGTGAATGAGAAGCAAGAATGTAAAGCGCTTTGGAAAAAAGCACTATATTTACCATTTTAGGACAGGAGGGTGTCCACTCTCTTCTGGGTGATAGGTTAAAGGTCGTTTTGGTGGATGTTGGATTGTTGGATGGAATAGAAAGTCACCTTGAAGTGCTAAGTATCCATTCATCCATTCATTATTTTGTGCTATTCGGATTCGGTCAAGGTGGCAGCAGGTTAGTTTTCAATTAAACTTCCTATATATAGTGGAAAAACAAAACAAAAATCATCTTAAGGATTTTTTCACAGGAAGATAAAGACTTCCTGTGAAAAAAAGGATTAATCCCCCAACAAAAAAAAAGGATTAATCCCCCAACAAATCCCCCTTGAGGAAGTATTAGACAACAGCAGAACACAAACAGGCTCAGGGTATAGAAAGAGCATAGAGAAAAAACAACAACAAGAACCAACAAAAAACAATATATTCAGGAAGGTTGCCCTGGAAATTGTACCATTGTAGCTTTGAAGATTGGCCAGAGATCTTTGAAAAGTTAATACGGTAGCAACTGTGGCATAGGAGGTAGAGCAGTCATCCATCAATCACAGGGTTGTTGGTTCGATTCCCTGGGTCATAGCGTCACATGTTGAAAAGTGTCCTTGAGCAAGACGCTGAATCCTGGCGGAAGTGTCTCCTTCGCCGTGGTAAACGCAGTGGTTGGCTGGTGAAACTGAAGGGAAGCCTGGGTTGCTCCTCTTCTTTCTCCCGTTTACCTTCGTTGTGCTGAACCTGTTGAGGGCAGTGATGAGGGATTCCAGCCCTGCTGCTCCTGCTCTCCTCAGCACTGCCAGCATGTGGCAGATCGAGAAACCCGAGTAAGCGTCCTCCCAATCCGCTAAACCACAGGCACAAGCTCAGGCCAGGTTTGCCCTGGTTAACACTAGATCTCTGACACACACAACGTTTATACTAAAGGGATTTCTTCTTATCTTTTTCATTCTCCAACTTTAAGGTTTTATTTGAGGTGGGTCGCTCTGACCCCGTACTGTGTGCTGTCATGTACCGTCCTCACAAATTTAACAAGCAGTTTGTGAATGACTTAGGCCGCTTGGCTCTGTATGAGAAACCGACAGTTTCAAATTTAAAGTGGACTGTGAGTTTAAATTGAATCGCTACTTTTTTCCACCTTAGGCAGCTGGCAAAGGTAAAACCCTTTCTTGCACGGCAGCAATTTGAAAAAGTAATTCATGCCTTTATCACATCTCATCTGGATTAGTGTAATGCACTTCACTATGGAGTTTTCTAGTCTTTCTTTGCATGTCTCCAATTGATTCAGAACCTCTGCTCGTCTTCTGGCACTCCTCCTATCTCTCTATTGGCTGCCCCTGTATCTTAGAGTTCATTTTAGGATCCTTTTATTAGTTTTTAAATCTTTAAATGTTCTTTATTAGAAGTAGTATCAAAATGATATTTCGATTTACATAAACGTAAGTAAATTAACCTAAAATATAAAAAATTCTTGAATTTTTTTTCTCCCTGTCCTTTTCCTTAGACTAATAGTTTGTAGTCACTTCCTGTTCCTTGTGCCTTCACCTTCACTCCGCTTTACTAATCACTAGTAATCAGTTTCACCTCCTTTCACTCTTCTATTTATATACATCCTCAGTTTCCTTACCAAGCTGCTAGATTGTCCGCCCTTACATGTTTTGTTTTATGGTTGTAGGTATATACATTTAACATATTGTGCTACTTTGAAGATTACAGGTCTACTATAATCATTTATCACATTTAATTGTATTCCTTACTGATTTTTTTCCTATGTTATGACCACAGTTGTAATGTAATGCTTTTTTTTTTTTTTTTTTTGTATGTTTGTGTGCATTGTTACCTGTGGATGTCATTCCAGGAGCAGATTAGGTGCAGCTTTTCCCATCAGCGGGTTTAAAATTCAGTTTAATCTTCTCTCCTGGGACTCTTCCTTGCTGCCAGACCACCAGACACCATCATTAAATGTTTGCAAATGATGTTCTACTAACATGAACATGAACTCCTTTTTGTAAGGGTGGGGTTTTTTGTTTGTCTGTTTATCTGTCAGGAGCTTAGGTACGTTTATTGTATGTTTTGTTTTTGTCTAGATAGTCAAGTGTTACTAGATCTTGGAAGCATTAAAGACAGAACTCAGCGTGATGAAACATCTCAGTTTAATACATGCTGGCATGGAGAAGAACACATGGATGTTGGTGTCTTCTCACTTGTATCTCTCAAACCCCTTCTATTTATACTCAAACCTAAGAAAAAAAACCCTCACAAAACATGAATAAAGAAACCAAGTGCACACAGTTGACAGTTATCATTCTTTTCCCTTTTTAGGTTATCTGTCAATGTCAGTTGTGAAGCAATAAAATTATTTTATTGCACCTTCTTGTAGATCTTGTGACCCCAGGACACACTATATACTACATTGTTTTGGTCCTTACAATACAAAAGGCCTAAGGTGATCTTAAGCATTCCTCTAAACATGACACACCCTGTAACTTCTTGTCATTTCTGTGACCTCTTCAATAAACCGATCTTGGTTGCCTGTTTGATAATTATCTAACTATATGACTACATTTACTCTATTCCCCCACATTAAGCATAGAGCAACCTGGCTAGTTATATTTTGTGTGTTATTTTGCTGGACCAACCCTGATGTCATTTGTATTCCCAACTTTAAAGCAATAAGCAATAAATCTTGAGGGCTGAAGCTCATTTGTTCTGGTGGTTTTGTGGGTGCTGGAAAGGGGGAGACTCCCCCCTATTTGTGTTGCGTTATGGTTTCCCCTAGATAAGAGCATAATACCTATCATAGGGTTCACACTTAGACTATTTCATAAGCCAGAAAAGTGTTCTTAAGTATAGTTTAAGTAAACTTACTTTTTCCCACTCTAAGATGGTAAACATGTATGTGTGTACATGCTAAACATGAGTATGGTAGTTTTAGCACTGGGCATGTGTTAACATGTTGATATTATTTAGCTTAGAGCACTGTAGTTGTTAAAAATTACTGCAATCCATAGTGTTTTTGGAAATTGATTATCCAGTTCCTTCTGCAAAAACACAGTGACATTTCCCAGTTCACTAAATTACTCTTTAGAGGAATAAAATATTTTCTTCTTCCACAGGTGTACCAGGAGAGCCAGCATCTGACCTAGCTACTTGCAGAGAGCAAGCCCATGACCGTGGACGCTCCCATGAGAGGAAACACCACCATTCTTCCGTGGACAAGCAGCGCTACTACTCCTGTGACCGCTACTGCAGCCGGGAACACTGCCACAGTAAATCTGCCACTGCCAGCTGTGCCGCCTCCCCCAGCGAGGGGCAGGAAACCATCACAAAGCAGGTGGGATGGCAGAGTAAATGTATTGCAGGACTACATGAATCTTTAGACCAGATAAAGAATGTCTAAACAGTTTGAGTTCTATTTTTGTCTACCAGATTGTCATTCTTATTAAAATACAAAATTCAATTTAAGTAAAGATAATCTGAATTCCATTTCTGCTGCACCTAACAAAATTGTCTGTCTTCCACCTCATCAAAATGAAACTTTGGAATTAGTGGAGGTTAAGGCCTTTAGTTTCATGGTTGTAGTTGTAGCTAATAATAATGAGGTGATATCATTAACTTCCTCACAGTTTAAAAACAGGTTAGAGAGAGTTTTTAGTTTCACAACAGCTGATCAGAGCCTATTCAGAACTCATTGAACTCTGGGCATGTTTTCTGCAACTGATATAAGACATTTTCAAAACTATCTCGTTTATTCTTGTTGAATCTAACTCTCTTTATTTATTCTCTCTTGGTGTGGTTCATTTGCAAAGGACTGAACAAAGCACTTCCACATGGGTGTGAACCAAAACCAGGTTTCTTTACTCATTCTGGCTTTGGTGTGGTCCCAAACAAGCTATGGAGGGGTTCATTTGTGGTCAACCAATGTCAATCTGAGCAAAAACAGGGCACGGAGGTTCGCTCCCTGCTCTTTGTGACCACATGTTGAAGTATCCCTGGGCAAGAAACTAAACGGCCAACAGCCGCACAATGCCGATCCCAAGTCCGGTAGAAATTGGGGAGGGTTGCGTCAGGAAGGGAATTCGGGGTAAAAAAAAACTGTGCCAAATCAAGATGTGGACAAATGATCCACTGTGGCGACCCTGAACTCACTCATAAGCTGAAAGGACAAAAAAACTGCAATGTTAGTCCCAAAGCAGGTTACTCAACACTCAGTCAGTGCTTAGTGAAAGCAGCTTTTACTATTACAGTAGCATAAGTGTAAATGAACATGAATACTTTCTGAGGCAACTGTAGATCATCTCTTGCCCAATCCGCCACAATATTACAAACAAAATTGACGGTTAAATGTTTTTGTGATAAAGGCATAGGTACCCTGACTAGATTATATCTAAACAGCATGATGTGACTGTGTGTGTCCTGACACCTGCCAGTCATGGCCAGCATTCCATTTTTCCCATTTTGATCCCTGTCCACCACAAACCACCTGATGCATGCATTTGAGGAATTGTGATGAGTTTTATCATCTTCTTGGAAGGCTTCAGTGGACATTGTCACTGTGTACAACAACTTAAACTTTCCAAAGTCAGTTATATAAATTTGCAATATTTGTGGGATAGTATTGCAGCTAAAAAGAGAAATGAAAAGTCTGTTAATTATGTGTAAATGTATTTTGTCTTAACACCACTGTTGCATTTTGTGACTAAAATGACAGGCAGTCGTGAACAGTTAGGGAAATATTAAATGAATATTACTGAGGGTTGTGTATTGTAATTATTTTTGCATTGTATAGGGTGCGTTCATTTTTCATTTGAGGGAATTTTCTTATAACTAAACATTTAAATTAATTCAGAATTTTGATTTGTGATGTCAGGTCAAATTAGTAAACAGAAATTTGACCTGGCTTGTATGATAGATTTGGACCACTTGTAAATTTTGTTTGTACCTAAGATAAGGTATGTGATAAAATGCATACTAATTCTCCAGTTTCACAATGATATCAAGTAGTTAACTGTAGAGATGGGTACTCAATCACATAACTTGGATTTGGAAAACGCTATTCTTATGACATCATTCCACTATTAAAGAGACTGTGACTTGCTCTTAAAATAACTCAGAAGAGATCTATTAGCTCAATATCTGTGACAGATTATCTAAATGACCAAACTTAAACGCATTCATTACTGCATAAGGTTGACCACACCGAAGGATACAGCACAACAGTGGAAATCAATTCCCTGAATGGGAGATTCTGTTAAGACTGTTGTCAAATGAAATTTTTCGGCTACTTTTCTACCATGATTGTAGAGGCCTTTTCCAGTAACTGTTGGTGTATAAATGTTTGAATTGCATGATGAGTTTGTTCTAAATGTGTGTGTGTGTGTGTGTGTGTGTGTGTGTGTGTGTGTGTGTGTGTATATATATATATATATAGTTCAAATTGTTTTTAACATTAAAATGACTGATAAAGCAGTACAGATGCAGAGGTACAGAGGTAATGTAGGAGAAAGTTTAGGGAAAAAAGGGAAAATAAAAAGGAAAACTAAATGCTTAGTTCTAAGTATTGCTATGATTCCTCTGGATGTTCTTACTACTACTTTCTTCTCTGTCTGCCTTTAGTGCAGCCTCTCATGGCCTTTCGCTTCTTTCTCCACTTTCTCTTATCATTTTTATTCATTGTGTCTATCTCATAAATTTTTCCATTAACATCTCATTAGTGCTTGTTACTGTCATTCTGTTTTGTATGTCTGTGTTCTGTGTGTCATTTGTTCTGTATGATCTCATATCACCTTTCTTTTCCTCAATCCGATGACCCTGTACCTGTTTCTTTCCCCTTTCCTTTTTCCTGTTACATATTTTGCTCATCCTTCTATTGTTTCAAATTGCTTGTCCCAATTTTCATCTAGGGTAGTGGTTGGGTTAAAGGCAGCCCAGTGGCACAGAGCTCCACTTCTAGTACACCAAGCCGTGGACGTCGGCAGCTCCCCCAGACCCCCCTCACCCCGCGACCAGGGGTGGCCTATAAGACAGCCAATTCCTCCCCTGTGCAATTTGTGTCCAGCCAGGCCTCTATGAGTCCCGGACGACTGAGTCGTGGTCTGTCGGAGCACAACACCCTCTGGCACAGTGGCTTCCACCACTTTCCCTGCCCTGTCACTCGTATCAGCTCTGAACCTTTCCTGGGCCAGAGCCATGTCGAGGCCTTAGGCTGTCCATATGGCAGCCTTCGGGACCAGCTGGATGTCTTCCAGGAAGCGGCATCACTGACTCCTAGCCCCTGTGCCAGACGCTCATCTCGGATTGCACTGCCTCCCGTGATGGGAGCCCTGGTTCCCACTCCACATCAGAACCTTGTATTGCCGAATGGGTACCACTTCAGTTTTGGGGGAAACACCAGCCCAGGTTCTGGTGTTAGGGCACCCAGGTACTACCAGGAGGCAGAGGAGGATGAATGGTGCTAACATGGCTTTAAACCAACTGTTTTAATGCATTTTGAGGAATTGTGATGAGTTTTATCATCTTCTTGGAAGGCTTCAGTGGAGATTGTCACTGTGTATGTTTAATGCTGTATTTTTATTCTAAGTTTGACAACTAAGTTTAGGGAAACATCTAAACAGGGAAACAGATTTAGTGGGTAATATCTGAATGTGAACAAAATGTCTCACTTTATCAAAGGGCAGATGGCACTATGAAATTAAAGTAGAGAATAGAATAATTTTTTTTTGCCAATATCAGATCTCTTACAGGAGCTGTCCTTGATGTGCTTTGACTTCAGACACCACCATATCGACCCTCACACAGCATTACATTACTCATTATAAAGATAAAGAATATCTCCTAAATTTGGATGATGTAGACAAACATCAGACCCACTTTGTGACATTTGTAACTTCAGTCTGTCTTCCAGGGAGATCATTCAGCTATAATGATAAATATGTTGTAGTTTCCCTTTAGTACAAATTGTTTCTGGACATGTTGCTTATGCTTTGGCTGCCTTTTGTTATGTTATGTTGTTATAATGTTATTTATTTTTGTTTATTTATTTTTGCAAACACCCATTTCAAAAATATTCTTTTTTGCCATTTAGGAGCAGAACAAAAGGCTGTACAGATAAACTATTGACAGCTTTTAAACTGTTAATACTAACATGTTACCAAATGGTTTTCTAAATAGACTTTCAGCAGACACCCAACAACATTTGCATTTATTTGGAATCATGTTTCTGAGGATCAGAATGTATGTCCAGTAAAATTTTCATTTGGTCCCCATCAGATCCTGAGAAATATAACTGTTTTTTTTATCTGCTAAATGTTCTGGTATGTTCACCAGCTAATCACTTATGTTGACTATGTGATGTTTTGTGCTGGAAAAGTAGTGTATTCTAGTAGATAGATACTGTAGATAGATCGATGGATCAATATGGTCTTGCAGTAGCCTTTACAAGAACACACAACATTAGACATGCAACTATACATGAGATAATGACATTAGAATTACATTACTTGATCTTGAGCAAGCACTATGGTGGACAAATACAAAAAAAGTGCAGCTTTAAAGTATTCTAAATATTTGGAAGTTATTTAACTTACCCATGCCAGTTCAGTTTACCAGGTAATTACTTTTTTAAAAGTCATCATTGCTTGCTGAACTTGGATCACCACAGAGAACCAAATAGCATTTTGTAGCACAATACTGCTTCTTTTATGCACTACATATAAAATGTATAAGAGACACCTTCAAAAACAACTTTTCTTAATGACATACTTAATGAGATACAGCTAAAAGCAGTGCCACAGTCAACATGAGACATTTCACCTTCTTTCACGTTTTTATAAAAGCACAACATACTGTAACAGTCCCATTAATTCTTATTTATTGAATATAACAATAGATGAAGATTTGAAGTGCATTTGAGAGTCATTATGGCAGTTCCAACACAAAATGATGGCACTGTAAGTCATGGAAAAAGGACAAAAGGCAAGTCCATATTTAAGTTAAACTATACTATAAATGTTTGAAAAAAAATCAAAGACATTGTGTCCCCATATAAACAGCTGTGGTGTTCTTCAATTTAGAACTCCACAATTTCATAATGATGCCTAATCCTCTGTGACATTCCTTTTACGTCAAACAAATGAATTGATGTCACATGAACACTGATGATTGTGTTGTCTGTTAAATGGTTCTTGTGAACTTCAAGGAGAGAAACAATACATGAAAGTGAAAAGTACCTGACTAACTTATTTGTTTTTTATTAAATATTCACTGTAGATTTTCTCTTTTCATTCTGTGTACATTTTTGTATGATGACAAAAGCATAAGTGTGTATTATGTGACTTGCTTACGGTTTGCCATCATTTCAGGTCTAATGTTTCTTACAGACCTCTCTGTAATATTTTAAAGCAAAGTGCCTATCTTTTTAGATATACAATAGAAAAAGCAATGCAATGTAAACTCTTTTCTAATGCATCCACACTTGAGTAGATGTTAGGTTCCTTCTGTATGTAGTTGTGCAGGAAAACATGTTGTACAGAAACATGTCTTATCCCCTTAACTGCAAACAAAGAAACAGTACATACTCTTATTTAACAAGAATGAAAAAAGATCTTAGACATTAGAGTGTATTATTTATCTCATTTTTGATAAAACAGTAATCACCTATGGCTAGTGTACCAAGAATACTATTGTGGGAGCATTATGTCACATTTATGCATAAATATAGTATATCAGTCAAGTTACATCAATTAAAACCAGTAACACATTTTGCATGTTTAAACAGTAGGCCGAGTCGGCTACCTGCTATGGCCACCTTGTACAAGCTCCCATCTCTTTTTGATTGCAGACTGTGTGTTGCTCAGCTGAAGTTGAACAGATGGGGAGTGGTTTGGCCTGGTGGACATTATGATTCTGACTCAAGCTAGGGTTTTAGAGTCAAGCCCTGTGTGTGAGTGTGTGTACGCCATGTGGATTAAAACTAACACTGGTTACCGTTAGCTTTTGTTTTTAGCTTTTCTGGGTCTAGTTTTCTTTGTTTTTTTGTTAGTTTTTCATTGATGTTGTAATGTCATGCCAAGATATTTCCGTCAGCTTCCTGATGCATGGATTGATAGCAGGAAAATGTTACAGTGATCTATCTACTTCTGAATAAATGTTAGGCTTCTGTGTTAGACTTGACAAAACATTTTTTTTTTAGAACTACCAGTTAGCAATGTTTTTTAAGGTTTAGACAGGAAGGGAACTGGTTTAAAAAACAAACCACAATACACAAATGTAAACAACTGCATAACACATATTAAGGCTAATGAATAGTAATATACAAAATGAAAAAAGTATACTGAAAGATGTCCTTATATATGTTATTACATATATATATATATATATATATATATATATATATATATATATCTGTCTAGGTACTGATGGGAGCTGGGCAGCTTGTTAATGCTACTTATTGATTAATTGATATTATGTAAGAAATTGGGACACAGCTAAAATTTGCACATCTTTGAATAACAAGTCATTAGCACCTTTTTCTTGGGTTGTTAAAATAAATTTTGGTAAATTTAAGAAATCCCTTTACAACTTAAGTACCTTAGAAGTAGGAACTGAATAAATTATGTAAAATACTGAGAAAAGAAATTATCTTAAAGTTAAAAAACTAATCTTAAAATTACAATTTACAATATTTGTCAGTCAGAGTTCAGAGAAAAAAAAAACAGGTTTAGGCTTCAACAGACAGAGCTGAATATGTAGGCATATGGCTTGTCAAGCGATTAAAAAAGTCTGATTGATTATATATTCTGTGATTAATAAATCCAAATTAATTAAATATATCTTATGTCAGTGTGAACACATTTAGAAACATTTAAATAAGTGAATCAATGAATAATTGACATACTGTATACTTGACTTCTGTATACTATAAGATCTCTTCAGAATTAGAACTTTATTATACACACCCCAACTCTCATCCAGTCACAGCTGGGATAGACTCCAGTCCTTTATGACCCTTAACAGGATAAGTGGTAAATGATAATGGAAGTATGGATATATACACCAAGCAGGCATGACATTATGACCACCTTCACAATTTTATGCACGTTATGATCATAATGTTATGCCTGATTGGTGCTGTGCAAAAGTCTTAGGCCACCATTAGATTTGCTGTTTCAGCACGCTATGATGATCATCTATATTTATTACATATTAGAATACAAGTAGTAAATACAGAAAATGCAAACACAATATAAAAAACACTAGAAGCAAATGCAGCTTCTATGGGCTAAAGTCAAGAGTATTTTGGGTGACCTTTTCTGGCTTTTAGCATGTCTTGAACTCTCTTGGGCCCAAAATAGCAGATTAAGATCAATACACTACACTGGAAGTTTCTTCTTTGAGAAGTATTCGAGCATACTGGTTCAGAATGTGGCAGCTTCATCTGAATGTCAAGTTGATCCTTCCACTGTCTGTAGAATCAGGAATGGTCTTTGCGAAGGGTTTGCAGCCAAGAAAGTACTTTCTCTGAGGGGGAACAAGGCAAAAAGTCTAATGTATGCAAAGATCACAAAGCTCACAAAGATAGAAGCGAAGATCAGTGGAAAAGAGTTGTATAGAGTGATGAATCATTGTCAATTTGGTGGTCCAATAATTGACAGTATTAGAAAAGAAGAGCCTTTACCAAAACATGATGGAGGGTCTGTTATAGTTTAGTATAGCACTTCTGCCAGTGGTGTTAGTGATATTGTCCAAATTGATGGGATCATGGATGATTTTTATCCGCATTACAATGGTCTTAAGCACACTGCTAAGTAGTTATTTGAGAAAAAACAGCGGATACAGTTGGGTGCAAAAGCTTGCATCCCCTTATTTTGAAATGGCAAAAAGAGTAAAACTAAGAAATTCTTTGCATTAAATTTTTACAGTTGAAAAACAAGACTATGTCTATCCTTTAGGATTTGCTGTAGCCTGGTGTAATATTCCAGAAGGCTACTTAAGTTAAAACTTCAAGACAGTCTCCTGAAAATAAGTTTTTGAGACCTAGAAACCACTAGGGATTATTACTGCAACCTTGCTAAAACAGCAATGCTGATGGCCTAACACTGCACACTTCGGCTTATCCCATGAGTTCAGGGTTGCCACAGCGGATCCTTGTCCGCATGTTGATTGGCATTGCCGGATGCCCTTTCTGGCCAACACAGTGCCGAATATATATTAAACCTGTATTTGTTACTGTATATGCAACTTGCTTGATACATGACTGGCATCAACATGACATTGTGTTTTTTGATTGCTCTGCTTTTACATCACAGCATCTGCGACATGACGGAATTAAGGTTAACCTTTACATTCGCCGGTTGGCTCTGAGGTATTTTGTGAAAGACTATATCAGCTGCAGTTAGAAGGGAAACTATAGGGGCCTTATATAATACACAACAGGGGCCGTGCAAGATAAAGCCAAGAGAGTCAGGCTATGCAACAAGACAAACCCATTTCTCCATAAATTCTGTAGCTTTACGAGCTGCACTTCTCAGATTTAGGCTTCAGCATGGTTGTGACCAAATGTTTTATAGAAAATGCTTTAGAAAACTTGCAAAAAAAGGATAAAATGCATAAAGGCACAAACTGTAAACAAGAAACAGAATATTTAGGATAACAGGATAACTTTATATGTATATTTGCATGCATAACCTTTACCCACTGGTCAAATGAAAATCCTATGGCTTGAAACTGGAGGTCTTTCCTGTTAGGTCTCAGTAAAAGGTTTTCATAAATGCGCCTTGATTACTGTCAAACTGGTTCTTTTTGTCAAAGACATGAAATACTTTCATGAAGATAATGTAAATTCATTATAGTTTAGACACATTATGGCAGAAAAATCCTGAAAATACCTAGACCTACTTGTAGCATCAAGCATACCTGTACCCAAGTCTTAACCAGTCGGCAACTAAACAAAAGAAGTGATTCAGTCTCTTTGTTTGAGCATAAAAGTAGCAGTGTAAATGTATGTTTTTCTTCGGAAAATACAAATGTTTGCATGTAACAATGTATGTGCATGTAGAGAACTTTTAGATACTATGTGTTAATTTGTTGTTGATTTTAAAAAATTTCATATAAACAGTGCGGGTTATAAGAAGACACATTTCTATTAAAAACAGTATTGAACATTGTTGATGGTTCCGCTCCACACCACTGAGCTGAAAGATTCTTTTATTTCAGTGCTGGGATTCAATAAAATGTTTGTCTTATTTTAATTTGTTTTTTTGGTTAGACTTTGAATTTTGCAGTTGTTTCTACATTATACATTTTGTATGAAGCAAATTTTGTTGAAATAAAAAAAAATTACATTTAATTGTCTTTAATCAACTGATTTGAGTTTTGTGATGCAGCTTTGGACCTATAATAGCCTGAACTTTACCATTCCAATAAACTACTTTTGTTAAACACTGATTATTTCTACACATTACCAGAAAAATTGGGATCCTGGGTAAGATGTAAATTAAAATGAGATAATGATGTATAACATATCAAATCTTGAAAATGGGAAATTTTAATTTTCAGGTTTTTGTAAAATATTATCTCATGTTATAATCACAATAACATTTAAGTGGTATAATATAATATGGTATGTACTATATGTGATTCATGGGATATAAGGAACTGTAAAATGTAGTGTTATATAGTACAGTAGAATTTAGAACAATGTATACAAAATTTGACTATTTGCCAGAGGCACTGTCTCCATGTTATCCATGTAGAGGAGGTGGCTGATTGTCTCTACGTTCCATAACCACTCTTGGTGATAATCTGCAGCTCCCCCATCTGTGTGTGATTGTGTGTGTGAATGGGCAAATAAGAAGCACTGTAAAGTGCTGTGAGTGCCAATAGGTAGAAAAGTGCTATATAAGTACAGACCATTTACCATAATAATAGCTATATATAATAGCTTTTCACTTCTGCTTTTTGCCTTTTTCCTTAATGACTGATGCTTCTTTTAACTGAGTGAGTCATCTTCTCTGATACAAATTGGTATATGTTAGAATATGTACCATTGTACAATACATTTATTTTCTTAATATATGGACTTGCTGTGGTCTGAGTTTATCCACGACAAAATTGGCGTCACAAACAGGATGATGAGCCAAATTAGAAAAGTCTTCCTGCTTCTTGCCTCCCTACTTCAGATGCATTTCAACAAGTGGCCACAAGGTAAAAGTACGCATTTTGCAAAAGCTAGGATGCCCTCTGGGGTGGCAGGTGAACAGAGTTAAGACCATCAAAACCTGATTGACTGTCAGTCAAGAACCTATTTTACTAACCTAGCAGTAGGTTGAATTTTTATTAAGACAGGATGTGAGATTACTTAGCCTACTTGCTGATACAAATGGTAATATGGCAGTGAATTTACTAACTGCATATGATTGTCTTGTGTTTCTGTGTAATTTTTATGCAGCGTATTGGATTCTAGATTTCATAAATGGGCAGATGAAAGAATGAGCAGAACTAAATTAGGGGCCATAAATAAATCTGCATTGGATTAAATTTACGAGAAGGCTGCAAGGGCAAAGGTCTGTACTGAATGGGTCCTACAGACTAGGATTCGAGGCTCTCACTAAACTGAACATAGGAGTGAAAACTCAAAAATGTTTTTGTAGGTTGAGAAAATAGAGCACAAGTGAGTTCTGTAGGCAGACAGACTTGCACAGCACTAGCTAAGGTTAATTCAATTCAATTCAGTTCAATTCAATTCAACTTTATTTATCTAGCACCAATTCATAACAAAGTCATCTCAAGGCACTTTACAGAATAAAGTCAAGACTATAAAGATGTATAGAGAGAACCCAACAATTCCCCCTGGAGCAAGCCCTAGGCAACAGTGGAGAGGAAAAACTCCCTTTAAAAGAAGGACAGCGAGAGGGAGACGGAGAAAGACAACTACGGGAGAAAACACACAGAGTTAATGTCATACAGTAGTTACAATTTTGAAGTGAGAGGAGAGGAGAGAGTGACAGGAGGAGGGGGTCCCCCAGCAGTCTAAGCCTATAGCAGCATGACTATAACTAAGTATAAGCTTTATGAAAGAGGAAGGTTTTGAGCTTAGACTTAAAAGTAGATAGGGTGTCTGCTTCCCGAATCAGAACTGGGAGCTTGATAGTTAAAGGCTCTGGGAACCACAAGTAGGCCTGCATTCTGAGATCGAAGTGGTCTATTGGGATGATATGTTGCTATGAGTTCTTCTATATATGATGGAACTTGACCATTCAGAGCTTTATATGTAAGAAGCAGCGTTTTAAATTCTATTCTAAATTTAATGGGAAGCCAATAGAGAGAAGCTAGTGAAGGTGAAATATGATCTCTCTTGCTAGTTCCAGTCAGCACTCTTGCTGCAGCATTTTGGATTAATTGCAGTCTCTTTAGGGAGTTACTGGGGCATCCTGAAAGTAGGGAATTACAGTAGTCCCACCTAGAAGTTTGGTTAGGCACCAAAATTGACAAACAACTGACTAATAGAGGTTAGTAGAGTTTTACTACTGCAGGATAATGGTGTGAAAGCGATAGCGCCCAGATCTGATCACTCTGAAGACTATGGCTTCTCTTTTTAGGAAATTGACTTGACACAGAGACATCTGAGAAAAATCCCACTGAGAGCGCTTTGTATGTGTAAAAGATATAGAGGCATGTGACTGAAGAGCTAATAATCACTCTAACAGCTGGCATATATGCTTTATGTGTACAGGGATTCGTGCATGCATACTTAGACTAAGGCACACTGTAAGCTTACCATATCTGGCCTGAAAGGCTGAGGCTGGGAGCCCGGGCTGAGGGCAAGGGAAATATACAAATCATATTGTATACATACAAATCTTGCAGATGGCAGAAAAGTAGCAAAATTCCACCCGTAAAAAAACAGCCAATTGCGAGGCTTTCCAGCACATTTACTTAAGTTTACCTAAGTGTTTTCTCAGATAATTAGACATTAGACTAGACATTTACATTGAGTTTTTTGAGTGAATATATTTGCTCATTATTTTACATACACACAAATATTATTTACAGTTACAGATTTGTGTAAAGACACACAAGTCTGAGTACGCACACACAAATCCAAGTACAGACACAAAAGTCTGAGCACGCACACCCAAATCCCTGTACATACACACAGATTGAAACATATCAAGTCTAAATACGCGTGCACGAATCCCTGTACACATACAAATAATTTTGCTACTAGTCTACTTCTATACCCAAACACCCTGCCTGAGGGAGAAAAGAAAAAGAGTTTCTTCCCCTGCAGGATAGAACCACAGAGTGCATTTCTCACACACCTAGTCACATATCATTTACACATATACAAAGGGCTTTCAGTGGGATTTTTTTTCAGATGTCTCTGTGTCAAGTCCATTTCCTAAAAAGAGAAGCCATAGTTTTCAGAGTGATCAGATCTGGGCGCTATCGCTTTCACACCATTATCCTGCAGTAGTAAAACTCTACTAACCTCTATTAGTCAGTTGTTTGTCAGTTTTGGTGCCTAACCACAACTGCTGCCATGCAAGTCTGTCTCCCTAGAGAACTCACTTGTTTTCTCAACCTACAGAAACATTTCAGAGTTTTCAAAGACAACCAATTGGGAGGCTTTTCAACACATTTACCTAAGTTTACCTAAGTGTTTTCTCAGATAATTAGACATTTACATAGAGTTTTGTTAATGGAATATATTTGCACATTATTTTACATACACACAAATATTATTTACAGCTACAGATTTGTGTACAGACCCACAAATCTGAGTACAGACACACAAATCCGACTACTGACACACAAACAGAGTGAAATACAAATCTGAGTACAGACACACAAGTCTAAGTACACACGCACAAATACCTGTACACATATAAATAATTTGGCTACTATTCTACTTCCATAGAGAAACTTTAAAGCAGCAACTTACTGTATGTATTTAAACGTATTTTTCTTTGCATTTATCCATTTATTCTTACAAGCACAATTTGATATACATTGCAGTTTCACTGAAGCAGTTAAAACTGTTGTTTTGGATTTCTACATTAACACATTTGTATTTTGTATAACACGTTAACATATCTCATTATTTTGTGCGAGAGTTGACGTTCATAGGCTAAAAAAAAGTTAATCAGGTGTCTGATCTGCCACGGTCAGAGGAGGGAATAGATGACATATTGGATTTACCTGAGATTTATTTGAAGACACTTACGTTTTCAGGTAAAATCCCAGACATATAAGTGACAGACCTGATCAGAACTTTTGTAAAATGCTGAGACATATAAATATGAAGAGTGCAGTAAGATGGACGAGCAGGAGAATGAAAGAAGAGAATGAAGGAATTACAATGATCCACAAAGGACTGGTGGTAAGAAATGGGTCAAAGCAATGCAACAATTACTCACTATGTATAACTTTACAGGAGGTGGAAGCTGTGACCTTTTAAGGTACAATGGCCCTGCTAACTGTTAACTGGTTCATGCCTTCACCAGTGGGATCACAAACATTCAACACTTTGATAGAATGTCACAGTCCTGTTCCTGTGTTTAGTTATCCCACTTTATTTCCTGTTCTTGGCTTTTATTTAGTTGCTCCTCCTGTGCCACTTCCTGTTAATCTGTTTGGTTTCTTTACCTTCCTCATTTGTCCTGATTTGTTTCACCTGTTCCCCTGTCCTTTTATACCCAGCTCTTCCCACTGTTCTCTTCCAGTTCATATTGCACCCAGCGCCCCTGGATCATTCCCTGTTCTGGGCTCTCTCACATTTTGGTTACTCTTTTATGTTATGTTATTACCTTATTTTATCCTTTGCCTGTCTATTTATATCCTGCTCCCAGCACTGATTATTCTTTCCCCTTTTAACTTACCCTTCGTATGATTACTATTTATTCTTGTCTGTCAGTTCCTGTTTAGTTCTGTTAACTAGTCCTTGTTAATTTATCCTTTTACCTGTGTTCATATTAGTTACAGTTTTTCCTGGTCTCTGGGTGTACTCTACATTTGGTTCTGTCTAGTCAGTGTCATGTCTGTCTTGTATGTGTGCACCCTGTTGTGTAGCTGTCCTGTCTGTCGTTTTACGTGTAAGCGTATAGTCTGTTTTGGCTGCTCCCCTGGCATAGTCCCCAGTTTAAGCTGCCTTTTTGGGTGTTTAAGTTTACATTTTGGATTTATGATGTTTTGTTACTTTGTTCTGTAAGTTCTTTACTCTCCTTGTGGAGTGACTTTTAGTTGTGTTCACCCCTGCAAATTCTTTATAATAAATGCCCTTTTTCTTTGTACCTCATTTTGCCATCTCCTAACCTGGATCCTTGCAAATTACTTATACAGACCATGACATAGACACCCTGTATGATGCTGTTCAGCTTGCCTTCCTCCTAAGAGTCTGCTGGCCGGGAGCTAATGTTTTATCAACAGCTAATTTCAGATTTAAAAACACTACCTAGAGTAACTCAACATAGAAGCTAGATGTATTCATAGCTTATGTTCTCAATCAGAACTAGACATAACACTTATGACAACGGCAGCTGAGAAAAAGCTTTGCTTTCCATAGTACCTGACAAATTTTGGGCTACTACAGTATGAATTGGGCAACTCTGTTGTAAACCCAAAGTTCAACTTTAGATTATGTAAGCGACAATATCCACTTAGCTCTGAAGAGGTTCCCATTTACCCTGCAACACCCCCATCTTGCCAGTAAATGGGGAATGTAGATTGGTCCAAGCCCTATAGACATGGAAATGAAGCAGTTACCCATCCAGCTCCTACAAGGCAAATAAAACAACCATGGTTTTAGAAGCTGCTTGCTATTTTTTGGTTACTGATTTGGCAATTGCATATTTTAGTCCATCCTTATCATCCTGATTGATAATTCTGTGTGTTCAATTTTTTTCTGACAGAAAACAGCTACAGGTTTTGAAAGAAGTAACGTGCTTTGCAATCTGTGTGCTATCTTGACTATATAACTCCAGAGGATAATAAATTGGATCCTGCAAGCATCTAGTCAATTCTGGATGTGCCAAAATGTGAAAATTAAAAAACAATTCTTAGGCTTGGCAGGCTATTGCCATCCATGTAATTATAATTATGTGGAGATCTCCCAACACCTATATGACATTACACATGGGGGAAAAAAAACATATGGCCATGACTGACATTCTGACTTGGACTGTAGAAGTTAAAATTGACTTTTACTGACTTAAAAATATTCTGTCAAGCAGACAGTGCTTAGGACTTTCAGACCTTACCAAATGATTTAATAGCTATAGGTAATTATTCAAAACACCTCAACAATAGAGAGAAGTATGGTTGCAGGTTTATGAGCTGTAGCAGCTGCTACTGAAGCTGTTTTGTCTACAACTTACATTGTTACTATGTAACATCTACATCTCTGACCAGCAAAGGTTACTGCAGTTGCAAAATGGCCTACCAAGCATGTCTGTTTCTTGGAAGCATTGTACTGTCCTTAAACTGAGACTCTTGAGATAAAAGTCAAAAAATACCTCTCTTTCTAAAACAATAATATTGCCACCATTTACTGAGTTTGATTACCTCTATCCCTGTGACGAAAGATTATAACTTATTTAAAATTGTTAAAATGACAAGCAACAGGGTTAGTGATGTCGTTTCTCTTAACAGCAGTCCTTTGTTCTGTGGTACGTTCTTTAAGAGAATATGATGTCTGTGTATATTTTTTTACATGGGCATACCTTCCTGTGGTGCAGGAAGGTAGAGTGGTTGTCCACCAACCTCACAGTTGTTGGTTCAATCCCCGGCTCCTCCGGTCACATGTCAAAGTGTCCTTGAGCAAGACACTGAACCCCAACTTAGTTGCTCCCGGTGAGTGTTGGCCAGCTGCATAGCAGCTCCCCCATCAGTGTGTGTATGTGAATGGGTAAATAAGAAGCAGTGTAAAGCGCTTTGAGTGCCAATAGGTAGAAAAGCGCTATATAAGTGCAGACCATATACCATTATGTCATAGATTTTTGGTTTTGCTGGAAATAAAATCTTTGATATAAATCAATTTATCATTGAGGGAATGATTAAAAGCTTTAAGATTTTTGGTGTACTGACAATTTATTTATTTAAGTTCCACATATATTTTTTCCTTAGGGTGTTTTGTTCAATTGTTTTAAAATGGTCATGTGACCTGACAACTCTATCCCTTAAATTTCTTCCCCTTTTGAAGGTCATCATGAGTGGATCCTCAAAAGTGTCTTTTAAACTTACGTCGCTCTGTCAAATGTGCCAGAATAATGTCTTTGATATTCTTTGTTTTGGGGGTAAGCGTGGTGCAGTAAACAAAGTGTGGTTTAGACTTGGACGGTTTTTGAATTTGAAGATAAGTTTCTCAATTTTATGAATCCACCTGGTTTTCTGCAACAAAAGCAAATCTTTATAGTATTTCTCTTTAAACTTGGATAACATGTCTCATTCATGCGTTATCACATTCTTTTTATTCTAATACGCTGACTTACAGGTAAACGTTTCCTAAGTGAAATGGGGTGAAAGCTTTGGGCATAAAGAATTGTATTGCAATCTGTAGATTTTGTGCAAAAGAGAAATTGAGGGTGTTGTGCTGAGGAGTGCGAATAAGTAAAAATGTGTAATATACATGCTACAGGTGATGCCTTAGAAGATCAGACACTAGGGACAACTGTGGGGTTCAGTGTGTTCCATGGATGCCTCAGCATGCAGTGAGGAAGACCAGGAGTCAGGCCACTGACCCTGTGGTACCAATTGAGATACATCCCCTGCCACATACAGAGATTCATTTTATGGCAATATTTATAGTAGTAAAATCTGTGAAAAAAAACTTAAAACCATTTGAGACAAGAAACCCCATAGGGAACCTTGCCCCCGATAGGGAGGCATCCTTTAGTAGTGGGAACAGAGTTTGAAAAAAGCTGTATAAAAAATTAGCAAAAATTTTCCATGGAATGGTAAAATGCCTCAGTTTCAACATCTGATATATTGTTTATGTTCTATTGTGATTAAAATATGGGTTGATAAGATTAGCAAATTATTGCATTCTGTTTTTATTTATGTCTTACACATCATCCCGACTTCTTTCAAATTAGGGTTGTATGTATCTATGTATGTATGTATTTATTCATTTCTAATTAAGTACTTTTTTCATCATTTATATATAGACAGTAGTAGAGAAAATTACTCAAATAATACTGCCATTAAGATCTGGAAACAATTAAACGATCATTTAGACAAAAATATGTTTAAGTTTGGTTATTTCCGACATTCCAATGTAGTCATTGAAGGCAGCATAAGCCCATCTCACAATTATCAGTGGACAGTATCACATCCAAAGCTACAAGTGGATGACGTGTGACTAGAAGATATCCTACTGTATGGCTGATATTTTAAATGAGGACTATCAATTGAAAAGCCTTCGTGTCTTTGAATTGTTTTAATCATGAAGAGACCGCCGAGGATATTTCGTTACCGTTAAGCTAGCTTGTCACCGCAGCTGAAACACTGTCGCTGACTGCTGTGTACTTGACTGGTTGCACATTTAACGCTGGACAGTTTTAAGGTAATTACAGTAACAACATTTGTTTGCTGCACATTTAAAATTCTTGACAAAACTTTTTTGTATATATTTATGTAATTGGGTTAGGGTTAGTGTAACCCGCTGAACTTTGAAATTGCTCGACTGTCTTAACATAGTAGCAGTAGTTTTAGGCCTCGAGTTATGCCTCGGTCCACAGTTGGGCTTTGATTCGCAAAAACGTTAGAGTGAGCCACTGGCGCGTGGGCGAACTAGCCGCTAAAGTTAGACGTGTGCCACTGCATAGTTTACCTTTTTGTGAAAGATAAATAACGTTGTTTGTAGTTACAGGAAATATATACCGCTTATATAGGTGAAAATTCTTTCTCATCTATTTGCCTGTTATCAGGCAAATAGATGAGAAAGAATTTTCTCATCTATTATTTGCCTGATAACAGGCAAATAGTTTAAGTTTAAGTTGTTTCCAGATCTTAGGTGAAAATTCTTTCTCATCTATCAGGCAAATAGATGAGAAAGAATTTTCACCTAAGATCTGGAAACAACTTAAACTTAAACTATTTGCCTGTTATCAGGCAAATACAACATCTATTAAATACAACGTTAGCGGCTACATGATTAAGTTACTTAAGTATCACTTGGGTTAGGTACTTCCATATGATCACCTTTCCCCACCTACATGCTTGTAAATAATGGCCATGTTGACCACTGTCAGCCATATCGTCATTCGTTTTAACATTACACTATCCATACATTTAGTCTGTTGATTAATCATGGTGTTTTCAGATCATTCCCCTCCCCAGCTGTGCAGTGCTGGTCCAAGCCCAGTAGAAATTGGGGAGGGTTGCGTCTGGAAGGGCATCCGGCGTAAAAACTGTGCCCAATCAACATGCGGACAATGATCCGCTGTGGCGACCCTGAACTCACGGGATAAGCAGAAAGAAAGAAAGAAAGAAAGAAAGAAACTAACTGTTCAGATGTGGGGACAGCTAATGCTAATTCAGTTATACCTCCAATACAAGTTATATTTCCATAAAATCGATCCCCAGGAACACCAGGCGTTGAATTATAGGCTGATATTAACGTGAGGCTGTGGTAGCGATGCAATTGGAAATATAGGTTACTCTGGCGATGCTTGTTTAAAACTGTGGAGGAAACTAAAATAAGTTTATGTTGGGCAGAACCTTTAATGTGTGACAGTATTCATTTTCATATCACCAGCACACCTCATTTTTTTAAATGGTACTACTCCTGTCATTCTATCCAGTAATCTCACTCACACTTCCATGCATTGTGTTTGTGTTTTCCAGGGCTGGGTAACAGAGATGTACCCACAATCTCGACAGGACTATGTATCAATAAGCTTTTCTGGACAAGGAAGTGGAAATTATAATAACAGCAAGCAGTGGAGGAGGCAGTCCTACTGGAGGGTAAGTGGGTTGAAAATATGAGCTGCTCATAACTCCATTTACCTTTCTTCTCTCATGTTTGTGCTCTTCCCCACTCCACTAATAAGATGAAAAGGAGTCCAATCTTGTATTCTAGTATTTATAGTGCTGGCTTTAGATGCTGTCTGTGAAAAAATATATGTTGAAATTGAATTGTGATCATGATAATATTCATTTCTCTCCTGTAATGTAGTGCAGTTATTAAACGTTTATTGTCAACTTTAACATTTTAACTCATTTTAGCTCTCAAAGTGTCATTCTAGAGGATTATTTTAGTATAATGAAAATTTCTATAATGACATTTTTAAGGAAAGCCCTAGGTCAGGTGTGTACAGGGAGTCAAAGCTACTTGTCACAACAGCAGTTTGACTGTTGAAAATGTGGCAATATTACCTCTATTTCCATATTGGCATTTTGCATGGGCAAAAGTGTTATGTCATTGGTAGAAGCATGCAAACCAAATAAAGATTTAACTACATAGGAAGGTGTGGAGGAGTTTTGTTTTCAGCAGTTGTTTGAATATTGGGAGTGAGATTGTTGAGCATGCAGTTGGTAGCTCGTTCCACCATTTTGGGTTCACTGAGCTGAAGAGTTTGGTTTGCTGGGTGCTATGACAAATGTGTTAATGGGACTATGCTTATTGATTGATTAACAATTGATTACAGTTAAAGGCATAGCAGAGCAGGTCTATATTTCTCATTTTCCTGTTCAAAAGGTTTTACCTGCACAAGCACATTTATTCTGGTTGCATAATTAGACCTGTCAATGAGGTCATCTTTATGGTGTAGAAAAAATAATTAAATCTCCATGAACTGAAAAACTCATTCTCCTCTTGCCTCATTTCTGTGTGCCTGCAGAAATGGAAACAGCTGTCCAGACTGCAGCGGAGCCTGATCTTATTCATCTTTGTTCTACTGTTTGTTTGTGCATTTGTTTCCTATCCTGGTGTTACTGCACATCTCAGAGGTATGGCCCTTTATACATTAAACATATCCAAATATATCCCATGAGTCAGAGCCACTGGTGTTCTGTCAGTGCCTTGTAGGGAACTTGTTGCATGACACAGAAAGACAAGTTTTATCTTGGTTGTAATGCAGTTAAGACAAGTAGGTGTGTATTTGTATTTAAAATATTTAGAGTATCTGCCAAATAAAATACTTTGTTTCTTTTTAAGGAGAGGAAGTTGATACAATTAGGAACAAAAGAATAAAATGACCCTTTCTTCAATTTAATGCTACTTTTTTTATTTCAAGACCTGAGAAAGTGAAAGTACAGTAAATGAGTAATATTGCATTTTACAAAATTTTAAGCACCTTACTGATTGTTAGGTCTCAGAACTTTATTTGCTATTACATCTTAATTGCCCGGTTAGGGACTTGTAAGGCAGTGGGTCAGCAATTTACTCTTATCGTTTTTCTTTAAAGTCAAATTAGTGTGTTTATTTGTGTGCTTGTAAATCATCCTATGCATTTTGGCTAATGTAGATTTAAATGAAAAGCTAATAGTCAAAATGATTATAGGTGACTTTTAAATGAATAATTAATTATGTCATCCCTATGTATACATACTATTATAAATATTACTTGGTTTTAGTAAACAAATAACCTTGATGACCTCATCTCAAAGTCAGTGAACTATGAAAAGCAGCATTTAGATCATTTCTGATGACTAAAAGACACACATTTGTATAGAACAGGATGAGTGTTAATACAGTAATACTATCTAAATATTTACTAAATCTGTTTGTGTGTTGAGGCCCTACCGAGAAGGAGGAAGACACAGACAGTTCCATTGTCGTGAGGCCTGCCGTCCCCCAGGTCCTTCCTGAACCTGTCGTAATGGGCCGACACCTACCGCCAGAGCAACCTTCCCAGGTGTCTGTAATGTTTTGGTTTTTTTTGCACTGAAGAGAATTTTTAGATTCTGGAAAAACACTTTCTCTTGTGTCTGTGGTGTTGCACGCGTTGTTTATTGGATAGACATTATGTGCTACCTTATGTTATGTTACATAGACTGCAATATAGCCTTTGGGTATGTTGTAACACTGGACTACTGAAAATAAGTGTTAATTTTAGTTGTCGACTGATATGGATTTTTCAGCAACAAATGTCTTTAGAGTGCGAGGCTAATGCCTGAAATACAACATCAAAATCTTAAACCAAATAAACAACAACTTAACAAATGAGTCAATTATACTTAACCTAAATAAATCTTAACTTAAATACTGTCAATATTTATCTATTTATAGTAGTTTAAAATAAGAAAATGATTGTTGGACAAACAAGTGAATTTAGAAACAGACCCCAACCAGTCAAGGCAGATGGCCACCCTCCCTGAGCCTGGTTCTGGTGGAGTTTTCTTCCGCTAAAGGGAGTTTTTTTTCTCTCCAGTGTTGCCTAGGGCTTGCTCAAATGGTATTTGTTTGGTTTTCTTTACATATCTGTATAATCTTGACTTATTATGTAAAGTGGCTTGAGATAAATTTTTTGTAATTTGGCACTATATAAATAAAGTTGACTTGAATTTAGAATTAAGTATTTTAAAAATGATATTTATAGAGCAACAAGATTATCTGATAAAACTACTGTATTGTATTTTTGAATAGTCAAATACTTACTCAGTTTTAACACATAGTCTAAACGAATGCGGTCTGACAAATCCTTAAAACCTCGAAGGTTACCAGTGTTTAACCTATAACAGAACAGGCATCATAGGACTACAATACAACTCACCACATGGCTCAGATGTTACCATGTGAATTGGTGATGGAGGTTTGCACTCAATGGGTCACACATAAGATGCAGATGACCAGTGGTTACAATGAAATACAGTAGAACATCTGGCTAGGACACAGAGTAGCTAAAGGACCTCAAATATAGCCCGTGGTTGTATCAGACTACCAATGGTAGCCAACGTTCCAGTTCTTATTTTCATTAGCAAATGTTAATGAAATACTCACAGTGTAGGCTGCAGACATTTTTTTTATTTAATTAATTTTTTTAAATGTGAGCATGACATCAATCTGCAGTGATGTCATGTACATGATGCAGTACAGACTTGTAGAAGCATGTCTTCAAGAGAAGTGTAAGATGAGTGGTGATAAGCAAATAAGTAAAAATGAGCCATATGGATGAGATGGAAGAAGAGGAAAAATGCAATACATAAATATCAAGTCACCTGGAAGTAGGAGGGGGTTTGTGTAACTTATCATTTACTTTATTGTGAGTTTAATGCAGTTTGGTTAGAAGTGACTTGACTGTTTACTCAAAGAATTTATGCACGGTTGTCTTTTTAATGTTCCTGGAGCACTGATTTCTAATATCGAAAGAAAATGTTTTCTTAAAAAAATTAATTGGACACATGGCAAGTATTTCGAAAATTGTAAGTTCTTACCTATTCCAAAATTTATGACTAGGTAAGATTATTTTTGTCATCTGACAAATTCATTCCCATCAGTTAATCGTAGTAGTAATCAATTTAAAAACTCCAGTTGACTGGGGTGTCACTGTTAAAATTTCTTTTAATGAAGACATAGCTTTTTTTGACAGCTTACTTACATGAAGGCTTTGTAATTGTAAACAAATTGTAAATAAGTGTTGTTGTTTTTTTTTTTTTTTATATATATATAACCATTTACCTCAGAGGAAATTATACAATAGGAGAGGACCTCCTGTCCTTCAGAATCGGCTTCAGAAAAAAGGAAACACTTCGGATACAATGATCAAGGACAAATCTGCTGACAGTAAGAATGGAGGAGAGGAGGAGGGAGTCATCAGGTGAGACTTAAAGTGTAATCACACTTGACGTGACTTGGTTTATGTGTTTGTTTTATTTCTCAATCCTCTGGTTGCTTTTAGCCGGCATGGGGCAGTTCGGGGGCAGCAGGCCACAGAAGGCACCTTGGAAAATAAGGAGGATTCACGTGCTAACGAAGTCTTATCAAAAGAGTCTGGTAGCTGCTTCACCTGACTGCTTTATTTAATTATAAATGTAATTAAGCAAAAATTCTAAAAGACTTAGATAGGATAATAAATTGACAACTTTTCTGTATTTTGTATTCCAGAAGCAACCTGGCTAGAGGCGGTACGGGAGGCTTTTAGACATGCATGGAAGGGTTATAAAGATTTTGCTTGGGGCCATGATGAGCTCAGGCCTATCTCCAAGTCCTACAGTGAATGGTTTGGCCTGGGTTTAACGCTAATTGATGCCCTGGATACCATGTGGATCCTTGGGCTCAAAGACGGTACGCTGGGCTTTTTGCCTTCTACTTTTGATGACAGTGAGGAACAAAGGCAGAAGTTTCTAAATAAATTACCCTATAAAAAAGCACCTCAGACCTGTGTTGGTAGACCTGGAGTTCTTGATAAGTTGAGAGTTTTAATATTTTCTTCTTTAATCAAGCTATATAATATTAAATTCAAGGCTAGTGCTTTAGCTTAGGTCTGCACCAACGATCAAACAATAAACAAGTAGAAAAGCACCTTGTATACATTTTCAAACATCCTTTGACAGTTAATAATAACAATAATTTTAATAATAAATAATATGTACTTTTAAAAATAAATGTTAAAAGTTAGTGTTATTTCTGTTACTTAAGAGATTTAGGTTTTGATTAAATTACTGAATTTGTCTTTAGACATGTGCTTTTGTATTAGAAGTCAAAAATAACTACAGCAATAAATGTATTGTATCTGAATTTTTAAGACTAGTGTTATGTTGAGGCATAAATGCTGATCACAGGTCATGACTAAACCAGAGAATGAGATGATCAGCAAAAAAAAATATAACGTGTGATTACATGTGTATCTGACACATTAATATAAAATCTGTACTATGACTTTACAATTTATATTTAACAAGCTAATTGTTTTAAATATTGAATAGTCCTGATTCGCACATATTTTTTTCAGCTTAAAACATTTACATGACATGAGAGTAGGGTGCCTTTGAATAAGAAGATAAGATAAGAATACTTTATTGTCCCTGTCAACATTATACAGTGAAAATACATTTACCAGCTCTCTATAATTGGTAGCTTGGTAGCTCTATACTTGTTGCTGAGCAAGTCCAAAATCCACGCATACAGTGAACTGCCTAAGCCCAGGTTGTTCAGTATAATGACCAGTTTTTGGGGGGGATAGCTGTATTAAATGTAGAGCTTAAATCCACAAACCGCATCCTCACTTATGTTTTACTTTGGTCCAGGTGAGTGAGGGCTGTGTGGAGCGCCATCATGACAGCCTCCTCTGTCAACCTATTTGCCTTATTTGCAACAGGGATGGTAAACTTGATGTTGGGGAGGATAAGTCTCTCATTTCGTAATAAATTGGGTGAGAGCTACTTGATGGTAGTCATTCAGACAGTTGACAGCGTTCCTCTTGGGTATCGGAATGATGATTGCAGATTTAAGGTTGAAGATGGTTGTGAATACCTCTGGTAGCTGCTCTGCACAGGCCTTATAACACACACAGGAACACCATCTGGACCAGATGCTTACCTCACTTTGACACTCTAAAAGGTAGCTCTGATATGGTTTGGTTGCAGCTGTAACAGAATCTCGTCTGCTGGAGAAGCTGGAACGATGTCAGGTTTCCTGCTGTGACTGTCGAAACGAGTTAAGAACTGGTTTAGTGTGTCTAGAAGGGCATTGTCTGGACAAATTCTCGCTGTGGGGTTGTTGTAGCCAGTCAGTGTCTTAATACCCTGCCAGATGCCTTTGATGCGCAGCTGATAATTGCACTCTTTGTAGCTTTGTGGGCCCCCTGTTCTAAAAGCATCATCACATGCCCTGAGGAGGGACATCACTTCACTGTTGAGTCCTGGCCTCATGGTTAGAATCTGCCTTTATTGGATTAGGACATATTGTTCTGTAATTATTTTTAAATTAGCTGTAAACTAGACGTGAACATGAGTTCTGAGTTTTATCACACCACAGGAAAAGGTGCTACTAATCACCAAATAAAAACAAAAAAGCCAATAAAAATAAATAATATGTATTTGGTAATTTGTTTTAAATAGGGTGGGCAAAACATTTGAGCCATCTCTTACTTTTAATGCACTCCAATACATCTCCACTACCCACTTTGACATCAATAATGAATGTATAGTAGAGTTATTGTATTGAGCCATAGCTCTGGGAAAGGGCACAGAGAATTTTCTGCAGCATTGAATGTCCCAATGAGCACAGTGAACCATCAGGGCTCTTCCTAGAGTTGGCCAGCCGGCCAAACTGAGGGATGAAGAGAGAAAGGCCTTCGACAGGAAGAGAATTTTGCTTCTGAGAGTCCTTTAGGCAGGATGTCATGTGCCTTTTACTGAAGAGTGGTTTCCAACTGGCCACTCTACCGTATAGGTCTGATTGGTGGAGTGGCCAGGTGGAAACCACTTCTCTCTGGTCTGATGAAACAAACATTGACCTTTTTTAGATGGAATGCCAAGTGCCATGTCTAGTTGAATGCTTTGGGTGAGCAACTGTGGCTCAGGAAGTAAAGCAGTTGACCACAAATCCAAGAGTTCAATTCCCTGCTCCTCCTTTCACATCGGGGAATCAGTGTAAAGTGCTTTGGGTAACAGTACGACATAAAACCGCTATAGAAGTCCAGACCATTTACTTTGGGAAAGTAAGAGTGGGTGATCTGCATCATGTGCAAGGCATAATCAGTCAGCATGGATACAACTCCATGCTCAACCTTGTCTTCTGAAATTATATTCCTATACAACAAAAAATAATGTTCCTATACCACTAAACCCGATTATGTTTTCCTGAGGAATATAATCACAACCACAGTACATTGTATATATGTTGATACTGAACATATCGATAAATAAAATGTTACCAGAAAACATATTTTTGGCAACCAAAATATTAAACGTTGCAGATAAATATCATGTTTAATTGACTGCTGAAATATGCAATCCTGCAGCTCATCCAGATTGTATGACTGTAGCATTATTAAAGCAATTTATGGTTATGTGTAGGGAGTTAAAGCAGCTTGTTACAAAAAGAGGAAAATGTAATTTTAGTCAAAACATGTTTTATTACTGATTACGTTTGATTATGAATTTTCTTCAATCCTAACTTTGGTGGTTTTGTTGCCTGAACCTAGCCAGAGAACAGGATTCAGGAATTGATCTTTGTTCTGTGGCTTCATAGTCCTGCGCTTTACACCTGCTTAACTCCCTTTTTGATAATAAAGGTTCTGTTTCAGTCATTCACAAAAAGGTTGCCACAAAACATAATGAATAACATTTGCAATAAAAATTAAATTTTTGCAGTTTAGTTGTATAGGAACAACATTTTAAGGAGACAGGGTTGCCATTACCGCTGGGCAATGACCTATTGTTTATAACTTAATTTTTCAGCAATACAATCATCACAATTAAATCATGCAAATTTGATTTGACCATTATTCTGTGCTTTAAATGATGATTTATTGATTGATTTACCATCTAAATTAATACAACCAAAAAAAGACAATAACCAAGTAATTTCAAGTAAATTTTATGAAATACCGTTGAAAATGCTGCATTCCAAGCCAAAATCTTTACTTACAAAAGTTGAAAATTTCAATGTGATTTTGTTTCAAGTACATTTACATTTACATTTAGTCATTTAGCAAACGCTTTTATCCAAAGCGACTTACAAGTGAGGTACAAGGCAAGCAAAAATCTAAGTCAAGGAGAAAACATCAAAGCAAAGTCTTATCAGAAAATTGTTCACAGTTCACGAGATGCAAGTGCGAGAAAGAGCAGAAAGGATTTCTTTTTTTTTTTTTTAATATTAAAGAGATTTAAGTGCATAGGAAGATGCGGAAGAGTTCTGTTTTCGGCAGTTTTTTGAATATTGGGAGAGAGTCAGCTGAGCGTGCAGAGTTTGGTAGCCCATTCCACCATCGTGAGATCATTGCGCTAAAAAGTTTTGCTTGGTGGCTTCTGTGCAGTGCTGGGACCACCAGACGTTGTTCGTTGGCAGACCGCAGCTGGCGGGAAGGATTGTAGACTTGAGTGAGTTGAGGTAAGCGGGAGCTGTCGAGTTAACCACCCTGTGAGCAAGAGACAGGGCTTTGAACCTGATGCGAGCAGCTACAGGAAGCCAGTGTAGAGATCTAAAAAGTGGCGTGACATGAGTCTTTTTTGGCTGATTAAAAATGAGGCGAGTATTGAATCATCTGCAAGGGTTTTATTGTGGATACCGGTAACCCCATCAACAAAGCGTTGCAGTAATCAAGACGAGATGTGACCAGCGCCTGTACAATGAGTTGGGTTGGGTATTCCGTGATGTAGGGTGTGATCTTCCTGATGTTGTAGAGAGCAAATCTGCAAGCCCAATCTGCAAGACCACATCTAGTCAGTCTCTAGACTGAGGAGATGTGGTCCTTAAAGCTCAGTTGGTCGTTGATGATGACCCCCAGATTTTTGGCCAATTTAGTGGGGACAATCACTGTAGATCCCATGTTGATGCTGATGTTGTGTTGTGTTGAAGGTCTGGCTGGGAAGACAAGGACTTCAGTCTTGGAGAGGTTGAGTTGAAGATGTCTCTCACTCAAGTAGTGGCTCCAGTGTGTCATTGAGCCATGTTTCTTTACCATCAAAAAATCTTGACTTTAGAAAGAAAAAAAAAAAGTCTAACTCCATATTGCAGTACTACTTTTCCATTTTTAGTAAACATATTCTGAAATGTTTAAAGAAATCTGTGATTTAGCTATACAGAAAATGTGATTTTTATATTGCAGAGTTTGAAGAAGCAAAGGCATGGGTGGCCACAGAGCTCACATTCAACAAAAATGTAGATGTCAACCTGTTTGAGACTACCATCCGCATCCTGGGAGGCCTGCTGAGTACCTACCATCTGAGTGGAGATAGCATGTTCCTAGAAAAAGCTGTGAGTCAACACACATTCATCTTTCTTTATACCAGCGTAAAAACAATGTAAGCATGTTTGAATAATTTAATTATTATTTACCATAGCCAGTGTCTCTGAATTTAAAATACTATAACAAATCTCCTGTTGGAAAAGTCTTCTAATTGGACTTGGGAGAGTGTAAAGTAAAATGAAATAAGAACTTCCATTAATCAACCAGTATTGGTGAGTTTTTTTGTTGTTGTTGTTTCACATCACTTGTATATCTTGTTAACTAGTAAAGTAGTAATAATGCATCTCTTATTTGCTTACAGGAATTTTGATAATGTCTAAAAATATATTTTCCTAAAAAGTTGCATCCTTGAATGTTTTTAACTTAATTATGTTAATTAATATGATGTTTACGAATAGCTTGTTTAGTCTACACAGTAAAAACCCAAAGATACTGTCATTTACCACAATATTAGCCAAAGTTAAAACATACATTTATTAATTTTATTTAAAATGTATTGTGTAAGGGCCTGAACTTACTACTTAAAGGTGTCTTGAGATGATTTTTGTTATAATATAGCATTATATAAATATAGTTAAATTAAGTTGATTTTGATAAGGTGGAATGTGCAGCCTATTTTAGGTGTTTGTATTTGACTTAAACCTGTAGTAAAACTGTTGGAGATTAATTTATTGTTGACTGACAGCTGGGATAGGCTCCACTGCTTATCCAAAATAGGATAAGCAGTGACAGATAATGGATGGATGTGTAGATGTGTATCATAAATGCCAATACTTGTATCTAAAACGGTCTGTATACCACAACTTTTTAGCTGCAATTGTCTGCTGTTAATCTGCACTTTCCCTCTACAGAAAGACATCGGCTCCAGGCTGATGCCAGCCTTCAACACACCATCCAAAATCCCCTATTCTGATGTAAACATTGGGAAAGGTACAGCCCACCCCCCTCGCTGGACCTCAGACAGCACTGTGGCAGAGGTTACAAGCATTCAGTTGGAGTTTAGAGAGCTTAGCCGCCTCACCCAACAACCACAGTACGAGGTAATCAACAAACCAAGAGATACATCAGTGCTTATCCAGAGTCTGCTCAGCAAATTTTAAGATTGATATATATATATAGGTTCAGTTTGATGTCACCTGCTTCTTTGATTGCTTTTCAGCAGCCACGATCACCTTTTCCATTAGATTGTGGTGAGGTGTAAGCTTTTGACTAATAATTCTGTGGCTCACAATATGCAGGTCATATTTGGATCCTGTAAGGTCTTGTTAACATGTTATATGCCTTATCATACAGCTGTAAGGATTCCTCTTACACCAAAGCAGGGTTTGCAAAAATGCATAAAAAAACCCCATTGGTTGATAATGGTTTTATTTCACTTTGGCTACAAGAGTAAATATGGTGTTAGGGTGTAGTAAATATTCATTTCATCTCAATTGAAGAGAGGTAACTTGTTATTAGGTTTGTGGTTTGACAATGTGGCTTTGACATTCAGAATTTGTTTTATTGTAATTTAGAATTTTTTTGTCATATTGTCATCAACATTAAAAATTCTATTTGGCGACAACTAAGGATTTAGGTTTTAAATTTACAGGGATGCAGTGCTTTTTAAAGCTTCTCATGAGGTTTTTTGGGGGGTTGTTCTTTTCACTATTTTGGAAAAGTTTTATTAGAGGATAGCCAATACTTTTGTGTGTTACTTTGTTATTAAATTAATGTCACAAATATCCCGACAGAGTAGCTTATTAAATCTCTGTCCTTGGTTTTCCAGGCTGTGGTGGCTGAGGTTATGAAACAGATCCATAAGCTGGATGGTAAATTGGATGGTCTTGTGCCCATGTTCATAAACACAAACAACGGACAGTTTACCCATCAAGGCATCTACACACTGGGAGCCAGAGCAGATAGCTACTATGAATATTTGCTGAAGCAGTGGATCCAGGGAGGCAAGAAGGAGAACCAGTGAGTTGAATTATAGATACCCAGTATATCCAGCATTTATGTGCTGTGTGTGAGGTTCAGTGGCCAAAACCCAATACTGTAGGTAATTAAATATGTTAACTAAATTGGTCACCTATTTTAGTCAGCTACATTGAGTATTTGTTGAATGTCAAGAGGAGATGATGGTTATTTTATGTGCTGAAGGGAACGTACATCAATCGGTCATAACAAATATGACACCTTTGCAATTTAATGCAATTCAATAAAAGTGGCTCTCTCACCTCATTCATTTTAAAGAGTGGCCAAAACATTACAACCACCCCTTCTAATAATGCACACCAGTATGACTCCACTACCCACTTAAACTTCAATAATAAACACAGAGTGAAAGTATCACCTTTCTGAGAGTTTTAACTTAAGAACTGTGAAATTACAACCCTGTAAAAGTAGAATTCGTGGCAGAGCCATTGTCTTAGATTGCATTAAATTACATAGGTGGGTATAATGTTATACCTGAATGGTTTATGTCAAATAAGTTATTAAACTGTTAAATAACGTTGCATTCAAACTCCAAACTACTGTTAAGGTTCTCAATGAAAAAAAATTGGACTTGGTCACAAAAGAAAATAACCAACCAAATATGGACTCAGCGACCAATTCCCACGCGAAACAAACGAACGGTAGAAAATATTCTATCCCATCATGAAACAACACAGACAAAACAATAAACATTCATCTCTGATAGTGGACAAACTATACATCAAAGGACAGTTTTACCATGATTCCAGGATCACTCTATGGCTTTTCCAACAACCCAACATTCATCTACCACATCAACATTAAATAACAAAGCCTCCCCCACCATTTAAATCCTATGAATATACATACACCACTGACTTGAATGTATACAAGTCATATTATTTGGCATGCCAAATAATAAATCACCTGGTTCTGATGGATTTCCTGCAGAATTAGACAAACACTTCTGCCAAATTTTGTCCCCATTATTTTATAGAGTAACCACAGAAATAAAAACTAACTTAACAATACCAGCACACATGAATATAGCCATCATAACCATTCTACTAAAACCCAACACAGACCCAACCCATCCTTCCAGTTATCTAAAGATCATTACCAAAGCACTAGCTACTAGAATAGAGACAGTCACCCCAACATTAGTCCACCCAGACCAAACAGGATTTATCAAAAACAGGAACCCATCAGACAATGTCTGGAGACTATTTAATTAATCACCCTTTAACAACAAAAACAAACCAAAACCATAATCGTATCATTAGATGCAGAAAAGCATTTGATAAAGTTAACTGGCCATTTCTTTTCAGCATCCTTCACAAGTTTGTTTTTGCAGCCATTCGTCCATTGGGTAAAACACTATACACTCCACCCAGGGCCACTGTAATCATAAATTTGGTCACCTCTGAGAGTTTTACACTTCACTGGGGAACCAGACATGGTACCCACCCTCTCAGTCTCCATATACTCCCACTCACTGAAGGTGCCTGGGATTCTGCAGGACAGGAAATCCTCCTTTCATTTCATATTGGAAGCATTAAATATTTAGGCATTAATATTTCCCCCAAGCTGTCAGAGCTTTTCAATCTCAACTATACCTCTATATTTAAAAACTAGACTATCTCAGACGCTGGACCAACTTTGACTCATTTTAGTACGAATCAACTATTTGTTCTCAATGCTCCACACAACTCCAGGAGATAATTGGTTTAAATCATTTGACTCTCTAATGTCTCTCTTTTACTAGAAAAAAAAGAAACCTAGAATCCCACTGTCAACATTACAAACAAACCACAAGGTGGCATTGAAGCATCTCTCAAAAACTACTTCCTACAATTATTGCAACACAACTGCAATAATTAGTCAAACGGATTCAGAAGGATAATTACAACAACTCATGGATAGTCCTAGAACAGAATACCCATATCAGTTTCAGATCTCGCTTTTATGCCACAATCGGTCAAAAAAAGAACTATTGCTCAACCCGCCCAAGTTTAATAACTTTTAACTTTATTTGTTAAGCGCTTTAAAACAACTAGGTTGTCAAGTGCTGTATAAGTTAATAACATAAAATAAGAAGTATACAATAGCATAAAACCTGTGATAACAATAAATATTAGACAGAATAATACAAGGAACAGATAAAATAATGTCAACTCACACTGTGTTAAAGGCCAATGAAAACAAGTGGGTTTTAAGAAGGGATTTAAAAACAGGTAAGGATGAGGCCTGTTTAATGTGCAAGGGCAACTCGTTCCACAGTTTTGGAGCAGCTACTGCAAGAGCTCGGTCTCCTGTGAACTTACGTTTTGTTTTTGGTACACTCAGAAGCAGCCGGTAAGCTGACCTAAGCGACCGTGGTGGAATGTATGGGTGCAGAAGCTCAGGGGGGTACAGCGGGGCAACCCCATTTAAACATTTAAAAACAAATAAAAGAAGTTGGATCCTTAATTGCACAGGCAGCGTGTGAAGTGAAGATAAAATGGGAGAAATATGCTCATATTTTCAACTGCCGGTTAAAAGACGTGCAGCAGCATTTTGGACGAGCTGCAGTCAACAAATTGACGACGGACTTACGCTAATATAAAGCGCAGTAATCCAGCTGGGTGGTAACGAAGGAATGGATTACTGTTTCAAAGTGCTGCTTTGTAAGAATGGGCTTGACTCTGGCCAGCTGCCTCAAGTGAAAGAAACTAGACTTAACAACACACCGGATCTGGCTTTCAAGCTTCAGGTCAGTATCTATTTTAAACCCAAGGTTAATAATTTTAGATTTGGGATATTCAGCCAAGGGTCCCAAGTCTACAGGATGTCCCACTAGATGAGTTAGTTCCCAACACAATTATCTCAGTCTTTGAGTTGTTAAAATGTAAAAAGTTAAGAGCCATCTAGGCTTTAATGTCCTCTAAACATTCCAGTAATGAACTGACAGAGAAGCCATCCTTCTTGTTGAGCGGAACATAGATCTGATAGTCATCAGCATAGCAGTGAAATGAAATGCCATGTTATGTAAGGATGGAGCCCAGGGGCAGCAAATACAAAGAAAAGAGGATAGGGTGTAAAAAAGAGCCTTGTGGAACCCCACAGGATAGAGAAGCAGAAGAAGACTTGAAGTCACCCAATTGGACACAAAAGTTCTATCTTTTAAATAGGAACCTGAACAAATTTAGAGCTAAGCCCTTTATACCGACCCACTATTCTAAGCAGGAGATTAAAATATCATGGTCCACTGTATCAAATGCAGCAGTAAAATCAAGTAGTACAAGGACCACAGTAACCAGAATCAGAGGCTAGAAAAATGTCATTAAGCACACGCAAAAGAGCAGACTCAGTACTATGTTTCATTCTAAAACCAGATTGGAAAGCCTCAAGTAGATTGTGCTCATTTTTAAAATGCCATTATCTGACTATAAACAAATTTCTCTAAAATCTTTGATAAGAAAGGCAGTCTGGAGATGGGTCTAAAATTCGCAAGAACATGTGGATCTAGCCCAGGTTTCTTGATTAAAGGCTGAAGTATGTTATGTTTAAAATTTTTGGGAACCACCCCAGAGGTTAGGCTGCTGTATTTAATGTTGAGAACAGATGCCCCTAAAGTATGATGAACTTCTTTAAAGAGTCGGGAGGGAAGGGCATCACAAGGTGAACCTGAGGGCTTCATATGACCAACAATCTCCTTAATCTGAGACAAGGTGACAGGCTCAAACTGATGAAAGACAGCCGAGCATAAGGGCAGAACTGAAGGGTCAAAGGCCAGCAGTGAGATTTGGGCCGTTGCCATAGAGACCTTATTATGAAAAAATGTAAAAAGTTTTCACAAGATTTATTAGAGAACTCAAAGTAGATAGTCTGAGGAACACATTTGTCAATCGAGTGAAACAACACACGGGATTTGTGACGGTTTGTAATAATATTAGCGTGGTGTTAACTTTCAACATCTTTCACTGTGGACTGGTAAAGGTGCCAACAGTCTCTCAACGTTTAAAAGGACACTTATAGTTTTTCCTTTTTCCACTTGCGTTCAGCTATGCGGCACTCCCGCCTCACAGCATGGGTTTCAGCATTCAGCCAAGGCCCAGGTTTGACTTTAGGCTGCCTCGTTTTAAGTGGAGCCACTTTGTCCAATACAGTCTGGCAGGCAGAGTGAAAGCAGGTGCTGAGTTCCTCTGTATAGTTGACCATGGACTCAGAGCTGACGTTGACAGGTTACAGCAAATGCTGCAAGGGACATAGGCGATGAACCGCTCCATACTCAGCGAGAGAGGTAACAGAAGAATGAGCCAAACAGGCCTTCAGCCTAACCAGTCTCCCACTGAGCTTACAGCGGCAACAGTGGCGTTTCTTACGTAAAGGTAGCACAGGAGTGCGGCCAAGGTGAGCTGGAATTCCTGATAATAATGGGGACGACGTTTTATGTCCATCCTGCATGACCCACACTGTACACCAACAAAGTTGACATTATGAAATTCAAGTGTCAAAAACCGCAAAAAAACACAAACAAAGTTAGGAGCGACAGACGGCGAGCCACACACTCCTTTGCCATCTTGTGTATTCCTTCCCATAACTATCTCTTCAACTCTGACAGCCTGGTGGAAAGCTCTCAAAATCAACACCTTGTAAACGTACCCCAATATGGCACAACCCAGACTTTCAATTACACAATACCCCTTTTCACTTGTGCAAATGATGCCGAAAAACTGGTCCATGCATTTGTTACCTCTAGGTTGGACTACTGTAATTCCCTACTTTCAGGATGCCCCAGTAACTCCCTAAAGAGCCCTCGATTAATCCAAAATGCTGCAGCAAGAGTGCTGACTGGAACTAGCAAAAGAGATCATATTTCACCTTCACTAGCTTCTCCATTGGCTTCCCATTTAATCTAGAATAGAATTTAAAACCCTGCTTCTTGCATATAAAGCTCTGAATGGTCAGGCTCCATCATATATAGAAGACCTCATAGTTCCATATCATCCCAGTAGACCACTTCGATCTCAGAATGCAGGCCTACTTGTGGTTCCCAGAATTTCCAAAGATAGAATGGGAGGTAGAGCCTTTAGCTATCAAGCTTCTCTCCTGTGGAACCAGGTCCCAGTTCTGATTCGGGAAGCAGACACCCTCTCTACTTTTATGTCTAGGCTCAAAACCTTCCTCTTTGATAAAGCTTATACTTAGTTATAGTTATGCTGCTATAGGCTTAGACTGCTGGGGGACCCTCCCACAGATGCACTGAGCTCCTTTCCTCCTCTTGACACTCTCTCCTCTCACCCCACAACTGTCACCACTGTATGCCATTAACTCTGTGTGTTTTCTCCTGTAGTTGTCTTTGTCCTTCTCTGTCCCCCTCTCTCTGTCCCTTTCTGCAGGTGTCCATGGCTTTGAAGCTGTGCTACTACAGTAGCTGTGCAGCTACTGGTCCTACCAATCTGCCCGATGTTTTGTTGTTGCTTTTTGTTGCTTTTCTTTTCTCTCTTCACTTTCCACTCACCCCAACCGGTCAAGGCAGATGCGTGCCCACCCTGAGCCTGGTTCTGCTGGAGGTTTCTTCCGTTAAAGGGAGTTTTTCCTCTCCACTGTTGCCTATGGCTTGCTCCAGGGGGAATTGTTGGGTTCTCTCTATACATCTTTATAATCTTGACTTTATTCTGTAAAGTGCTCTGAGATGACTTTGTTGTGAATTGGCGCTATATAAATAAAGTTGAATTGAATTAAATTGAAAAAAAAAAAAGCAAAAAACTGGGATTGGTGTATCACCTCTTTACCTCCTGCGGCATATTCGTACCACACATTGTTAGTTATTTTAGCGCATCTTGAATCTGACAGGCCTAAGACGAAGTCATAAGTTGTGTAGAGTAATTCTGTTACTTGCTGCATGTTAAAATTGTTAATTAGCCTCCCACATATTACCAGAATAGGGAGGATTGCTCAGCATTAACATGTCATCAGTTTCATATAGTTGGTTGGTTATACTTAGTTATTGACAGTAATTGGCATGACATGATCAATCTTAACTTACAATAAGTTTACTAGTTTACTAAACCAAAAATGTTACAACTGTAGGTGTAAAGAGTAAAAGCGTTTCTATGGCATAATAGGACTGATAAGAGATTATTACGCTGAAGCAACAATTGCACCACATACTGAGGAAGGTATAAATTAAGCAGCTTTACTTATTTTAAGTGTTTATTGGAGAGTTGTTTCACTTTAAATCATTCCTCTAGTGTGAATACAACCTTACTCATTTATTTGTGAGTATATGTAAGCATTACTTAACATATTGGTTCTACAAAAATATCTTTGATGTATATCAAAAACATTGATAGCATTATATTTGTTGTGCTAACACACTGTGTGTGTGTTTCAGGCTCTTGGAAGACTACCTGCAGGCAATAGAGGGTGTAAAAAAGAACCTATTACAGAAGTCTTCCCCTAATGGCTTTACCTTTGTTGGAGAAGTCTCACATGGACAGTTTAGCCCTAAAATGGTCAGTATTGTTTAAAATGATCCTCAACTATCCTCTGCTTTTTATGCTTATTAAGCCTAAGCTTTTATTTAAATGTTTTCTTATGTTGATCACATTTTTCATGGTCTGGGTCAGTTGGGGTTGAATTATTGTAATTAAATGTAATTATCATTGATGGACATAAAAATAAAATAAAAATAAAAACACTTCATCTTTACACATCTTCTAAATGTGTAGTATTTTTACCAAATCCCAAAGAGATAGTAAAACCAACACCAATTGCCTTTAGCTTGTGATTCACGTTCAAGTATTTTACAGTGAAATGTTTACCCAGATTGTGCAAATATTAACAATTGATATTAACTGATATCAGTTCAAGAGACAATGGAGCCCCCAGTTCAGATTTGGGAAGCAGACACCCTCTCCACTTTTAAGTCTAGGCTTAAAACCTTCCTCTTTGATAAAGCTTACATTTAGTTATAGTCATGCTGCTATAAGTGTTTTCCAGTGCGCAGCTACTGGTCCTACCAACCTGCCTGATGATTTATTTATTTTTTGGTCTTATCTTTTCTTTCTCCACTTTCCATTGTTGTCTAGGGCTTGCTCAATTGTTGGGTTTACTCTATATACATCTTTATAGTCTTGACTTTATTCTGTAAAGTGCCTTGAGAGGACTTTGTTGTGAATTGGTGCTATATAAATAAAGTTGAATTGAATTGATTGTGAGTTGATGACATTATGCAAGCTGCTGAAACTATATTAGACTAAATCCATCCATTAAAGCATTATCTGTAACCGCTTATCCTCTTTGGGGTCACAGTGGGGGCTGCAGCCCAGCCGTTACAGGGTGAAAGACAGGGTGCACCAGTTCTGCCGGGGACGCAAACCCGCAGCCTTCTAGCTGTGGGGCAGCTATTAGACTACATTTGTTAATGGTAAATAAAAATAAAGGACAGACCTAATTTGGAACTGTGGCTGTCTAGTTTAGGACAAATAAAATTATAATTAAGGATAGTTTTGACAAACTGACAAAACAAGTGGTTTCAAGCCTGGGGGCAAATGTAAGGTGTTTAATGTAGCTGTCTGTTAACCTAGGACCATTTAGTGTGTTTCCTGCCGGGCACTCTGGCCCTTGGTGCTCACAATGGCCTGCCTGCTGATCACATGGATCTGGCAAAAAAGCTGATGGAGACCTGCTACCAGATGTATGTCCAGATGGAGACTGGCCTCAGTCCAGAGATTGTCCACTTCAACATGCATCAGGGTAGCACCCGAGACATTGATGCAAAGGTAGGTTGAGAGATAGGTAATGGATATAAAGATATATTTCAAAATGAGTTTATAGCTTTAAAATTCTGGATAAGAGTTTTGCAGAAGTACCTGGCGTAAAACTGATCTAAACTTCATATACACATTTTACTTTATAATTAAATCTTTGCATTCTCTGTAATAGCTTGCAGATAGACACAATCTCTTGCGACCAGAGACGGTGGAGAGTCTCTTCTATTTGTACAGGTTTACCAAGGACCACAAGTACCAGGCCTGGGGTTGGGAGATTCTCCAAAGCTTTAACAAGTATACTAAGGTCAGTTAAAAGAAAACTGTCTACCCAGATTGGTTTCAGTTGAGGGTAAGTCTCTTATTGGGGCTACTGTAGTAGAAGACATATTTAATAGTTTAATTATTTAATACCTAGGCTGTTTCTAGTTTCATAACTAATTTGATTTGTCATTTGTCATTATCTGGGAAAAAAATCCCCAGGGGATGATCTTGATGAGATGGTACTAAAAACAAATAGAAAGTTGGGGCCCTGAACAAATATATTTTAATTGGATATATTAGATTTTTTTTTTTTATTATTTGTAGCAATCAAAATGTAAATTGTTATTTATAATTTTTAAAGCTGACAGAAAAGATTGCATTTTTATCTAAACAAACCTCTACAGGTGCGGGCCTGAAAAACAGATTTATTAAAATTTCAAATGGAATTGAGACATACTTTTCGACCTTTTAACTTTGCACAGTTGTAAAAGTAGCTCCATAGTTCACCTCAACTGAACTCCAGGAAATCAATCTGAAATCACTTCACTGGGTCGTAGATGGGGATTGCAATATTTTGCCATCTTTTATTACTTAGGAATTGTCCAGTTTGTAACTTCTAGCCTCCAGCAATACTATATTGAAGAAGTATACACATGTCAAAAATCCCACAAGTATTCCTCTGTCTCTTCTGTAACTCAAATTTGAGGTTTCTGGAGTATTCGCTTATCAAAAATTATAAACTTACACAGGACAAATAATACTACTACTGATGTCTGAAATCAGGGTGATTATTTCAGGTACTTTTTTGAGGTGGCTGTACTTAAAATTGTGTTTCGGAAATAGCAGCAAGAATTGATTAATATGACTGTTATAAAAGCAGCCAATCATATACACATACACATAAGCCTTAAACTGATTTAACTAAAGATCTGGTCAATGGAAATAAAAAGACTGATAAACAAGGGAAGGAAAAACACATCCAAAAATGAGTAGGAGGTAGAGACTGCTCTAGGCAGTTCAGTCTAATCAATTAAACAGTGACCATGTCTATCTTATGTGTTGGTAAATACTAAACATTTTCAACCCTGGTGGTTTTCAGTAACCACTTCTATGTTCTAATTAGAATGTCGTGAAAGCCAGTGCATTTCCCCTCAGGTTTCCTCCGGTGGTTACACCTCCATCAATAATGTGCGTGACCCAGACTACCCGGGCCCTCGAGACAAGATGGAGAGCTTTTTCCTGGGAGAGACCCTGAAATATCTGTACCTGCTTTTCTCAGATGACCCCAACCTCATCAGTTTAGATCAATATGTCTTCAACACTGAAGCTCATCCTCTGCCAATATGGCCTTCCACTGTGTGACACAGGAATTAAAATGCCAGAAAAATCAATATGTATAAACGCAACAAACATCTCAGGGTGGTCTAATATCAAGCTGATTTCCTTTTTCTTGATTTGTCAAAACAACCCTGAGCACAGATGGAAAAAGCTTCCTGACTGATTGAATAGCCACTAACAGCCATGGAAATATTGGATATTTACAATAATATTGTGGCCAAGTCTTGTTTACTCATTAGACTGGTAATTGTTGCTGTGTGGATTTCTGGTAGTGACTGGTAGTGTTGATACTGGAACACCTGAATATCTACAACACTGACTGGGGTGTAAGGATTCTGGGACCATACCTGTGATACAAAAGTACACAATACTGTTTGTCACCATACAAAAACCATGATATTCAATTTAGACATCTAGGTCCGTATTATTGGAAAACTGTGATTATCCAATGGAGCATGGAGTTGGCAACACACTGCGACCATGTTTTACAGTTAACTTCTTTTTAGTATTTTAGAAAAAACAAAAACAAAGCCTTGTTTCTTTTTTATGTTTGCACCCTCTGCTAAAATTTGTGCGTGCTCATGTGTAAAATTATTTCAGTGCATTAGTTTCTGTTATTCAACTGGAATTTAACGGCACTTAGAGAGAGCAGAGAGTAAGATTAGCTGCCCTAAACAATATAATTTATCCTGCAGTTCTTCCTTTCTGTCTCCTCTCTATGGCCTGTGACCCAGGGCAGATCTGCTCCTGATGCACAGTGTGTCTGCAGGAAGGACAGAGGGGGCCCAGTTGAGGAGACACTCGACCAACGTTAGTTTACGACTGTTAGAGCAATAGAAATGAAAATAAAGTTTATCCGACACACATTAAACAAGTAAAACTCTCAGAGCATTAGTCAGCTCAAATGTCTCTCTGCCCATGATCTCTCATATACTGTGTTAATCACAGCAACATGAAGGCTGACCGTTATTAAAAATCACCACTGTGAACATGCAATAGCGAAAAAGTAATTGTACAGGAACTATTAAGCACACCTTATTACAAATCTTAAAGCTGAGCAAGTCTAACAGCACCCCATAATACCCAACCCACATCTCCCTTTGAGACAGTAGGCTACTGTACCTGCTCACCAAAGGCAAAACCACTTGGTTTTGCTGACCAACTGGTGGAACAAGCCTGGTTGAGACTTTAATTCACCTTAAAGGATAATTCCAGTCATTTTCTAAATGTATTTTTAAGTGTCAGGTTGGATTGATACAGGTGTTAATGTCAAGTTTAAAACTGATCATGTCATATTTTGCTTATTTTATTGCACATTATTTTTCAGAAATATGAGTTGTTATGTCAAAAAAAGCTTTTCACCCCGGCAATATATGTGTGCATATTAATCTAGTGAAGCTGTTTTATAAAAAAACCTTTAATCCAATATGGTACAAGTCAGTATCTGACTTGGTCGTGAGAGGAGGCTTATTATCTTTGTAGCACAAGATTTTTCAAACTAAAAGCTGCTCATACAACCTGATGCTTTATCATTGTGCTTGCACTTGTTTGTAACTTGCAGGGATACAAGGAAAAAGCTAATTCCTCATTGAACACATAGTCATGATCTGACTAGAACTGACTAGAACTTTTCTCAGTTGGACATGACTTTGCCCCCAGTTCCTGTGTTTGCTGTACTATGCTGTATTCAGGTCATACAAAAATAGGAATCTCAAACATTTTCTTGTCGTATTATTCTTGTTTCTTGTCACAGCATTCAGCCCCTCTACTTGAATGTGGTCATTTTCTAAATTAATGCTTGTCTATAATCCCAAGCCTACAAAGACAAAACTGAATCTTCTCTACTAACATTTGGTTAATTTTCAGCTTGCAGGCTGGATTTACTTGTTTGTTAATGCCATAGACATGTCTCGTTATCCAAAAACTGGTATAAACAGCAGCCAGACACACTGCTCCACAGTGTGATGTGTTTCTTCATTCTGAAAACGGACCCTTTTATATATTGTAGACACTCTTCAGTCTCCAAAATTCCACCACTGAATCAAAGAAAATGATGCAATGTTAGTTAAAAATTGAAAGGTCACCAGTTATTAAACAGCTGAAGTCTGTGGCACAACCAAATAAGGTAGGCTAGGTTTCTGTTTGAAAGTAACCAAACGTGAGTAGAGAAGATTCAATGTTGCCTTTAGCCCTCTGTATAGTGGACAATAGCATTTATACATTTATCAAAGTTATCTTTTAATACTTTAGCAACAATTAGGCCATTGTGGTTAATATTGCGAATCAATAGGATCAACTGTTTTGCTTTTATTGTTTTGAGTATATTAAATAATTTGACTTAGTGTTTGCTACTGGATTAGCCAATGAGTCTTATTTTTAGAGGGAGAGTAGATATGACTAATAAGTTCTAAAAACAGCACAGTCTAATAACAGTCATATAAAATATTTTTTATGATATGATTGCAGCACCAATCTCCACGAGGGACTTGGATAAACTTGGTCTCATTCCAGTTGCTGCCAAGCAGCAGATTTACTTATGAACTGTGAAATGTTTGTTTTGAGCAATATTTTGTGGATGGGTTATTTGTGCCGAGCAGCTGCTCCTCAATGTTTCATTTTCTTTAGTGACTTGTATATTTGTTTTTCTTTTTAAAGTGGCAGAATAAATTGTGAGGTTTTAAATATAAATAATGTACCAAATATTGGTTTATAGATTATATTTAAAGGGATAATTGCATCTAAGACAGCGACCTCTCATTGTGCGTTTTTAGTTTTTGTAGTTTAGTCATTCCCTAAAAACTACTAGTTTTCATCAGTGCTACTTGTTGATTTCAATAACTTAATGAATTTGTATAAAAAAATTTGTATATTCTGTACACTTCTGTGTTGTCTCAAATGTGCCTTTTAATGTTGCTTCAGACAACATACAAGAGATGTGCATAAATAAACTGGGCTCTTCATAATCACCTTTGCACCACAGAAGTTTTCTCTTGCAGTGAAACTGTCAAACAAAAGGAAATCACATGCTCTGTAAAATTCACAGTAATTCAAGTCTCTGTTTAGATTTTTGGGGTTTTGCTGTATTTTGACACAGTTACAGTTTTTAGCTTTACTGTGTTTGAACAATATGAAAAATGTCTATGAATGAAATCTGATGCATTATTGTAAAAATCACTTTTTTTTTTTTTTCATTGAAGAAAGAATACAATACCAATGTTTTAATGTTTGAGATATTGAATATCCAATTTTGTTTAGTGGTGGGGGACTGGAGCCTATCCCAGTTGTAATTGGGTCAGGCTATACCCTGGACAGGCCTCCAGTCTATCAATGTGAACACAGAGACAGACAACCATTCACATTTACAGGCAAATTAGAGTCACCAAATAACCTAACATGCACGTCTTCTTACTGGGGGAGCAAACCCATGAATATGGTATATTGGGTTTAATTTCAAACATCTCCCCGTAAGTGTCATGGATTGACAAAATGTAATGTTGCATTAATATTATGAGTACAGGATCATAGAAGTTATATTTACAATTCAGTTGATATAGCCTTGGGCATAGAATGGAACAGGAACTTTACAGACATTATAAAATACTGTAAAATTACACAATAGAAGGAGAGTTTCTGTGGTGGAGCATTGTCAGCTTTACTCTTAAGATTTTGACAGATTCCTTAATAGAGATCTTCTTTTAAAAGTAGAAATTGGGTAAACAACATTTTTAGAGACCTTTACAGATGCTGTTGCTGTCTTCATTTTAAAATCAACAAAAACTATTGTCATCTGTCAGTAAATATAAAACACAGCACATCCAGTGCTTAGTAACAATAAGTTGTCAACAATAACAAATATTAAAAAAATGTGGAGATATGTACTGTATGCTGTAAATGCATGGAGAAATATTGTTGAATGCTTCTGAGACCCAGACTCTAAAGATCCTGGGAGCAATACAGAGATATTTCTGTCTTAGGGTTTTTGAGTGAGGCATTCAATCAAGGAAGAGACATGACTCATTGAAGATTCCATATTGCAGCTTTGTTAAGAAAGTAGGTTATTTTAAATTGAAAATAACTGGTCTCAGCCTCTCAGCTGACAGTTTTTTTTTTGGTCTTCCATGATTGAACATAATTATCTAAGGTTTGAGCTGTTTTGACAAAACAAGTTCTAATACGTCAGCTAAGGTTTACCTTTGTTTTGTCAATATAGCAAAAGCAAAATGTCACAAAATTCTCCAGTCCAGTTAAAACTCTGGATCTAGTTTTGAAAAAAACTGAATTATGCTATACATGTCTTTAAATTGACTTTTGATTTTACCAAAAAAAATTAACTCCAATCCTGTCACAAAGGCTGAACTTTAAGGTGACTGTTGTACTCTGATCCTCTCCATCTTCACCCACTGTGCGATGAGATCTGCTTCTGTCTTCCTTGCATTGATCACTGACACTGGATCAGCCTCATTAGATGCTCTACAACAACAGAGAAATATCCGATTAAACTTTTTCTTTTCAGTAAAAAAAACACAAAAAAAAACGACTGACTGTGGGCCACCAACATGCTGTACCTTAGATCCAAGTGATGGGCTCCTCCAAGAATGTTGACCGCTATGAGTGAAGAGCTGAACGACGTGCGCACCTACACAGCAGACAGCTGATTAATGTAGTTTGAAAACTGACTTCACAGTTTACTTTATTATTATGTATTTGTTTAGTATTTTACCCCTCCATTTGCCCATGGATCCAGATCTCCATTGGAGAAAATAATGTTGCTGGCTGAAGAAAGTGCTGTTGAACAAATGAGAGCTCAATTGAAACAAAAGCACTAGTTGAGTAATTTGGAAATACTCAAGATGGTACAGTAATTGGTTTTAAGTTATTACTAATGCCAAAACACAGATCAACACATCTAATATCATCTAATATGGCAGATTTGAAAATAAACCAAGTGAATGCCTGGGAGTTTAATATGTTCTTCGTGTAATTCAGTAATATACCCACACTGGTTATTGTGTTGAGCTTTTACATCAGTCAGATCAGCTGCAGCTTTAATCAAAGGTTTCCAATAAAAAGGTTTATAAGTCTGGTAAAAAAAAAATACCAGAATAAATAAAATTGACAAGCCATTTATTCTACCTATAAACTTCAGATTTGCAGTCTTAATAGGGTCCTGAGCAGGATGTCATGTGGTGATTTTTTTCATTTAGTGGATCAAGACACTACTTTTTATTACAACATTACATTGCTAGATACAATAATATTTCAGGAGTGTGTGTCAATTCAGTACTTGCCATCACCCCAGAACTGGATTTTGAGCCAGTCTGGTCGTGGAACCACACCCCAGCGTTTGGAGCAGTAAAGCTCACGGTCTCTCTCAGTAAAAGGCATGGGAGGAAACATGTCCGTCACATTGTTGCTCTCATAGCACAGATTAATCTCTGTGCATGCCTGCAACCAGAATAGAAATGTTGGCATAATTTGTAAGATGAGCCCTGGATGTTATCTTATTCACTCATTTATTCCCAGGAAATAACATCAATAAAAAAAAATCTAGAAACTTCATTAATGCCCCTTATTGAAATGCATCTACATGTAGAGGCCCAGTTCTTTAAGGTTAATTGTCAATTTGTAACCTTTGAATATAGATTTCTTACTACATGCTGTGCTGTGTGTTGGATGATGTAGGGAGTACCTGGTAGTCCCACGCCATGCTGTCAAAGCCCAGTCCACACCCAGTGGGATCAGCACACTCCAAATATAGATTGTACATGTCAAAACAGGTCAGTAGCCCAGTAGCATTGTACACAATCCCTGCATGAAGGGAATACATGAAGGTTTTTTTATGTCTGGGTATGGCAGATGGGGCATGCATCTATTAGATGTGACAGAGGCTAGCTATAGATCACAGTATCACAGCTTGCTCATAAATAAACTGGTTTGTCAGGACACTCATCCTGACCCCTGTTCACCACAACAATAAAACCACCACATGCTGTTATTGTTCATTTACATTATAAGCTTATTTGTATCCCCAAAATCTGAAGGCCTACACAGGACTAAAAAAACACTTAAAAGAAAATTCTTTGGCTGAATCTGAGCAGCGAGTATAGCCCTATACACTTCAGAATTAATCTTGCTTCTTATCAGCAGTCAAGTAATCAATACACACCAGTGACTCAATTCCACTGGCAGCCATACTGTACATGCCCAAGCTATACCACTGCCTCCACCCTGTCTGACAGTTTACAAAGTGTTACATTTCTTCTTTGTGCTTTCCCCTTTCCATCATTGTGGGATGAGCTGCCAGTGATTTGTGATTTGTTCTGAAACATCTGTCTTTAAAATCATAAAGCCATGTCTTGACTGTAGACTTTGACAATAGCATGATTCTTCTTGACTTGACTAGATGTGGTTAAAAGGTTTTTGTTCACCGTGGTTGTCTTATGTCTTGCAGGCCTTTTGCTGTTGCGGAGCTGCCTGTGCAATTCTGTTTGCTGTTGTGTGGTGGGGCAGTGGACTGAAAGCTGCAGACACTAACAGACTCAATAAACTGATAAGAAGGGCCAGTGAAATTGTGAGGATAATGCTGAACACTTTAAAAGCAGAAAGATGCTGTCCAAGCTGCAAGGGATAATGAAGAATGGTTCCCATCCTTTGCATGACATGCTGGTGAGGCAAAGAAGTGCAATACTAAGCACCACAGTAAGTCATTCAGTCCTGTGACCATCAGTCTTTATAACTACCCTCTCGAAGATCAGATTGTCTGATTACATTTTTAACGTTATATTTCATTTATTGTAGTCTCTTGGTATGTTTTTATGTTATGTTCTTATGCACAAATTCCTACTCTGGCATAGAACAACTGGGACGAAAGCAATTATCCCTCAGGGATTAATAAAGTATTTCTGATTCCTAAGACAACACAACAATGTAAAACTGGGGGATGTGCCTCTAGATCTGAGATTGCAACTTGCCACATGAATAGTATTAGCAGGAGGTAGAGTGGTCGTCCACCAATCCCCAAGTTGCTGGTCCAATCCCCAGCTCCTCTGGTCACATTTCAAAGACACTGAACAGTGTGTGAGTGCATGTGTGATTATGAGTGCGTATGGGTGAATGAGAAGTAGTGTAAAGCGCTTTGAGTACCAATAGGTAAAAAAGCACTGTATGAGTGCAGACCATTTACTATTTAACCAGATCAGCCAAATAAGAAGGTGCCAGACCATTAAAGGTTTTAAAAGTGAGTAATAATATCTTAAGATGGATCCGGAAGTGAATAGGGAGCCAATGAAGAGAATGCGATGCGGGGGTTATGTGGTCACGGTTAGACGTATTAAGTAGTACTGTAGCCAGTTAAGAATTAATTGGTTAAGACCAAAATACAGCGCATTACAGTAGGCAAGCCTCGAGTAAATAAAAGCATGAAGAGTAATTTCAAAGTCTCTTCTGTGAGAGAAAAGGCTTGACTTTTGCAAATGAGCGCAGTTGAAGAAAACTGTTTTCAAATCTTATTTGTTAATGTCAAAAAGAACACTTGGTTTCTTACCACAGTGTATATTGGTAGATAGACTTCCAGGATCAATATTACAAGGTTTCCATTTGTCACTAGATCTAAAGAAATTGACTTAAGATTTGCCCTCATTAAAAAACAAAAAAATGCTGCCCAGCTAGTTTTTAATATCCGTCAGACAATCAAAAACCACCTGGCCAGAGTTTTGTAATGACTCATTCAGTGGTAGATATAACTGAACATCAACTGCATAGCAATATAATGAGAGATTGTGTTAATGATAGACCCCAATGGTAGCATGTACAAAGAAAACAGGGAAGGACACAAAATGGACCCCTGGGGCCCCACAAGACAAACTAGTAGCAGATGATTCATCACCCAATTTTATCTAAAAGGTTCAACCTGTCAGGTAAGATTTGAACAAATTAAATGCTGAAAAGAATAATAAGAAATAAAAAATATTACTCCTTTTCAGTAAAAAAAATGGTGATTTGTTACTGAATTTTTAATTCCGAACTTTGTGTCAAATGTCAAGAATTTAAGCTAAATTAGTCTTGACTTCCTGGACATGTTGAGAGTTTTATTTAAAAAACAATGTAAAACAGTTGAACCCTGCTTAATGCAAGGCATTCATTTATTTTACCTGCAGTGTCCCTGAGGTTAGCAAGCAGGTCAGATCCTCTAAGCATGGTTTCACAGGCCACCTAGAAAACAAGCACATCACTGTCAGCTTCACTTTCTTGGAACAGATCTCCTCTGACTTAGGTTGCTTTTGTCATATCTGCTTGTTTGCTTATTTGTCACACTTTACCCATCTTTTAATTACTAATAAAAAATGTGTCTCTTTAGCACAATATGTGAGTTAGATTGAGATCTGCTGACTGTGGAAACTATTTGAGTACAGTAATCTCATTGTCATGTTAAAGAAACTAGTCTGAGATGATTTCAGCTTTGTGACACGGTGGACTATCTTGCTGGAAGTAGTCGTCAGAAGTCATAAACGACAAGGACATGCTCCGTAACAACACTTAAGTAGCGTGGCATTCATATAAAGCTCCTTTGGTAAGAGGCCAAAAATGTGTCAAGAAAAGTGGCCAGTGAGTTTATATTTCATATATGTTCATATTAAAATATCTACATATTCTTGTATTTCTATTATAAATATTTATTTTGTGTTCAGCCCTTTTTAATTCCTTTTGTATAGTTGATGTCATTCATATGTTAGATTTGTATTTGTTTATTATGAAACTGAAGTGTTTTGTACATCTTTGTGTAAACTGTATCCCTAATGCAACCATAAAGGGGTACAAACCAAGCCTGGATAAATGCAGAGGGTTTTGTCAGGAACGGTGTCTGATGTAAAACACATGCCAAATTAAACATGCGCATCATGACTTCCACACTGAATTCAACTTCAATGCCGGATTATCACTGTCGCAACAACCCCCAGCGGTGCTGTTGACCTACAGAGGGCCGGTGCAAATTGGGCTACTGTTGGTCGAAGAAGGAGAAGAGTAAGGTGTGTTCATAGGCAGAGAGAGAACAGGAGAGTTAAGAGTGCAGGACTGACAGTAGGGACTTTGAATTTTGGGACTATGACAGGGAAGGCTTAAGAGAGTTGGTTAACGTGATGCAGAGAAGCAATGTGGATATACTGTGTGTCCAGGAGACCAGGTGGAACGGTAACAAGGCTCAAAGCTGAAAGTTGTCTGGATGGGAGCATTTGTTGTGCTAAAACCTCTATGTACTTTTCAGCATTATTGGTGCCTTTCCAGATGTGTAAGCTGCTCAGGCCATAGAAACTAATGCACCCCCATACCATCAGAGAATGCAGGCTTTTGAATTGTCCGTTAATACCCACCTAGATGGTCCCTCTCCTCTATAGTCCACAGGACACAGCATCCATGGTTTCAAGAGAATTTGAACACAGAACAGTTTTCCATTTTGCCTCAAACCAGTTTTTTGTTTTATTGTTCATAAATGATGGGTTGATGATAATTGCAAATGACTACATTCTGTTTTTACTTACATTTATATTTTATACATTTATTTACACAGAGCATCCCCAGAGTTGAGAGAGTGGTGATTGGTGCAGATTTCAATGGCCATGTTGGTTAAGGGAACAGAGGTGAGACAGAATGTGATGGGCAGCTTTGGTCTTTAGTACAGGAGTGCAGACGGACAGATGGTGGTAGACTTTGCAAAAGAAGAAAGAACATAGGGTGACATAAGAGCAGAGGTAGAAGCAATGTCGACGCAAAGTACTAGTAGGGGAGAGTGGAGCAAGACAACACAGGATGTTGGTGTGAAAAGTGACTGATTAGTAAGAGGAAGAGGACTAAGGCAGAAAAGAGGACAAAGTGGTGGAAGTTGAAAAATGAAGAATGTTGTGTAGCTGTCAGGGAGGGGATGAAACAGGCTGAGGGAGACAGGTAGGAGGGAGACAGGTAGTAGGTTACTCTGTGGGTCTTCAGGAAAGTGGACAAGGAGACTTAGTGGCGGAACAGGGAAGTTCAGGAGTTTATAGAGGGAAAGAGGTTAGCTAAAGTGGGGGACTGAGAGCAATGAAGAGAGTAGACAGGAGTACAGAGAGATTCAGCATAAGGTGAAGTTAGAGGTGGCAATGGCCAAACAAAGAGCATTTGAGGACTTCTATGCTAGGTTGGACACAAAGGAGAGAGAGGTGGATTTGTACAGGGTGGCGAGGCAGAGAGATAGAGATGCAAAGTATGTGCAGCAGGTTAGGGTGATGAAAAATAAAGATAAGAATGGAAATACATTGACAGGTGCCAGGAGTGTGATGGGAAGATGGAAGGAGAACTTTGAAGAGTTGATGAATGAGGAAAATGAAAGGGAACGAAGAGCAGAAGAGGTGACTGGTGCTGGGAGTGTGATGGAAAGGTAGAAGGGGTACATTGAAGGACGCCGTCCACCCATCCCACAGTTGTTGGTTTGATCCCCGGGTCACATGTCGAAGTGTCCTTGAGCAAGACAGTGAACCCCAAATGAGTTGCTCCCAGTGAGTGTTGCTAGCTGCATAGCAGCTCCCCCTTTGTTGTACAACTACAACTACAGAGGCATACATTTTGATCAGCCACACCATGAAGCATGACAACGGTGAGGTGTGTAGACTGAATGACAGACTGGTTCAATGTGGAGGTGGGTTTGAATCAAGGATCAGATCCCAGAACCTTCCTATTTGCAATGGTGATGGACATGTTGACAGAAGAGGTCAGACAAGAGTCTCCAGGGACTATGATGTTCACAGATGACATTGTGATCTGTAGTGAATGTAGGGTACAGACTGAAATTAACCTGGAAAGGTAGAAGTATGCACTGGAGAGAAGGGGAATGAAAGTCAGTGGGAGCCAGATGGAGTATGTGTAAATGAGAAGGATGATGGTGGAATGATCCAGTTACAAGGAACAGAAGGTGGTGAAGGTAAAGGAGTTTAAAGACCTAGTGTCAACTGTTCAAAGTAACAGAGGACAAGACATTAGTGAGACCACAATGTTGTATGGCCTGAAGACAGTGGCACTGACAAAAAGACAGGAGGTGGAGCTGGAAGTGGCAGAGTTGAAGATGTTGCGATTTTCATTGGGAGAGACAAGGGAATGATGATGATGAAGATGAAGAGACTTGGAAGACCAAGGAGGAGGTTCATGGATGCTGTGAAAGAGGAAATGTGGTAAGTTGGTGTGACAGAGGAAGATGCAGAGGACAGATTAAAATGGAAACAGATGATCGACTGTGGCAACCTCCTAAAGGGAACGGCCAAATAAGAAGTGTAAATCAGTTTTAACATGTTTTTTTCTTTCTGCTCTACAAATAATATTTTTAAAATAGAAATTATTTTAATCTAGTTTTAAATTCATTTAAATCAATTCTCATTATATGAATAGAATCATAGCATTTTCATTGATGTCGAGTATATTTGTCTCCCATTGTCCTTATTACATTACATAATTATATTATTACACTGTGTTTTATGGACCACAAAAAAAGAGAGAAAAAAACATTACATTTCAGCCATCAACCTCACTGCTCCCCAAACATCAGCATTGGCATTGCCCAATACAAATGCATACAAATGTTCTACATTGTTTGTGATGTTGCATAACTTACAATCAACTTATGGATAGCATTTTACGGTGCTGATTAGTGGTAAAAAAATAAAAACTCTTTACATCTAACTGAGTATATGTACCTTGACAGGATTAGCAGGCATGTTGCCCATGAAATGAGTGCTGTAGGGGTAATCCAGCATGGCCATCAGAGTGAAGGCATTCCTCAGCAGGCCATTCAGTTGGTGGATGTCCTGAGCAGATGATGGTGGCTTACATAGAGCAAGCTCTGCCTGGATTGGACTATAATCTGGTAACGACAATAATGAGTTTGAAATTTAAATGCTGTACAGTGCTTGTGCTGAGTTCTTCTCCCTTTTATGTTGTTTTTGTCTTTAAAGAAGGAGGTAAGGAAAGAAGTGATTGGTTTGGGATTTTCTCCAATCAATGAGTCATATTACCAAGAAGGGGGCGTTGCATGATGATGTAATTGTGGGAATTGCTGGGTTTTGACCCACACTCCAGCAAGAAGCGCACATCCATGTTAATCACAACTCAGGCATGAAGGTGCCTGAGCTTAAAGCAACACTTTCAAGTGTGAGACTTGTAAATTCTTGTTTGTAAATTCTTTACAAACAAAAGTTATTAAAATCTTTTAACATGTAAAGTTCCTTAAAATAAATCTTTTTAAAATTGGTACCTTAACAACAAAGGGGTTAATTTTCACAGATAAAATTAAGGCCATCTCATGAAAACATTATTATAGTGATTTACCTTGGCGTTCAGCTAATTCTTTTAGCTGATGGAAAGCACCTCTTACAGCATTTCGGCATTCAGGGGAAACTCTCTCAAAATCCTTTGAAAGATAAACAAATGTTAAGTTTCCAAGGTAAATTCACAGATTATTTTCTATAGTGTAATAATTGTTTCGAAGGCAGTTTTTGAGTAACAATACTTGGCAGTTGTTCAAATGGTATATTTAGGTCTATTTTTTACCGTAAGTTGAGTTTAGAAAGACTGAGTACAATATACACTTACAGTTGTTACATCTCTGAAAAACTGCCTGGACTCTCCAAGCCCAGCAGTAGACAATATGGGGGCACTGGCAGCCAGAGCTCCAGCTACAATATTTGGATACTTGAGTCTCATATAGACAGACAGCATTCCACCATAACTGCAAATATAAGAGGAGACAATTAAACTTAAAAGGTCATGAGAGGAGAAAAGAAATCACAATACATAAGTTGTATCTTTTACAAATTAACGTGTCTGTTTAGTAGATTGAGGAAGTCTTTTGTGCATTTTCAGTCAGGGCATTTTGTCCAACTAGTATAATCTGCAAAGTAAAAGTAAAGGGAAACTTGTCAGTGGGGTAGTTCATATTCAGAACACAAAGTGTTCAGAAAGTACAAAAAGTCCTTCTAAAGTCCAGGCATCTCATGTCCAACAACAGCTCAACCTGCAGACCTCAACAACAACTTGCCTGCTTGCCTGGGGCATATGTATGACAGCAGGTGTCATACATATGATCAATCAGGCAAGTGAAAAATAAATGTGATGTCTGCAGTCTTTCCTAGACATTGATTTATTTGTACCCCACCACAATATTAGCATAGACCACCAAATGATAATTTTTCTAGTTTTTGAAATAGTTAAATTGAATTGTCAAATTTATACTGTGTGAATGTGGCATGTTATCTGTGTTGTTAAACTTTAAGAGGTTCTTAACACATCCTAACACATTTGTCCCTAATGGCAAATTTTCATTTCCTTTCGGCTGTTCCCTTTCAGGTGTCGCCACAGCGAATCATGTGCCTCCATCTAACTCTATCCTCTGCATCCTCTTCTCTCACACCAACTATCGTCATGTCCTCTCTCACAACATCCATAAATCTCCTCTTTGGTCTTCCTCTAGACCTCCTGCCTGGCAGCTCCAACCTCAGCATCCTTCTACCGATATATTCACAGTTTCTCCTCTGAACATGTCCGAACCACCTCAATCTGACTTTATCTCCAAAACATCTAACATGAGCTGTCCCTCTGATATATTCATACCTGATCCTGTCCATCCTCGTCACTCCCAAAGAGAACCTCAACATCTTAAGCTCTGCTACCTCCAGCTCTGCCTCCTGTCTTTTCTTCAGTGCCACTGTCTCTAGGCCAAACAACATTGCTGGTCTCACCACCGTCTTGAAAACTTTTCCTTTCATTCTTGCTGATAATCTTATCACACAACACACCTCTTTACCTCTTTTCCACACTCTCCGTTGCTCTGAACCGTTGACCCTAAGTACTTAAAGTCCTGCACCTTCTTCACCTCTGCTCCCTGTAACCTCACCATTCCCCCTGGGTCCCTCTCATTGACACACATGTATTCTGTCTTACGCTGCATCTCCCTGTACTCCTGTCTACTCTCTTCAGTCCTCTCAGTGTCCCACTTCTTCTTAGCTAACCTCTTTCTCTGTATACACCACCAAGTCTACTTGTCCACTTTTCTCTTTTTGTAATGGCAAAAAGTGTCAACTTCCCAAAACAGCTTTAAAAATGTTATATTAATATTTTATTCCACTTTAAATGGCTCAATCTTTTAAAACTACTTCAACCTGAAATATACATATCAAATATTAATTAGATCACAATTAATTGCATCACAATTAATTTTAAAATCAAAACAATAATTATGAATTTGGACACACACACACACACACACACACACACACACACACACACACACACACACACACACACACACACACAATCACTCCAACATCATTTCATTAGCAATACACCCTTGCACAAACTTGTAAAAGGAGGGAAATTTGCTGTATGATTTGAATAGAAAAAAACAGCACCATCTAGTGGACAAATATTACATTTATTTAGTCATTTAGCTGATATAAAAATATAAAAATTAAAAAAAGAAAGCCAGCAGTGGAAAATTAATTCTTAACATAAAAGAATTAGTTTATGTTAAAATTAATGTGGGATCAAAATAACATTTCCAATGGTTTACAATGGGACATTTATTGTCATTAGGATCAAATATGTCCATATTGGTGTAGCTTAGCCATTTTAGTCTAATTTAAGGAACTGACATGACAATTAATTAATTAAGTTTTTTTAAATGAATATTCTCTGGAAAATTTGAGCTATATTCATTCAACACAGCCAAAATGGCTTGAAAATAAAAACTGAATGGCACAAAATGTCTGTAGGATCGCTTTTAACAAAGGGTAGAAATATTGATGCCTCACATTCCTCTAATGTGGACAGAAATTAATATTAAAGGAAATTATTCCAGAAATCCCTGTCTCTGAACACAGTTTGCTGTGCAATCTACAAATGTAAGTTAAAAAGGGTATCATGCAAAGAAGCAGCCATATGTGAACATGATCCAGAAACGCTGCCGTGTTCTCTGGTCCAAAGCTAATTTAAAATAGTCTGAGACAAAATGGAAAACTGTTCTGTGGTGAGGTGAATCAAAATTTCACATAGAGGTTTTAGAGCAACATATGCTCCCATCCAGATGACGTCTCTTTCAGGAAAGGCCTTGTATGTTTCAGCAAGACAATACTAAACCACATACTGCATCCATCACAACAGCATTGCTTCACAAGAGAAGAGTGGGGGTGCTGAACTGGCCTGCCTGCAGTCCAGACCTTTCACCAATAGAAAACATTTGGTGATTCATAAAACAAATAAATCCAGAAACAAAGGCCTAGGACTGTTGGGCAGCTAGAATCCTGCATCAGACACAAATGGGACAATATTTTTCTCCTAAATATATTTTTAATAAAGATAATATTTTCAATGAAATGATAAAATGCCTCACTTTCAATATCTGATATGTTGTTTATGTTCTATTGTGAATAAATTATGGGTTGATGAGATTTGCAAATCGTTGCATTCTGTTTTTATTTTATTTTACACATCCTCCTTAGCTTAATTCGACATCCATTTTTTGCATGGATGTCAAACCTTTCCACTTTTTTTTGAGTTGGGGTTTGCATTAGTTTAACTATAAAGATACATTTCCCCATTTTTGTTTTAGTTCTATTAAAAAAAAATTGTTTGATTATATGTTGTTAAATTTATGAGTGATAACTGGTTTGTTTGTATTTTATTTATGCACATAATCTACTTTCTGTGTTGTGGTTCTTAGGCATACAAAATGCACACAAAAAATGTAACTTTACTATTCAAGTGCACATAATGATAAATAGTCAGGCTTCAAGTAAAGAACCACCTTTGGACGGTCACTTAAAAAACATCCAAGAAGCACCACAACTACTCACAAAAGTGGAAACCAAGACCAGTCTGTCAGGAACTTACCTGCCACCAAACACAATGACAGGACAGTTCGTGGCTGCCAGCTGCTGCTTCAGCTCTGTGATCATGACACTGTAGTCAGCAAGGGCCTGCTCTACTGTCAGCCAGCTGATCTGTGGAATGTTGAAGGAGTCTTTACCAAAAGGCAGAGATTTGCCATAGTACCTCTGTAAGAGAGAGGAGGACGGAGGTGTTCAAGCACAATCAGAGCTGCAGTACACCAAAGATCAAGTGACAGACATCATGCTCTAGTACTAAGGAAATGCATCCAAGATTTGCATTATTATAAGTCTTACAAGACTTGGAAAATTCAAAAACTTTTTGACTTCTGGCCACATACACTCAGAACTAGAAATATCTGATTTACATTTGGTGGTGAATTATTCCACTTATGGTGTTCCATGAATATTTATTGCAAGAGTAGTGTGAAACTAAGTCAACACAATCTACTGTGTGTGCCTCATTTCAATTCATATTTTTTCTCATTTCATTCTTGTTTTTAAGCCCTACCGTACAGAGTATTAAGATGCTGTACAGCTTCCATCCATCCATCCATTATCTATAACTGCTTATTCTGTTTGGGTCATGTGGGGGCTAGAGCCTATTGCAGCCGCATAGAGAAAGAGGCGGGGTACACCCTTGACAGGTCACCAGTCTAGCTCAGGGCCAACACAGAGAGACATACACAGACTGAAAACCATTGACATCTATGGGCAATTTAGAGTAACCAATTAACCTAACATGCATATCTTTGGACTGTGGGGGGATTCTGTAGGGGACATGAACCCACACTCTTCTAACTGTGAGGAGGAAGCGCTAACCACTCAAACACTGTGCCTTTTACCGTACAATTTAACAAACTTTAATAATAAGACTTATACATATTGTTGGTTTGCATTTGCACATAGGATTTCATGACAAGGAAACTCCCAGACTCATCATTTTAAGTTTTATAATTTCAATGCAATGTGGTAATACCAACTGTTAGATACAATAAGTACATACATGCCATTTCAATTAGAAATAGGTTTCAGTAAGTATTCAGTATAACCTTCACTTTTCTTGCACACTTTTTTGTTGTACATTGTTGTAGATTGCATCTTTACACACTGGGTTTAAAATGAAGCCATCAAGATAGCATTAACCTGTAGACTTTCAGCTTTAATTCAAGAGGTTCAACAAAGGTATTCCTCTAAGATATAGCTACATTATCTAAAAAAAATGTTCCACCTGGAGAATCCTATATAGTTACAAAATAAACAAGCCATACAAAACTAATCAATTGGATTAAGTAGAAGTACTAAAATCAATAACATCGCTTTGGCATTTCAGTAGCAGTTTTGAGATTTTAAATTGTCATTTAAAACTTGGTTGGATATGGGAAATGAAAAATCAGCTGACAATACTGTATGAGCCAAATTTTAGCCACCCACTTCCAGTTATGTTTATCACATGATCTACAACTTCTATTCAGTCAATGTTTTCTTACGTGCTCAGCAAATATGACCAGTGCTCTCTGCTGGGCAGCCAACTCCGTAATGAATCCCGAGTTTAGGGCAAACTCCCAGATGTCCCCCTCATTACCCGTGTAGAAGAAAATAGGACCAAAGCCTTTCTTCCAATATTTATCTAAAGGTAAAGGAAAAAAGAATTCAGCAAGTCTTTGGTGCAAACATTTTATACTTATGATAGAAAATGGGAAAAACTGTGATGATACCTGTGATCAAGTAACGCTGATTAAACGTCCCGTTTACCATACTGTTAAAGTTGAAGTGGTCTAATATCTGAGAGAAGTACTTTTCAATGTACTGGGGTTCTGTCTTCAAACTTTGATGTCTTCTTGACTATAAATATATATAAAATATACAGCTTATATCATGCAAAGTTCTAGACACACATCGAATATCTGCCTGGTAGCGGGAGTTTAAGCAATGCAAAAGAAACTTGTGGATGTCTCGTTATATGAATACTACGCATACATTATCCATAAGTGTGAACTAAAACCCGTGAACAATGATTTCCCTTGCTTAATTCGACTTAGCCCATACACAATTTAACTTGAAAATGTTTTCATTACCTGAAAATACGTGTTTGGTAGGCCATTTAGCACCTCAGTAAGCAATAAGGTTACTGTTACCATTAAAAAACGCATTATCGTACTCATATTACATACAAGACCGCTTCATAAACTAGTACAAGGCTGATCCACTATCAACTTCGACTTCCGATAATCGCACGTATCACATGACGTGTGTTATGTCCTATGCTGCGTTTAAGTGCGTCTCGTAAGATCTAATCTTCCTCGTATCCTCAAATAGGCAGTATAAAGGTCAACGTGCTGCAAGGCCATGCTAGTCTTTTCTGTATCTTTACATATGCTATTTTTTTTGTATCTTCCCCAAATTGTGTGCCCAAAAGAACTTGTGTGCCCAAACTGAAAACGCTATAATCTTTGGGTGGGTCCTGCATTTCCTGCACTGTAGAAAGCTTATCAAGTTGTGTAAAATTAATTTAGTCAAATCAAGTCAGACTCTTAATTTTGCCATTTGCACAAATACATGTGCACAACAATTCTTGCACAGATATTTTATAAAAGGCACAACCAAAACATTTCAGACAAAATACTATATATATATATATAAAGCAGCTGAGAATTAGAAATCCTCGGTAGAGGAGAACTGATGACTTATTATTAGACAACCCAAGAGCAAGCATTGTTATAGAAAGAGAAACACTATTATTGAATATTAAACTAAGATATAGTATAGGAGGTTAAATAATAAAATACTGCACCATGTAATAGCCCAGTAAGGGTGCAACTCTCCATACAGGGTAAACGGGAAAATTTTGTCTCCTTGTCATATCACACTGAACGAGACAGCTTTCAAACACTGTCTCCCCTGATCAAACTAATAAACATAAGACTGTAGCTCCTGTACCTACTGACTGTAGGAAGTATCTGTGTAGATCAGCAGGATACATGTTTTTCTCCAAAGTGAGCGGTTTACATTTTATGCATGTGGAAGTCTTAGCTATGCAAATAATTTTTTCTTTGGTAGATTAAGCTATTAATCTAAACTCTCTTTGGACTCTTTTTAGTCGATTATAAAAGCAACTCTTCTCGTACTCTCTGCTCTCCTTTCACCCCACATTTATTTGTTACAAACGTATGACATTAACCTTGTCTCTTCTTTCTCCCGTAGTTGTCTTTCTCCTTCTCAGTCTCCCTCTCTCTGTCCCTCTCTGCAGGTGTCCGCAGCCTTGGAGTGTGTGTTTTCCAGTACCCAATCCTACAAACCTGCCCAATGTTTTGTTGCTTTTTGTTGCTCTTTTCTTTTCACTCTCCACTTTTCACTCACTCCAACCAGTCAAGGCAGCTATGGTGGGTTGCAGCAGAAAGGGCATCTGGCCAACTCATGCCAAATCAATGTGCGGAACACATTCCACCAGACACTAAATCCCTTAGCTGTTCAAAAGGAATCTCAGCTGCTGAAGTTGCACAGGCCAACCAATTGATAAGGGCTGTTTCAGAAAGGGCATCCAGCATTAAAAAACAAAAAACAAAAGAATGTGTGAATGATTTGCAACTGGACATTTGAAAAAAAAAATAAAGATACAAATTTATAAAATTTCAAAAGTAGGAAAATTGTGTAAATTAGCTCTATCTTCATACAATTAATACATATAAAACAAACATGCATATAATCAATACAATTAAAATTAGTCAAATTCTACCATCTTACTTTGGCTGGTGCTATTTAGTATAATGACCTTTAATTTTTTAAATGAGGTTCATATTGTTTGTTGAAAAAGAACTATTGTATATTTACTGCTTCCTTTGAATTTGATTAGTTATTGCACCACAGGTAGTCGTGCTGTGCTTCACTAATCTGTGGTGGGTGGGGCTATACTGCAGCTGTAGCACAGTACTTCAACAACAAAGGACAACCTTTGAAACAGGTTGACCCAGAATCTATCTCATGTGTTAGAGACTTCTCAAAAGCAGCAGTGATTTTTTCCAACTTCTTTTTCTGAAAGAAGCCAGGAAAACAAATCTTCCTTGTTAACTGAGAACAAAGGTCACTTTAAATACCCTCTATAATGTAAACCCAGAAATAAGTTAACTAGGTTACCTAACTAGAATATACTGTTTTTACATTTTTCCCACAGTCAGACAAAAAGACAGAAATCAAACTGTAGTCACAGTAAGGTTGTTTTTGTGCTTTTTAGAATTTACTACATTGTATAATTATTAATCAAACAGTTGTTTGTTTGAATGATTAAAATAAATTCCAATACAACATGTCCTTGTAAAAGTCATACAAGATAAACTTGACCCTCATGTGCTTCTTGGTATTTAATCCATGTGACACAGACAGGTGAATTCCAGAGCTGGGGAATGTGGATAGAGTACTTCCTTGTAGCAACAGGGTGGAGACACTGGTTTTATACTCTCACTTCACTGCCGGGGAGAAGGACAGAAGTCACCAAGGCAGGAGCTAGACAGACTGAACATTCACCGGCCTCTCATTCAGGAACTTAAGGTCAGTTCATAGGATTATAATCTTTGCTCACTTGAATCAGTAATGCAAACAAATTGTCTATTGTGTTTCCTTGTATAATTTAGAGCTAACCATGATTTTATAATTATGCAATTACTTAAAATGAAAGAGTAATTTTTAACTGAAATTTTCTGTGTTATCTCCCTACTATGAGGCAGGGATTTGTAGGACCCAGAGACGAGCAGAACAACGAAGGAGTAGGAAGGAAATTGTTTATTTATGGGCATTTTCTGTGTTATCTCCCTACTATGAGCCAGGGATTAGTAGGACACAGAAATGAGCAGAACAACGAAGGAGTAGAAAGGAAATGGTTTATTTATGGGCATAAGCAACAGATGGAACAAACAGGGATGGCACCTCAGAGTAGGGGCGCATGATGGAGGTGTCCAGGGAAAGGTAGGGTAATCAGAGGAAGGATAACAGACAGGGCAAGTTGCAGTAAAGACACAAAATATTTCTAAGGGTAACACATTGCTTACTAGTCAAGAAGAGGCATAGTTGCACTGCAGTATCACCAGGGTGAGCAGGTAATGCCAGCAGGAACCCAGGAAGACTGACAACTAAACACGGCTAAAAAACACCAGTAGTCAAAAGAAAGTAACAACTAAAAATGATAAAGAAACAAACAAGAGCAAATAACGAGAGATAATCACAGTTCAGAGTACTTAGGTCAAAACAGCAACTTGTTACTCGGGAGAAACAGGAAGACAATCTGACCGAGAAGAGCGGGTTAATGGGGAGTAATTAGGGAAGCGCTGAGTGAGGCTGATTAAGGCACAGGCACAAAGAGACAGGAGGAAAACAAAACGGGGAGGTGAAATAGTGCTGATCACCAGGGCAACATGGGCCACACTCACAGCTGTGACACCTACCAACTGTACCCTTCAATTCAAGAGCATTAAATAGTCAAGAACATAAAATGAAAATATTTTCACCGTCTAGCACTAACAATACCAAAAGCAAAGAACAACCTCCTCTGTTGAATATTTATGTCAGTTATTCTTTATTTTGCTCTCCTCTCTCTTACCTTTAGCATGCTTTACACTGAGTTACTGCATTTGTGGGATGAGTCAGTGAAGGCTGTAGATGCCAAAGACTGGCAAGGAGCCCTGGCCAAACTGGAGCAGATCAGTGAACCTACATCTCGCACTTTATTTAATGCTGCCTCTGTTCACCTGGTCCTGGGACAGCTGGATCTAGCCCTGAAGGTCAGTGTGATGTCTGGATAACGAACCTGGAATTCCTGTCAATACTTTGAAGTAATTGAAACTATATCTTACTGAAAAATTACAAACATTTCCTTTAACATATGAATTACTAAGCAATCTACCTATTATATTATTTTGGTTCGCATAGTTTTAACATCATGCTGATCACCTGGAGGAGATGATGGAGGTTGGACTTTTTCTTAGGTATGAATCAGGTGGGAAACGGAGCACAGTCACAGTCATAGATCTCGCGTTATTATTCAAGTTATATTTCACTATATGCTGTCATGTTTGTTTGTGTGTGTTAAAGTAAGAATAAATAATCCGAATTTAGTGTTGTGGACTTACAGTATACATGTGTGAGTCAAGAGGTGGAGCCCCGTAAAGGTCGTACATGAAAATTATGGTGAAGTACAGCTCACAACATAATGTAAGAGTTCAGATCAGCGGGAATCATTGCTCTAAAGAAGAAGCTCTTCTCTAGAATTAAGGTACATGATCAGCTAAAAGTCAATAGACAGCCGCATGTGAGTAAAGGAAACAATGAAACGAGAGCACGCCAAGCCTGAGAGTCACCTCGGTTGATTTGTTAATCGTATAAGATGAACTGCAAGGTCTGTGAATGGTTAATAAAACTGATCGGAAATGGAGAATTAAAGTAAAAGTCAGAGCAGAGATAACATGTTCACTCAAAAGTGTTGAGTTGGTGCAGCTGGTGGAATGAAATAAGACGTTAAGTAAATTAGTTCTATGGATAAACAGTGCTAATGCGGAAAATAGGTTTAAAACTCCCAGTGCAAGTTGCGCTTGCATGCATAAAATAACGGATCCCAGAAGTATTTTAAAAAGTTAAGTGGCGTGGAACAAGTTAAGATGGGACTTAACCAATTTGATGATGCATGTTTGTGGTGGATTTTTTTTTTTGTCCTTTTGGCTTATCCCGTGAGTTGAGGGTCGCCACAGCGGATCACTGTCTATATGTTCATTTGGCACAGTTTTACGCCAGATGCCCTTCCTTACTTTCTACTGGGTTTGGACTGGCACTGCACAGCTGGGGATGGGAATGGGCTGTTAGGGGTTCAGTGTCTTGCCCAGAGACACTTTGACATATAGTCGGGACCAGGGATTGAACCACTGACCCTGAAAGGAGTGTTCAAAGAAAGAATTGAAAGAAAGAAAAATAATTCCAAACACAATACTTTGGATCACAATAGAATAATGATAAAAGGACATTCTATTAAGCTAAATTATCAAGTCAGCTATCCCAGTCAGTGTTAAAAAAAAAGTTAGGACCAATACATTTTACTATATATATATATATATCTTTTAGGCAACATTATTAGAAAACACTCCATAAATTTCCATTGCTATGATGATGATACCCAGCTATATCTATCTATGGAAACAGATTTAAAAAATCTGTTAATCAAGCTTAAAGCATGCCTGCAAGACATAAAGGCCTGGATGTCCCACAATTCTTTACTTCTAAGCTCAGACAAAACTGAAGTCAGAATATTTGGGTCTAAAAATCTCAGAAATATGATGTCTAACCATATCGTTACTCTAGATGGCATAAGTCTGGCCTCCAGTACTACTGCAAGGAACCTTGGAGTTATTTCTGACCAGGATTTGTCCTTTACCTCACATATAAAACAAATCCCTAGAACAGCCTTCTTCCACCTACGAAACATTGACAAAATTAGGAGCATCCTGTCACAAAGTGATGCTGAAAAACTAGTCCATGCATTTGTTACTTCTAGGTTGGACTACTGTAATTCCCTACTTTCAGGATGCCCCAGTAACTCCCTAAAGAGCCTGCAATTGATCCAAAATGTTGCAGCAAGAGTGCTGACTGGAACTAGCAAGAGAGATCATATTTCACCTTCACTAGCTTCTCTCCATTGGCTTCCCATTAAATTTATAATAGAATTTAAAACCCTGCTTCTTACAGATAAAGCTCTGAATGGTCAGGCTCCATCATATATAGAAGACCTCATAGCACTATATCATCCTAGTAGACCACTTCGATCTCAGAATGCAGGCCTACTTGTGGTTCCCAGAATTTATAAAGGTAGAATGCGAGGCAGAGCCTTTAGCTATCAAGCTTCTTTCCTGCCGAACCAGCTCCCAGTTCAGATTCAGGAAGCAGACACCCTCTGTACTTTTAAGTCTAGGCTTAAGACCTTCCTTTTTGATAAAGCTAATACTTATAGTTATGCTGCTATAGGCTCTCTCTTCTCCTCTCACCCCACAATTGTCACCACTGTATGACTTTAACTCTGTGTGTTTTCCAGTGTGGAGCTACTGGTCCTACCAACCTGCGCGATGTTTTGTTTTTGCTTTTTTTGCTCTTTTTCTTTTCTCTCTTCACTTTCCACTCACCCCAATTGGTCAAGGCACATTGCGGCCCACCCTGAGCCTCATTTTGCTGGAGGTTTCTTCTGTTAAAGGGAGTTTTTCCTCTCCACTTTTGCCTAGGCCTTGCTCAAGGGGGAATTGTTTGGTTCTCTCCATACATCTTTATAGTCTGAATTTATTCTGTAAAATGCCTTGAGATGACTTTGTTGTGAATTGGCGCTACATAAATAAAGTTGAATTGAATTGTAAAAATATTGCAGGTCTCCATTTAGATCATGTAACACCAGATTTACTACCATTCACCTCAGACGGATTATTTTGTAACTTTGTAAGTAAAACGAGTTCGCACTCACGTAAACTGTTGGGATCTAATATTCCTATGTGTATCTTAAAGAATAATTTGAAGAGTGACCGGTTTCTTTTGCAGTATGTTTGGACTTAAAGAATTTGACCCTGAATAAGATAAGCAGTTAAGACAATAGGTTGATGGATGGATGTCACAGCTTTCTCAAGGAAAATCGGCTTCTTCCATTAGTCTGGATATGATAACTGATGAATCCTATACTATAAAGAGAAGAATATTTTAATGCTTCTGTTTGTCTTTCTCTCCTGTGTGATGACCAGGCCTTAGACCTCAGTATTGCCAAGGATGAACGCCTTGCTGTTGGCTTCTTCCAAAGGGCAACAGTGATGATGGAGCTTGGCAGGTAGGAGGCAGCCACCTATTTCAAGATTATTAATACCATTAGGGCACTATGTTTTAGAATTTAATGATCTTGATATCTAACTGACTCGAATAAGCTTAGGTAATGAAAAATCAGCTTTGATGTTATGTTATAATTGCCATGGAAGGTAAATGGTAAAGGGTCTGCACTTTTATATAGCACTTTTCTACCTATTGGCACTCAAAGCACTTTACCCTGCTTCTCATTCACCCATTTGCACTCACAATCACACACACACACACACACACACACACACACACGGGAGCTGCTATGCAGCTGGCCAACACTCACCAGGAGCAACTAAGTTGGGGTTCAGTGTCTTGCTCAAGGACACTTCGACATGTGACCGGAGGAGCCGGGGATTGAACCAACAACTGTAAGATTGTTGGACAACCGCTCTACCTTCCTGCACCACAGTCGCCCCGTTCATACATACACTCAGGGCACTTTTGGAAAGTTAAAAAAATCTAATTTCCTTCTGATTGCTTGATAAGATTGATCCACTCTAGTATGTGTTCTGTAAATGTGAAGCTATTGTTCCACAGGCATCCTAGCATCAAGACTAAAAGATGAGAAAACGCCAAGCCTAGCTTTGTCCAAATACAACACAATCTAATGACCAGTAGGTCTGAAGTTGTTAAATCTAAAAGAGAGTATAGTATAGTATAGTTATATTTCTTTGTTGAGATTTCTCATTGCTATAAAGTTGCCAGGAGACCACCTGAGACTCCAGGAAGGTACCACACGTAATGAAGAAATAGTTGTTATACATAACATTATGTAAATCCACATAATAGGATTTTATTCTTTGGATGTTGTATAGAATTTCTGTTGATAAGAGTGCTACATTTTTGTTTTTAAAATAATCTTTTGGCATCCATTACTCTATATCTCTGTGTTTCTTGCCTGTGGTACTCTCTCACCAGGTTAGAAGAGGCTCTGTCAGACTGTATCTGGGCACAGAAGCATATGAGAGAAAACACAGTCATTGACTACAGACAGTTAGGATTACGATTCAAACTCTACAGCTGGCAGGTCTGACATTCAGCATCACACAAACATACACACGTACATATTTTTTCTACCCCTTGGTGACTTTCCATTCCCTCAAGCTCTTTTCACATTAACAAGTCGAGAGAGTCAGGCAAGGGAGGCACTACTTGACAGAAAATATGCTACGGGAAACATCCTTATACACATGCTGGACTCTATATTTACCCTTGATTGTTTTGTTTTTGACTGGCACTGTTTTTGATGTGCTGTTTAAAAAAAAGGGGGTGGGGGGGGATCATCACAGTGGCCTGATAGAAAGTTGTGAACACAATCATTCACACAAAACTGTTATGAAATGTCATACACACACCTGGGAACTAAAACAGTCTAACTTACGGAGGCTAAGATTACACTACATTGCATATTTCTTACGAACACATTTTGGAACCTCTGAAAATAGTGCAGTTTTGGCATTATAATGAGGCATTTTGTGAGGCACTTTTTATACATTAAGGTCCTATATCACTGATATCACCTTCATTTGCTTCTATCCATTGGCTTCCAATTAAATCTAGAATAGAATTTAAAACCCTCCTCCTTATATATAAAGCTCTTAACAGTCAAGCTCCATCATATCTAAAAGATCTCATAGTACCATATCATCCCAATAGATCACTTCTATCTCAGAATGCAGGCCTACTTGTGGTTTCCAGAATTTCCAAAGATAGAATGGGAGGCAGAGCCTTTAGCTATCAAGCTCCACTCCTGTGGAACCAGCTCCCAGTTCAGATTCGGGAAGCAGACACCCTCTGTAGTAGACTTAAAACCTTCACCCCAACCAGTCAAGGCAAATGGCCCCCACCCTGAGCATGGGTCTGTTGAAGGTTTTTTCTGTTAAAGGGAGTTTTCCTCTCAACTGTTCCATATGGCTTGCTAAAGCGGGATATATTGGGTTTTCTCTACACATCCGTATAGTCTTGACTTTATAATGTAAAATGCCTTGAGATGATTTTGTTGTGAATTGGCGCTATATAAAGAAAGTTAAATTGAATTGATCTCTTAAGCTATGCAATAGGAACTTGAACTTACAGAACAGCTGCTGTGTCTTTTGTCCATCACTGATAAAAGCAATCTTTGTTTTCCAGTCATCACAGGAAACCCATTCAACCGAACAGCATTTTAGAAATTATACAACAACTAGTCAAATCACAATGGCACACTGGCAAAGTCTAACTAAAAAAGGTTAAATAATAAATCCTGCTATATTCCTCTGACAATGTTATTCTACAAGTTGGAAAATGTAGATAATTGGGGGTAAACTCTATATTGATGCTGGTTTTTAGCTTTTGTTTATATTTAGTATTTGTTGGTAGCACTAGTGTCTTAAGATTTTATTGCATGAGGAGGTTTTTTTAATAAATCAGAAAGTAGGTTTGGATAGACAATCATTGTACTGGCCCCAAACATAGCTTGTTGTAGTAAATAATTATATAGTAAATGAAACTATTTATAAAGGATTTGAAATGAATATTAGTAGAATGGTGCTGAGATGTAGAATTGTAATGTGTCCCCTAGGTGTTATATAATGCAGCTGCTGTGTACTGTCGGATGGGCCAGTGGGAGCGGGCAAAGGAGGTTCTGCTGTCAGCCTCTCAGGAGAGAGGAGGCTGTCGAGGAGGAAACATAGAGATGGCTTTGAACAGTGTTCAGGTAGGTATCACATCTTTCAGTGGGCCTGAAAATTATATGAAACAGGGTTTATTTGATGGCAGAAAGGTCATGATGATTTTGCAGCAAGGTTTGGTGTCTGTCCTCACTACTGTCTTCACCTCTTTAAAGCTTTTTTAGCCTAATGGAAAACACCAAATCATTTGGTGGGTTCTATTTGGCCACGATGTTTGGCCTAATGTTTTGGTCACCTCATTCATTTTAAATAGGGTGGCCAAAACATTAGAACCACCTCTTGTTATAATGCGTTCCAGTACAAATCCACTACCCACTTGGACCTGAATAATAAAGAGTGGAATTATCACCTTTCTGACTGAGAAAATAATGGCAGAGCTGCTGTATTGGATTGCATTAGATTGTGCAGGTGTACCTAAAAAAATGGCCAGTGAGTGTATGTATACACAAAAATAAAGCATTAAAAAGAACACTTTATCTTAATTTTGAAAACAGAGGGAGGGGAACCTGGCTCCTCTATTGGTGCCTGAGGGTGTGGTCTTTCGTCCCAGGAAACAGGATGTGGAGCAGTTGCAGCAAAGAGATTTTCTGGGCAAAGCAAAGGTAAAGTGTCACCATGGTGAATGTAGTGTCATGAGTGTAGAGCAGTCCACCAGGCTCAGTGTTGTTGGTTCGATCCCCGGCTCCTCTGGTTACATGTCAAAGTGTCCTTGAGCAAGACACTGAACCCCACTTTAGTTACTTTAGGGTAACAGGCAACACATTTTTGTGTCCCTAAAAAATAAAACGACTTCTAAAGTCCATTTTATTATTTATTGCTGTAAGAGCCACACTATCTATCTAAAATATTTATCTTTTTCATGATAACTGATTACAACTGTGCAAACATAGGGGTTTGGTTAGGGTTAGGCACACAGACATCAGTGTTAGGTAAGCTTAGGTTTGGTAAAATGTTGCGGTTTTGCAGTTTACTGCTTTGCCAGAATGACATGTGACATGACTCAAACCACTAACGTGTTAAAACAAAGGAAAAAATAATTGTTCAACACTGGACTAAATTCCCATCTCCAATGGGAAAGTTCTCTGCTTTGTTTGACCAATCTATCAAACCCAACCACCTCCTGGCAAACATTGCTGTGTAAAATTGGCAGGTGCTATATACATTACAGCTACTACACGTCACGCTGTGGTAATACTCTTACTGCATGTTGGGGTTTTTTTCCCCTGGTTATACAAATGACTTATTAGTTGTATTTCTACACAAGGACAGTCTAGACACTTTGTAATTTTATTTGTAAATCAGAAATGCAGTATTGTTTTTGGTTTGTGATGATGATGCTCTTTTTGTAGGTGATTTCCTCCATGATTCCTAATGATGACTTTGGAGGCTTTGAACCTCTAAGGCTGCAGGTAAGTTAAACCACTGTGTCCTTATGAATGAAGATACTGGGCCTCGTGCAAGAATCACTTATATAGATTCATTCTTTAGTAGGATGCATGAGCAATGTAAGAAATTGCTGGCATTCCCCAGTTTTTCTTTTGAATAAGAACAAATTCACAAGTAGGCCAGATCATGTTGCATGCCTAAACCTTTTCTTCGCAGGCAGAAAACACATTTATCCTGGCTTCATCTGAATGAATCTTGAGTTAAAATGTGATATCAAACTTGATTTATTTACAGTACATATATATATATATATATATATATATTTTTTTTTTTTTTTTTTTTTTTTGTCCTTTCGGCTTATCCCGTGAGTTTGGGGTCGCCACAGCGGATCATTGTCCGCATTGTGATTTGGCACAGTTTTTACGCCGGATGCCCTTCCTGACGCAGCCCTCCCCAATTGCTGCCGGGCTTGGGCTGGCGCTGCACAGCTGGGGAGGGGAATGGGCTGTTGGGGGTTCAGTGTCTTGCCCAGCGACACTTTGACATATAGCCAGGGCCGGGGATCAAGCCACTTACCCTGTGGTTCGTGGACGACTGCCTTTACCAACTGAGCTACAGCCGCCCCCTCCATTTACAGTACATATATATGCAGGATCAAATCTGAAATAAGAATGTTAATAGAGTAAAAGTACAAAAGTTTTAGCTCACAAAAACTTCTAGGTCTAGTAAAAGTACTCTTTATACAGGTTAATAAAAAATATATTATTGGATTATGATTACTGAAGATTCATGTGTTCATCCCTATAATGTTCCAGTTGCTAACAGTGAAGCTTATTTGATTGAGCTCATGTTGTTTTAAAGTTCAATAATACATCTATTAATGAAAATCTAATAATTATGTTTTGAACTACTTTATGTATTGATGGTTAGCTTGTGAATTTTACACTGATCAATAAACTGGCATGATTACACCATATTTTGTTAATAAAATTCTGAAGATTAAGCAGTAAATATGGAGTTTGATGGAATAGTGACTTGCAACTTTTTTGCCAATTTAATTTTTTAAAATGTTGCTACCATGTTGAAACTTGAGTTGAAATTGCACCCCTTTGGTCATCAAAAAAACATAACAAAACACTCAAATAGAGCTGTTTTTCTCTTTATACAGTCAAGAAGGCAGGATTTAAAATGTACAAAGAGCATTTTAGTTAGGGTTGGACACAAAAGCATCAGGGTTAGGTTGTGGTTAGGCACCAACTAAAGATGGAAAGTTTAACGAAAAAAGCAAAAGCAAAGCAACTTACAAGTGAGGTACAAGGCAAGCAAAAATCCAAGTCGAGGAGAAAATGTAAAAGCAAAGTCCTATCAGAAAAGTGTTTAAATTTAACGAGATGCAAGCGCAAGAAAGAACAGAAACTTTTTTTTTTTGTTTTGTTTTTTTAGATTTAAGTGCATTTCAATGTGCAGAAGACTTCTGTTTTCAGCAGTATTTTGAATGGTGGGTGGGAGTTTGCTGAGCGTGCAGTTTGGTATGGAGTGGTTTAGTTTGCAGCTTCTGTGCTGTGCTGGGACCACCAGACGTCGTTCGTTGGCACACCGCAGCGGACGGGAGGGATTGTAGACCTGAATGAGGGAGTTGAGATAAGCAGGAGCTGTTGAGGTGATCACCCTGTTGGCAGAGATAAAGCTTTGAACCTAATGCGAGTTGCTACAGGAAGCCAGTGTACAGATCTGAACAGTCGTGTGACATGAGTCTTTTTTGGCTAATTAAATATGAGGTGTGCTGCCACATTTTGGATAACCTGCAAGGGTTTGATTGTGCATACCGGTAACCCCATTACCAGAGCATTGCAGTAATCAAGGCGAGATAGTGCCTGTATATTCCGTGAGGTAGGGTCTGATATTACTGATGTTGTAGTGGGCAAATCTGCATGCCCTAGAGACTTATGAGATGTGGTCCTTAATGCTCAGTTGGTCGTCAATGATGAGCCCCAGATTTCCGGCCGACTTAATAGGGACAATCACTGTAGATCCAATGTTGATGCAGTTGTTGTGTTGTGTCGAAGGTCTGGCTGGGAAGACAAGGACTTCGGTCTTGGAGAGGTTGAGCTGATGTCTCTCATCCAGGAAGAGATGTCTGCCTGTCTCTCAGACATGCTTGATGAGACAGTGCAGTTGTCCGGTGGAAAGGACAGGAATAGCTGTGTGTTATCAGCATAGCAGGAAAGGCCATGCAAGTGGTTGATAGAACATTCCCATGCCACGATACTTTGAAGGTTCGTCCCGATAGGTAAGACCGAAGCCAGGTCTAGCTGATCCAGAGATGCCCAAGTCAGAGTGTGTGGACTGTGGCGCATGGTCACATGTTGAAGTGTCCTTGAGCAAGACACTGAACCCCAACTTAGTTGCACCCGGTGAGTGTTGGCCAGCTGCATAGCAGCTCCCCCATCGGTGTGTGATTGTGAGTGTGAATGGGTAAATAAGAAGCAGTGTAAAGCGCTTTGAGTGCCAATAGGTAGAAAAGTGCTATATAAGTGCAGACCACTTACAAGAGGATCTGATGGTTCAAAGGCTGCAAATAGGTCGAGTAGGATTAAGACGGAAGACTGACCTGTGGCTTTTGCAGCTCGAAGAGATTCCACAACACTCAGGAATGCCATTTTCTGTGGAGTGACCCCTCTTGAAGCCAGACTGGTTGACATCGAAGAAGTTGTTCTTGGAAAGAAAGTCTGACGGGTTAATTGAACTTGTCTTGGCCAGAAATTGAAGAAGAGATATAGGTTGGTAATTCTCCACAAGGGAGGGATTAAGACAACGCTTCTTCAGCAGCGGGGTAATCTGGGCCTGCTTGAATGAGGTCAGAAAAATGCCTGTTGAGATGTGTTGATGATTTAAGAGATGCGTTGATGATTTATGTAATAGCTGGCATTACGTAAAGGAGAGTGGAAGTGATCGGATCCAGAGAGCTGGTGGTCAGATGGTTAGAAAAGTTAGCAGGATGTCGTCATCATCTGGAGGACAGAACTGTGAGCAGATGGCTGCCACCTTATTAGTAAAGAAGCTGGTAAAGTCGTTGGCAGTGAGAGGTAGATGGCAGAGGTGGAGGTGGATAGATGAGTGATTTGAAGGTGGAGAACAGCTTTCTGGTGTCCGTGGTGTTGCTGAGCTTTTCCTGGTCGTATTCAGTCTTTGCCTTGGTGACACTGTGAGAAAAAGATCCAAGCAGATCCTGATACTCAGCAAGAGCAGATGGAGTCTTGGATTTGCGCCACTTCCTCTGAGCACTCCTTGCTTACGGATCCATTCGGTAAGCCACGAATTAGAAGCTAAGGGACGAGAAGACATGGGTCAGAGACTATCCAGACACATTGAAAGTGTATTGCAGAGGCTGTTCGTGGCTGCATCTGCATCGAGGGTTGAGAGGTCCCGTGTTGGGGGCACAGTTGCAGAGACCAGGGAAGAGAATTGGTCCGGGTTGAGAGAACTGAGGTTACGGCAGAAGCACCTTCAAGCTCATCGCAGAAGGTGCCCAACTGGCCCATATCACAATCAAAAATCACAATCGCAATCGAAAATTTCCAGGTCTCAGTAATGAGAGGTCCAGTTCCACCCCTGACCTTATGAGCAAGGAGTGTGAGAGAAAGCGAAGAGTGTGAGCGAATCAGCTTCTTCCTTGTCATAGATCACCGAAGCAGAAATCCCAAGGGGGAGGATAATCTTGAGAGGAAAAGCTGATTTCTTTGGTTTCCCAATTACTAACAATGTGTGTGTAAAACATGATATGAATTCGAATATTTACGCTTATTCAAGCAGATACTAAAGCTGAAAGTCTGTTTACTACTGGACATCGATGACTTTATAATTCATATAATTCATCCAGTACCACAGCATAGCCTGATCAGCACAAAGAGAATCCTCAAACTCTCAGCAGCAACAATGGTGGAGTGTTCTCCATGTTAGGATGTATGCAAACAAAGATCTTTGAGTATAGTAAATTTAGTTTTTCTTCAGTTTTATTGGCATGTTTTATCACAGTAGCTGTAAATTTGTGTAATTAAGTAGGACTATTCTTTCCTTTCTCTCATTGCTCAAGTGTCTTTAGGTCTCGGTCCAGGATCACCCATTGTTGCACGTAACTTGACTTGCTGTAGGCTGGAATCTAAAATCGCAGCTTTTGTTGGCCTGGCTAGTTCTGGAGCAATCTAGAAAGATGCATTTAAACATCTTGAACTATTCCCTTTTTATTTCGGTCACCTTGCAGCACAGCTCTGAAGACATGTCATTTAAAAATGCTTTCTTTTAATGTTTTCAAATTGTTTATAATATGTTTCAGATATTAGGGCTTTTATGTTTTGTTATGTTTTTGGCAGCAGGAAATAAAAGTTGCACATTAGAAAATTCTGCCTATTATTCCTGTTTGATATTTTTGTGAATGAAACCTTCCTAATTAATAAAAATGTTATTGGCAATTTTATAGGCACTAATTATGCTAAAGAAAAATGATTTTACAGATCTTAATGAGCAAGGGATATTCATAATTCTTAAATGGAAAGCTTGATGTAAATTATTTGTTTAAGAGTTTGATGATTCAGATTGGAAACACTCGTGAGAACAAATAAACACAGGTTTAGGCCATAAATATGACAGTATTCTTTTCTAAGGCCCAGTGCTATCACCCAACATGCCAACTGTTAGTCTGTCTTTTCTACAGAAACCAGGATTCTATGAGCCCAAGGTTGATGGAGCTCAGTGAGTATTAGCCACAAAGATATATTATTATTATTATTATTGTTATTGTTGTTGTTACTATTACCATCAGAAAATCTAATAAAACAATGCTTGCAGATGTACAGTATCACTGTTTGTTTTTTTTCCTTTAACCTACCTGTCAGGGATTCTCGATACATGCGCGTAGAGGTACCTTACATAGCAAGGGGTCCAAGACAGCTTACTGTACCAGGAGGGGCCATGGTGTTTTTGTTTGGAAAAGAAGACAGGGATGGTATGGCAACTGTCATATATGATGGACAGGTGAGAAGAAAGAAAATCTGAGCCAAATGAAACAATGATTCACTGTAAAACTGAATCATATAATGAATAGATATGCATGTTTTTAATAATAAAATGTACATTGGAGGAAAAATTGTACAAGAAGTAGCAAACAGTTTGCAGCTATCTGGCACATGGACTATAGATAGCATAGACTGAGATCTTTGGACTTCAAAAACTGCTGAATATTTTAGGCTGCTGCATTTTCAAAAAAGGTGGCGATCAGAATGCTGCGAATGACTTTCAGACAGACAACATGTTTGTTGCTAGCTTAGTTAAATTAAAAACACATTTTCTGACCTTGTTGACCCCGTGTGCCGTAACACCACTACTGCACATATTATTACAATTATGAGGCAATATTTATAATCAATTTAAAACAACAAAACCAAATATTGTGTTTCTACAGAACAAAAAATATTTTACTTTTGCCTGAAATAAACATGTAGCTTTAATGGTGCTGGACTAATCTTGAACACAATTTCACTGAAGATTACCCGTTTGCTAAGCTGAAATTAATTTAGGAAATGCAATTCATACAAAAACCGCCAGCCAAAACAGTGAATTAATCAATCCAGCACCTGGGGGTAAGAGGTGGAAGAAGTTGGGTCATACATAATAGATGTGTTGTCTGTGTGGTTGTTGTAGCAACAGGTCATTTATTACAGGACAGGACTCTTAAAATTTTTTTTGTGTTTTTCTGATGACAAGTATGTATTTTTGTCAGTGTCTGTATGTGCATGTGTTTGAGTTTAAATCCTTTTGTTTTTCAGAGAGGACTTGTGCCTATGTCCTTGCTTGAACCTGCAGATATCAAGACATCTAAAGGCCTAAAGCATAATGTAATTGCCATAAAACATGTTATGTATGTTACACAATTTTTTAAATGGAATTTTTAAAGGATACCTTAAGGCTATGGGATACACTTCAGTTTAGAGCTATAATGCAGCTCTTTATGGATTGCTTAAAATAAGATTAATGATAATCATTTTCAAGACCAGGGAGCAAAACTGTAAGGAAGAATATCTGAAAATGTTCTTTAAAATATCCCTGCCACAGTTAGGCCTTATTTTCCTATCTTTTTTAACAGAGAGTTCCTAGTGGGATCCCTCTTCCACCGGAACTTAAGCCACCTGCTCGTCCACAATCCCACCACAGCCCTGCAGTTCCCCCTCAGGGTAATAATCTGTCACAATCCTGCTGGGCTTTTCTACTCTCTTTCTAAAATACTTTTGTATCAGGGGAGGAAAACGCGTCATTCTTCTTCCCTCCAATATGTTTCAGCATGCGCTTCTTTTATAACTGATTATTTCAGCGAGCCTTCTCTTCTTTGTCATCTTCAGTCTAACACTGTAACTTCATCTTTACTACTTTTTAACCTTCCTGCAAGTATTGTTTTACAATTGTGTTAGAATTTAGATTGTGTTATATTTTTTAAGTACTGCGCTGATACTAATATTTTTGCCTTGCTTCAGTGTACAAATACAGAGATGCCAAATCATAATTCAATAAATAATTTCAAAAATGGGTCCGAAAGGTTTGATTCAGGGTAAGAAAATCTGAATACTAGATTGTCTTTTCATAAGACATTATAAGTATTGGTATATTTTGCTTTTTAAAAATGAGATTAGCCATTATGGATTAACTGTTTATTATAGGGATTTGCTTTTAGGCAAGAACACAATCTATGAAACTAAGGAGCACACTTTGGCAAATTTTACTTTTTAACATATATGTACAAAACAATATGTTATAAACTTTTCTTCTTGACTCTTACAGAAATTGCAAATGGAAATATAAGAAAATTAAAAATGGCCAAATAAAAATCTAAACAAGTTGGAGTAACAAAGTCCAAACAAAATACTTTAGTCTTATAAACGTGAATGTATGGGATATTATGTGTTTAGTCAGTGTTGTATCTGGAGAAAGGCCCACTTAAATTAACACCTACCACCCTAAAAAAGCTATCTTACATAAATGCAATGTGACGATGATGCTACAACTCCCATGAGCACTACCTATAAACACTGTTTGCTCATTGGTCCATTGTGAATTCTATTGTCTTGCGCATCAACCATTGCCCACAATACAAAGTGTAGGTCATCTGTGTTTTGCTACAAAGTAGATCTGTGCGAGGCGTTTAGGTAGTTCAGGGATAGTGCCCCTAACCCCCGACAGGATTGACTTGCTGCTACACCCCACTCTGGTCACATGTTGAATTATCCTTGAGCAATACACTGAACCCCAACTTTGTTGCTACCAGTGAGTGGAGGCCAGCTGCACAGCAGCTCCCCCCTATCAGTGTGTGATTGTGAGTGCAAATTGTTGAATGGGGAGGAGTGTAGTGTGCTTGGAGTACTAATAGCTAGAAAAACACTATATAAGTGCAGACCATTTATCATTTACCAGTGGTGTTCTCAACAGCCTACTGCACTGGTCTTTTGAGAGCAATAAAAGTGTAAATGGTAACTAGGCCTTATTTTGTGCAGTGTCATTTGTGTTTCCACCAGGGAGAACAGCTAGTTCAGCAGAGGAACAGAGACTTTGATTGATGCTCAAACATGTCGTAATTTCTATTCCAGGACCGCTGCATATTACATTTTGATATAGTTTTAGTCCCTATTTAGATGATGTTGTCACTTTATTTAGATTTATAAATATGATCCAGATTGAGTTTGACTGCTCTGCCAGGTGAGAGAGAGGTGATCTCAGCAGATTACTGATGTGAACAAGCAACTGGTCTTTTATTGCTGGCTCATGGTAATGGCATTTAAAAATGTTATTAATTTTGGAAGATAAAAGTTTGGGTTAGATTTGGACATGCTGTAATAGTCTATATGGTCCGCTTCTGTTTTTTTTTTTTCTTCTTTTCTTTTAATGAAAGAATTCACAATTTTGTTTAATATTAATTTATATTAGGTGTTATAATAACATACTAGAGCAAAGACTCTGTATTGACACCGCTGTCACTTTGGCTACACGTTGAATTGGAGCAGAGCTTGACATCCACCTCCAGGTCTCCTCAAACACATCTGTTTTAGACACTGTCTCAAAACATAACAAGGACACAGCTACAGGGTGCTTTGCACATTTGTAGGGACATACAGTAGAAAACAGTGCTGTTTTATTGTTGTTAATTTGCTTCCCTCTCACAGCTCTTGGTTGAGTAACCAAGAGCAAATAAATACCAAGTTCATGTTTTGGGCCTCGGGTATGGTAGTCCTGTACACTACACATTCGCCATCTGATTTTATACACATTTTCCACATTTCACTTTGGTAAATGTAGAAATAAAACACATGTGAAAAAAATGAACACCAAAAATGACCATAATTCCTAGGTTAGCTCTTATAAATAAAGTTAATTTACAGTATTATCTACCTATGGTAGTTGGTAAATAAAAAATACATGACATAAAATAGCTGAATTGTCATCAAATTCTCTATTAGTTTTATTCAGGTAAACACTTACTGTAAACCCTGATGAATTTTCTTGTTTCTTCATTTCAGTAATATAAGCAGCAGGTCCTGCAGTGCTCACTTGAGTATAAGCTGAGTGCCACCTACAGACGTTAGACTGTGATTACAGACCATGCTCAGCACAAATGACAAGCAGCCTGAGCAAAATTTGCATTTGTTGTGAGTGTTAAACCTTCACTGTCTACATCTCTATTCTATCGGGTCTGGGAATGCCTCAGGATATCCCAGCAGGACCTGGAGACAGTGAACTGGGGAGGGGGATATCTACCAAACTCTAAAAACAAAACATCACAACCACTTCTAAATATAATGCACTTAAGTATGACTTCATCACCCATTATCACCTCAATAACAAACAGATAGTAGAATTATAATTATAATGGCAGAGCTGCTAGACTAGATTGTACAGGTGGACCTAATGAAGTGGCCAGTGGATGTATAACTGTATATACATTTTGGATATTATTTTTAGTTAAGATATACTACAAAACATATCTTAATGTGAAGAAGTATTTTTACTCCTTTCTCACGGACCAGCGCTGGCAACACTGCAAATCTATTTCCTTCAAAGGTTTCTGAGTAAGCATTAGATTAGTGAGCATTTTTGTTTATTGGAATTTTATAATAACAACTACATGATGCGTTGGGTGGAGCATAGCAGATTGAACAGATTTTAGCAGAGTGTAACAGTTGAGGGAGATGGAGGGCCAGGTAAAGCAGAGAGAAAGATTTTGAGTTTAATGCAATGTTAGGTTCAGTTGAATATAGCTCTAAATGTTTCACCCTAGAATTGTATTTGCTTTGTTAAACAGACAGTAAGAACACAATATCTCTTTGTGCTGAGAATGTATTTGTGCTATTTTCCCTGCAGTACATTTTACCTCAGACACTCCACCTCCATCCTACACTTCTGCCACCCACACATCATTGCCAGCTTCAGAGCCTCCCAAATACAAAGCCAGCACAGCCAGCGAGCAGGTAATATTCCCCTCTGAAAAGCCAGATTCATCTGTACAAGCTGAAGGGTGCAATCACATCATAGTTCACATCATCATCTCTCACAAATTCAATTTGAGATACACGTACAATTCTTATCTTTCCAACTGATCTAAATATAGAAGAATTGTTTAGACCTGTGAAGAAGTTCTAAGGTTGAACATAGCAGGGGGAAAGCTGATGCGTCCTGATTAAGTCACTATGCTTAGAAGAAGCAGAGGTACTCAGCACTTGATTATTATTAATCTTTGTGTCTCTGTATGCAAGATTTTATTCTCAAAATGTTCCAAATTTATCTCACAGTTGGATGTACCTTTTTTTATGTTGTATTAAAATGCTGTATGGTTTTCTGATTGTTTGATGATTTGTTTTATTTTCAAAGCAGATCTAGAAATGTCATCATTTCTAAATTTTAAACCTATTATTATTAAGAACTGTAGGAGCACTGTTGTTAGTGTTAGCACTAATATTACTATATTACTAACATATAATTACAAACTATATTTGAATTACCTTTTCAATAATTTCTGCTTGTTCTCAGCATGCCAGCTCAATGCAGGAAGCAGAGGCAGGCTCTTTGGTGGTGAAGGTCAACTACATCTACACTGTGGCTTTGTCTGTCCCAGTGGACATGCCATACTATGAATTGAAGAAACAAATTGCACAGAAGTTTGGGCAGCCTGCATCTCAGCTGCGCCTCAGGTAACTGCAGGCCTTCCAACCATTTTCTGTCACCTTAAATTTAAGCAAATGTTGCAAATATACTTTTCTTTATCCTTTTCCCTGTGTGGGTACAGTATGAAAAGTATAGGACTGACACTCTCTTCACTACTTTTTGTCTATCATCAGATATAAGCAGCATGGCTCCCAGGTACTGATACCCCTGGGTGGAGATGGGGAACCAGGCCGCACAGTGCAAGAAGTGGCTGAGGCTGGCAGAGCCACTCTGTGGTGCCAGGTGGGGATTTAAACTCACAAATAAATGTGCATCTGGGGTTGAAATTGTCATCAGTTGCCATGTGCAGAGATGTGCCAGAGGTGATGCAGTTGCCAGATTAAATCATATTTAACCCTATTTTTTAAATCACCACTAATTAGAACTTTTATATTAATAGTTAATAGTCTGTCCAGTGTGATTTAATGAGAGTTAACCTACGTTGTATAAACATTGTCAAAATGTCTAGATGCACTACAGTGTTTATGGATGTTTGTTTTTGGATTAATCCATGAAAAAACACTCTCTGGTAAAAAGTAAGGACAGTCACTATGGAACGTCTATAGCATTCAGTAGGTTTTCCTTGGAGAGGGGAGGAGAGAGGGACAAGAGGAAGGGGGTCCCCCAGCAGTCTAAGCCTATAGCAGCATAACTATAACTAAGTATAAGCTTTATCAAAGAGGAAGGTTTTAAGCCTAGACTTAAAAGTAGAGAGGGTGTCTGCTTCCCGAATCAGAACTGGGAGCTGGTTCCATAGGAGAGGAGCTTGAAAGCTAAAGGCTCTGCCTCCCATTCTACCTTTGGAAATTCTGGGAGCTACAAGTAGGCCTGCATTCTGAGATTGAAGTGGTCTACTGGAATGGTATGGTACTATAAGGTCTTCTATATATGATGGATGCTGACCGTTCAGAGCTTTATATGTAAGGAGCAGGGTTTTAAATTCTATTCTTAATTTAATGGGAAGCCAATGGAGAGAAGCTGAAGGCAAAATATGATCTGTCTTGCTAATTCCAGTCAGCTCTCTTGCTGAAGCATTTTTGATTAATTGCAGATTCTTTAGGGAGTTACTGGGGCATCCTGAAAGTAGTGAATTACAGTAGTCCAACGTAGAAGATTTTGGGCCCAAATACTATGACTTCAGTTTTGTCTGAGTTTAGAAGTAAAAAATTGTGGTACATCCAGGCCTTTATGTCTTGTAGGCATGTTTGAAGCTTGATTAACTGATTTTTTTCATCTGTTTCTATAGATAGATATAGCTGGGTATCATCAGCATAGCAATGGAAATTTATGGAGTGTTTTCTAATAATGTTGCCTAAAGGAGACATATATAAAGTAAAAAGTATTGGTCCTAACACAGAGCCTTATGGAAATATCTATTCAAGTATCTTGTATTTGGATTTAGCATTTGAATGATCAGTCATTCCAAGATGGTGCCGTCTTTCTCTGATAATTTTCTCTGTGTTTGTGCTTTTGACAACTTTCACTCAAAATATCAACGCTCTACTGATCACAATACGCTCCTGGAGCTTCGATTCTCGCTGAGAAATTTTGTTGAGTTTGAGCATGATGGTCAAAATTCTTTGCCCCCCTTCTTATCGGAGATACCTTCTCACCTTTGCCGTGCCTCGGTGCTACCTCCACGGCGGAAACGGCACCGTTGCCGGGGTAAACGCAGCGGCAGGCTGGTGAAGCTGAAGACATGTCTGGTGTGCTTTCTGGTGGACTCGTTGGATGACCTTGGAGTGGTTCATCGCCTTTTTCCCTCCTGGCGCTCATTTGAGCCTGTCAATACCTGGCTGGTACCTGTCGTTGGCCCGGAGGACCTGTTCCAGCCCCGCAGTCCCTGTTCTTCTTGCCCCAGGCACCGAGGGGTAAATCTGCATCTCAGCACTCTGGCGCCACCAGCTCCTGTCAGGTTCAGCCTGGTAAATGCTAGGTCTCTAGCGAACAAAACTTTTATCCTTAAGGATTTCTTCACCTCAAAAAGTTTGGATTTTCTTTGTTTTCTTTGATTTTCAGAGACGTGGCTGAATGTCAGTGAGTCCAGCACTTCTGAACTTTTACTGCGGGGTTGTGGTTATTTTAACTCCCCGTATACGTTGGGTCAAGAGGGGAGGGAATAGCCACCGTTTATAAATCTGCATATAAATGTAGCCAGCCATCTCAGTCGTCTTTTTTTTCCAGCTTTGAACTTGACTTGTTTGAACTGGGTCACTCTCAACCTGTGCTGTGCGCTATCGTCCACCTATCGTCCACCCAAATACAATAAGGACTTTCTTAATGAATTTTGTGAATTTATGGCTAAAATCATGCGTAAGTATGATTGAGTCCTTATCGTTGGAGATTTTAATGTGCATGTCTACTGTCCAAACAAAACAATGTCCAAGGACTTTTTAAGCCTTATTGACTCTTTTAAGTTTCTTCAGCACGTTTCAAAACGTTCAAAAAGTTAGACAGGCCTCCTCACTGTCTATTTTTAAATCGAAGCTGAAAACTCACTTTTTCTCCCTGGCTTTTGACCCAGTATGAGTAGGTGATCGTACTATTTTATTGTATTTTTATTCTTTTTATCCTTTATTACTTTATATGTATTTATTTTAGCTTTACCATTTTAAATGCACTTTGGTCAGGTTTTGCTGTTTTTTAAAGTGCTTTATAAATACAGTTGGCTTGGCTTGGATTGACAGAGTCAGCCAGCAGTATCTCAACACCAAAGTCTTTGTGTTTTGCGATGAAATGCAACATAACTAATGGCAGTTTCGTGCATGATTTGTTACTGTTTATCTTTACTGTGATAATAAATGCAAACTAATCTATGCATGCCCACTGGTATTATGGTCACAGAGAGATGTGGCTGTTGTTCTCTGCCTCTCTAATAATCACAAACAAGTTTTCCTTTTAGATGTCACATTCGTCCTTAAGGATGATTATTACAAAACCAAACAAAAGAATTGAACTCTTACAAATCTTACAAACATTAGATTTTATGCATTAGTTAATAGCCTATGTACACACACAAGAAATATTTCTACTGGACCTATTTTAGGCAACACCAATGCCCTCCCTTCATGTCTTTTAACTAAAAACCACATCACATCAAGGTATGATTGTGTGAATGTGAAGCAAGGTAGTATTGCTTTTCTTTTCAGCTTCCATGTCTACTGCTACCCCATCGTTGCAGGGCCAGTTATGGGTTCACCATCTTAAAGAGTGACCCCAATCTCTTTTTCTTTGACTGTATAAAGGCAATGGTCTCCTTTGCTGAATTCACATCATGTGAGAATTGCAGCAACATGCCAACTACAATCAATCAACAATTGCAGCCTCAAAAATTAACTCGTCTTTCTAATAACATAGCAAAATCCCTTCTTATTCAACCATTCACATTCACAATCAGACGCACACTCACACACAGATGGGGGAGCTATGCAGCTGGCCAACACTTACCGGGAGCAACTAAGTTGGGGTTCAGTGTCTTGCTCAAGGACAGGGGTGTCTTGCTCAACATGTGACCTGAGTGGGGAGCCAGAAATCAAACCAACATCTGCAGGATTGGTGGACGACCGTTTAACCTTCCTGTGCAACAGTCGACCCCAGAAAGGAATATAAAAAAATAATTGTGACAAGAAGGTACTGAAATCTCCCATCCCCTCACCCCAGGTTGGTTGACCTCCAAAAGATCTACAAGTGGGTAGCTGTCATAGATCTAACACTGAACCCTATCATACCTCCTCTCGCTGTCTCCTAACTTGGGACAAAAACGCTCACACAGTGGCCATGTTGGCATGTACCGTAAGGATTTGTCCTTACGGTAGAGACAAGAAGGAATTTAAATATTTCATAAGTGCTTCATCACCTTCATATGACAGGATAGCAATACTATGAAAGGCTATCATTTCTGTTAAAAGCTGAGCTGCAGGCTGCAAAACCTCCACAGCCAGCTGTGGCTACTACACTTACACAGTGACTGACATTGGAAAGCAACCCAAAATCAATGAGTTTAGTTTTGCAAATCAGTGCATGGGAAAAGACAATAGTATTAACAAAACCAGTACAATTTGTAACTTATCAGAGAGATCCTAAATTAGAAGTCATAAACAATTTATATGTACACAATCCCAGGTTTTCTACTTTATCTTCTTACTCAAGTGCAAAATGCACTTGCCTTTGTTTTGTATTTAAGTGCCATTTGTCAGTGCAGCAGTTGGTCATCATTACCACTAGTTCTTTGACAATGCCTTTGTGTATCACAGCACTTTGAGAGTAGAATTAAGGATTCTAGTCTAGCAATTTGGTCTGAGCTGAAGATTTAATGAAAGGAGTGGTGGCATAGCACACCAAAACTACAAAAAAAGAGTACCTGTGACACTAATGTAATTTATTTAATTGCCCTAAATATGGAGGTCATTACTGATAAAATACAGGGGCCTGGTGGCTGGGATGCAGAAGGCAGCAGGTTCAAATCCCACCCCACCAGGTCCCCACCCATCCACCAAGGGCAACACTGGTGCCAGTCCCGAGCCTGGATAAAATGGGAGTGTTGCGGCATAAAAACACGAGCCAAATCAATTTGTGGAACATGTTCTGCTGTGGCAACCCCTGAAGGGACAAGTGGAAAGGCATTGATCTTTTTATTATTGATAAAATAAGCAGTAAAAACTTGACATTTAAATATTAGTATTACATATGACTTTGTTTGAGATTTAGTTTTCCCAAAAGTCTATAGGCAAATGAAGAATCAAAAAAACTAAAAAAATGAGGTGGGGCCTCCTGTTTAGTGAGTGCAATATGCAGTTCAGCATCCCTTCCTGTGCCAAATGAGTATGTATCCTAACTTACCTGTATTGCACTTCAGAAAGAAGACCCTCTGGTGAACCGTACCATCCTCTACCAGATGGTAGCACTCTATGACTATGCTGCTCAGGGCCCAGAGGACCTGGAGTTTAGCAAGGGAGACACTATTGACATCCTAAGTGAAGGTAAGGTCCTCCAGGTCAGCCTCAGGTGAAAAATCCTTGTGATTCTACTGGAAAACAATTTAGTATGTCTTTTATCTGGAATGTCCGCATTCACCCACTGTTCAGATGTGAGCCTCACTGCCTTTTTGTGTTTCTCTTTTACACAAACTCTTGTAGTTAACGAGGAATGGTTGGAGGGACACTGTGCAGGAAATATTGGCATCTTTCCTAGCTGCTTTGCCTACAGGGAGAATAACAACATCATGCCAAGTTACGAGGTATAATAGCTAGTGTGTTGCTGTGGAGTCATCTTTTAAAAAAATCTAATAACCTGTTAACAGTGGCTGATTATAGGCTCAGAAAACCAAACCTTTTGGGGTATACCAATGTTGACTTTACCACGCTTTAAAACTGTTTCCGTCTCATATGGTGTCGCTAAAATGATTGTATAGTGGCTATAAAGTATGTTTATTGTACTGAAGAGTATTGTTGTATTACACTTGCTGGGATTTTCTATTCAAATCAGTTAAACTTTATTTAGCACCATTTAACAACAAGTCGTCTTAAAGCACTTTACATAATAAAGTCAAGACTATAAACATATAGAGAAAATCCAACAAATGAAGCCCTAGTGGAGTGGATAAACAGGGAAGAGGAAAAAACTCTCTTTAATGGAAGAAAGTTCCAGGAGAACCAGGCTCAGGTTGGGCACGCATCTGCCTTGACCAGTTGGGGTGAGTGGATAGTGGAGAGAGAAAAGAAAAGAGCAACAAAAAGCAATAAAACATTGTTGGTTGGTAGGACCAGTAGCTGTGCACCATCAGCTCCAAAGGCAGGGACAACTGCAGGAAGGGACAGAGAGAGGAAGACAGAAAGGGATAAAGACAACTATGGGAGAAAAGAAAAAAGACAAAGCTAATTTTATACAGTCTTGACAAATAAAGGTTGTGTAAGAGGAGAGGGTAGAGGGAAGAGACCACGTAAGCCTAAATTCTGAGATTGAAGTTCTCTATTGGGATGATATAGTATAATGAAGTATTTTAGAAGTTCTTTTATCATAAAGAGTTGCAGAGAACACTTGACACATCATATTTCCATAACAATTATGAATTTTAAAAAAATTACAGAGTCTTAGAGTATCAGGACAGTAATGGGGTAACTCACCAACGTGCCAACTTAAGTATTAAAGTCACAAGTTTGTGAGTCCTACCTGTGGCAAACTAAACACTGAAATGGGAAACTTCATAAGGGAGAATTAAAAAACAAAGCCATTCAAAGAAATACCAAAAGTCAATTTACAGGCTAAGGTGGGTAAAGGAGTAGCAACAATCTTCCACTAAAGCTTACCAATAAACCCTGGACCTAAACCTAGTTATAACTTATTTGAGAGCCTTACTCTTAGCCTTTCACACCAAAACTGGAAAACTCAAAAACCACTTCTATTTGTTATTGTGTACCGTCTTCCAGTCAGTAGTTTTTGATTGAATCTTCAGATTTTCTAACCAATTTGGTGCTTAGTACAGATAAAGCCATTATAGTGGGTGACTATAACATTCACATAGATGCTGATAGTAACTGCCTTAACATTGCATTTATTTCAATATTAAATTCAATTGGTTTTACCCAAAATCTACAATAAATAAGCCCACTGTTTTAGTTACACGCTAGACCTTTTCCTTGCACACAGCATTGATCTGATAATTTAACAATATTTCCACATAATTCTCTTTTGTTTGAACATTTTCTAACAACATTTGAATTCACAATAATGGACTATACAGTAGTTAGAAAATATTCCACTACAGTAGGTGCTTCTGAAAATGCTGTGAACAAATTTAAGGAAATTATTCTTTCATCATGTACAACATGCCAACATCATTTACAACAGTGCTACAACAGTGCCCCAATCCCTCTTTGACTGCTTTTTACTCATTGACCTCAGTGAGTTAACTTCAACTATTACCTCATCAAAATCAACCACATCCTGACTAGACTGTTCAAGAATGCTTTACACTTTTAAGATAATCAAACCATAATTTAAAAAAAAGACTTTCTGGATTTAAAGTGCATCACAATACAGAAACAGCCCTGGTAAAAGTCACCAATGATCGTCTCTTGGCTTTAGATAACAGACTAGTCTCTATACTTGTTTTGTAAGATCCTAGTGCTGCATTTGACATCATTGATCACAAGATTTTATTACTGAGATTGGAACATTTAATTCGGATTAAAGGAACTGCACTAGGTTGGTTTGAATTGCATTTGTCATATAGTGTAATTTCTTCAAGTTAATGATGAATCTTCCATGCACACAAAAGTTAGGCAGTTAGGAATTCCACTAGACTCTGTGTTAGGACCAATACTTTTTACTATATGTCTGTCAGGCTGTCTCCCCATATACACATGAGTTGATGTAAATTTAGTGCTGGAAAAGTTATAAAATGGGAGGCAAAACCAAAATCCTGGGCAATCAACTAAGCTTAAATTAAATAGATAAAAGAAAAAAAAAATTAAAAACCACAGCCTCACAGCAAGCTAAAACCCTAACCTACCCTTTATTCAACTATTGTGCATTTTATGCTCTCACCTAAGTGGAACCTACCACCTGTACAGATAAGCATGGGGTAAGCTCAATCACATGAAAATACATGTTTAAATAATTCACAATATGAAGACTAAATATCTCATTTACTGCAACCACTACAGAGTGACAATGGCTGTGCCTACACCTCTATATAATACTATTAAATAGAGTGCATTTAATCTCCCTAAACTTAATACTATCTCAACCTGGTAGCACCCAGCTTCCCACTGCTGAGGGGACCTAATGATAAAAACCTGCTTGTACTCTTCTTGAGGACCCTGCTCTACCTTCACAGTAGAAACACCACAATAAAATACTGGTAAAATTCCTCCCAACAGACTCAAAACAATAAAAATAACTAAACAAAACAGATCAATTCAACAATTACATTTCAAACAGTAACTCAACTAAAACATTGTTAATGTTAGGGAATACAGGTCCTAGTGAAAAGTGAAGAGTGTGACCTATTCACAGTCTCCTATAGGCAACATCATTAGAAAATACTCCATAAATGTCCATTGCTACCCTGACACCAAGCTATATCTATGAAACCAAATAAAACAAATCAATTAATCAAACTTCAAGCATGCCTAAAAGGTATAAAGGGCCTGGATGTCCTACAATTTCCTACTTCCAAACTCTGACAAAACAGAATTTATAGTATTTGGGCCAAAAATTCTCAGAAATATGTTGTCCAACCATATTGTTACTGCAGGTGGCATAGCTTTGTCCTTCTGTACTACTGCAAGGTAAGTTTTTGACCAGGATATGTCCTTTACGTCACATAAAACAAATCTCTGGAACAGCTTTCTTCCACCTATGGAACATTGCCAAAATTAGGAGCATCCTGTCTCACAAAGTGACATGTTTGACTAGTAATTAACTACTTTCTTAGATGTGTTTTGGACCAGATTGTATGATGTCATTTCTTTGATGGTCACTGGAACAGAGTTCCACTCATGTGCAGCTGTAACTGAAAATGCACACTGACTGAATGCACTTTTTGTACTTCTTGTTAGTTAAATCTAGATTATTATATAACACCATGCTTCTTATATATAAAGCTCTAAATGGTCAAGCTCCCTCATATCTAAAAGACCTCATACCATATCATACCAATAAACCACTGCGATCTCAGAATGTAGGCATACTCTGGGTTCCCAGAATTTCCAAAGATGGAATGGGAGGTATAGCCTTTAGCTATCAAGCTCCTCTACTGTGGAACCAGCTCCCTTTTCAGATATCAGGAAGCAGACACCCTCTATTTTTAAGGCTAGTGCCTTGAGATGACTTTGTTGTGAATTAGCGTTATATAAAGTTGAATTTAAATGTATCTAGATGTATCTGTATGTAACTAGATTTTGCCAAAAGAAATATCTAATTAAAGGAATTAAAGAAAACCTTTTATGCTCAAAAAAGGTCAGAGGGTGGTCATGTTGTAAGCTGCAGATGGATGTATTCTTTTTAAATTTTATATTACATTGTACTTTTACATCTTACATTGTTGTGCAACCTAAGCTAATTCTCATGTTAAACTTGGAATTACCGTGGACCTCTCTGCTTTGCGAAAAATGGTATATATTGTAACTTTAAACAAGAACTTTATCCTAAGGTATTGTTCTTGAATATTGTACAGATAAATCACACACACTGTATATCTTACTAAAATACTAACTAAATATGGGAAGTACTGTACCTAGAGCCTTTAGTTGAGTATTCCCTATTTAAGTACTATAACTTAATGTAACAGCACTCAACAAATTTGATAATGGATTGAAAAACATTGATCTAACTATTTTAATGCAATTGGTGTGTTAAGGTTAGTAAAGTAATTTAGGAAGGACCCAAGTAAGATGACGGCAAGAGGAGGTACAAAGAAAGGGGTATAAGTTTATAAAGAAACTGGAGGGGTTAACACAACAGAAAATCACTCCACGAGGAGGGTAATAAACTTACAGAACAAAAGGTAACAAACGACAGACTTATACACGTACAGGGAAACGACAGTCAGGACAGCTATTCAAACAAACGGGGTGTACACATACAAGACCGACAAAATCCAGACAAGACAGAACCAATGTAAGGTACACCCAGGGACTAGACAAGACCGTAACTAATATTAACATACAGGTAAAGGGATAAATTAACAGGGAGAAAAGAACAGAGCTAAATAGGAGAAACTAACACAGGGAGAAGGATAAAACAAACAGGCGGAGGATAAACCAATGCAAAATGTAACAAGGAGTAACCAAACCACAGACCAAAACCATGACAGAGTCAGCGGCAGGCGGCATAATACAAACTAGAGTACCTACACACAACAAACTGGCAGAGAACAGTGGGGAGAGCAGGGTATAAAAGGACAGGTGAACAGGTGAAACAAATCATGACAAAACGAAGACATTTATTGCACTTGCTTCTAAACTCAGCCAATGACGGTTAATCGTACATACAAGTTTAAGTACAGTAATCTCACTAGCGCGTTCGCAAACAGCTTCATATAACAAGTTTCTCAAAATATGACTGAACTCACCGAAGTCGCAGAACTCGGTAAGAAACCGTGTGTCTCCACAGCTACACAATGAACCTTTTTCTTCTACCTTGTTGCGAGCCACACCACCTTGTAGTCAGTTCCTGACAACAAACTCAAAAGGTACAAAGGTACTACAAAGGCAACCCTCAAAGGCAAACTATCAAAGCTATATGATGTCACTAATGACATCATCAGTACACAGAAACATAACACAACACACAATATAGTACACTTTCCAATACACAATACATACTACATAAAACTAAAACTAAAACTGAGGAAACCCTTGGTTGGGTCATACAGATATACTGTACTTTGAGTAAATATACTCATCAAGTACGAAAGGGAGCCTGGTGGATAAGTGGTAGAGCATTGGGTTGGGATCCAGAAGCCAGCGGGCTTGAATCCTACCACACCAGTTGTGGCCCCACCCAGCCAAAGGTCATCCTGATTAAAAACCCATATTTTATTCACAATAGAACATAACCAACATATCCGATATCTAAACAAATTTTAACATGCATTTTTCTCTAACAATTTTCATGGAAAATATTGCCTAATTTTGAATTTCATTGCAACAACGCAGCACAGAAAGGTTGGAAAAGGGTGATGTTTACCATTGTGTAGCATCCCCTCTTCTTGTTAAAACAACTGTCTGTAAATGTTTGGGAAGGAATCAGACCAGTTGCTTTTAGGAGTGAAATGTTCTCCCATTCTTGTCTGAGGCAGGATTATAGCTACATAAAAGTCTTGGGCTTTGGTTGCTCTATATTTTGTTTTGCACCAAATGTTTTCTATTGGTGAAAGGTCTGCACTGCAGGCAGGCCATTTCAGCACCGGACTCTTCTCCTTCAAAGCCATGCTATTGTGATGGATGCAGTATGTGGTTTAGCATTGTCTTGCTAAAATATGCAAGGCCTTTCCTGAAAGAGTCCAATGCAGTGATGTCCAGTGGAGAATCATGCCTGTTTTTAATGCAGTGCCACCTGAGGACCTGAAGATCACCCACATCCTGTTTTGACCTTTGGCCTTGTCCCTTCCGCACAGAGATTCCTCCTCATCCTCTGAATCTTTTGATGATATTATATACTCATTAATCACAAATTGTCTCATCAATCACATTTGTCTCATCAATCACATTTGTTGATCGAAAAATGGAGATCTTGTAAATATGAGATGTGTATATTACTACTACCCAAAAATCATAAAGGTCCCAAAAACCCATCCCACCCAACTTTTGACAAGTGAATATCAATAATGTGGAAAGTAAAATGTTATTATAAAAAAACATGGCTACATGGATATAGAATATCATACTTTCTCTAACCATGTTTCCAATAAATACTACCTGATTGGTTTGTATTAGTCTATAATTATTAAGACTAATACACATCAATCAAGTAGGCTTTATAAAGGACAGATCCTTAGCTGACATGAGAAAATTGATGTGTCTGATATCGATGTTTAACGCTGAAGAATGTATAATTGGAGCATTTTTCTCTGGACATAAAAAGAGCATTTGACAAGATAGAGTGAACTTTTATCATATCATTTTAGCTTTTATTTCATGATTCAGAATACTTTCCCATTGTAATGACAAATAGCACAGTGTCACAATTTTAAGAGGCACACAATAAGATTGTTATCTTTTCTTGTTATTATTTACAATATTTTTATACCTCCTGGCTGTATTGATTTAAAATGTAAGATGTTGAAGCCTAACTATACTAGTCTCCCAGAACCTGCTGCTGAAAAACACCCCCAAATCATGATGCTGCCACCACCACGCTTCACAGTAGGCCTGATATTGGGCAGGTGATGATTGGTGCCTGGTTTCCTCTGGATATAACGTTTAGAAATCATTCCAAAAAGTTCTCTCTATCTTTGTTTCATCTAATTGGGGAATCTTGGTTCTCACGGTCTGAGAGTCCTTCAAGAGGGCTTTTATGTGTTTGGACTGAGGGGATTCCACCTACCCATTCTGGCATAAAGCCCAGTTTGGTGGAGGTCTGCAGTGATAGCTCTGGAGATCCTGTGTGGAAATGGGAAAAGTTCCACAAGCACAACTATCTTTCAAGGGCCCTTTCCAAATCATGTTCAATTAATTTAATTTACCACAGGTGGACTCCAGTCAAGAGCTAAATCCCAAGTGTTGGTGCAAAGGGTCTACATGTTTGTACATGTAATATTTCAGTTTTCCTTTTTACAGACATTTCTAAAATATTGGTTTTACTTTGCAATTATGTGGTACTGAATCTAGGTTGATGAGAAAAAAATCATTTAAATGATCATAGTATCAAGCTGCAACAAAAAAAGAAACTTAAAAAAGGGAAGGGGGTTTGATAACTTTTGTGTGTATTAGGCTCCTCAAATTCAATCTCAAGTTTAAGTGAAAACTTAGCTGGGGGTGTGGCAGTCTATGAATCTTGAAAAAGATAAACCTGCTGCAGTGGAGATTTTGAAAGCTGCTTCCATCAATTCTCCTGACCAAACATGCAGTGCTTAGAAATACAAGTACTTGGAAATGGCACACACACACACACACACACACATACACACATATATATATATATATAATCCTATTGTTTTGTGTTTCTTTACTTATACTTGTAAGTTGTAACCACCAAATTTAAATTGGAGGGTGGGAGCAGGGACACTTACTGGAACCTTTGGGGTCCATGTTAATATGTGAAATCAAGTAATTACTGTAATTTCTAAGTTCATTTTGTCAGGAACTAATTTCTGCAGCAACATACTGGGGAGGCAGGAACATTGCGTGGGACATATGTGAATGGGCCAGACAGAGGGACCTCATTACCTTCATGAGGAGTAAGACAACTCTGGGCTTCTAAAAATAGCTAATTAAAAATAGATGTCAGCTCTAATTATGACAACAAGGCATTTGCCTTTATGCAGCTTGATCATCTTAAAGTCTGACAGGCAGACACCATCTCCAAGGTGATGACCACCTAACACATTTTTAAGATAAACTGACAGCAGTACATTCTTTTCCTATAGGTTGTCCAGGTAAATTACAGCTATCCCAAGCAGAGCTTTGTCTTTTTTTGTTTAGTATATTGTAAAATAAATGACAGGAGTTGACGTTTCACCAGTTTTTCACCATCTGTAGTTTAAACTCACGCCTGCTTTCACTCAGCAATGTATGACATCAGCCAAAAACTTGCCATAAATAATCACGTAATGGATGAGAGTACTGTTGTCAGTTTCTTAGCAACGCGCGCGCGCACACGTACACACACTTGCGTCATTTCCTATTCACAGAGGGTCTGAGACCATCGGATGTAGCGCTCCCTGTCAGTTGCGCACAGAGAAGGCTCCATCATTAAAAACCTGTCAGACTCTGGAGTTTGTTTTCTGACCAGAAAAAACATTACGAATGCCAAAATTACAAGGTACCTTTATAGTTTTTACAGTATTAAAAAGAGCCTTCATCTGTCGTGTTTTCAATATTACACGGGACACTGAATCGCTGAGGCTGGTTGGGGTGAACGCATCGGTAAAGCTTTTGTTTTGTTTTGAAAATAAAAAGACAAGAAGAAGAATGGAAGAATGCACCAGCAAACAGAGAGCGCGTTGTTTCAGGCAGAAACACCGTGCGGACCGCATATCAGAGCCGATATACACGTAGATCACCGATAACCTGTTGTGGCTGCCCACTGCAATAAAATGTTTTACTTTTTGCTTTTAAGGAAATGATCGACTTAAACAAAGCTTAACCAGATGTTCACTCCCTTCTCACTTCTGTATAATTTTGTGTTTCCCCGTTATGTTGTAGGATGAGCGCTGATTTGGAGCTCGTTACGCTCAGCACATCGGTCACTTCGGCCGGGTCCAGTGGCCGTGCGCTCTCGGCAAACGTCCAGAAGCTCCATAGCGCTCTTTACTTGCTGCTAAGCGACCTGGAGAGAGAGCAGTTCATCCACTGCCTCAATGTGTACCACGCCAAGCGCAACGTTTTTGACTTAGTACAAACACTCAAAGTAATTCTAAATACCTCCGGAAAACGGCAGCTACTCCCCATGCTGCGCCTGGTCATCCCGAGGTCGGACCAGCTCCTCTTCGATCAGTACACATCCGAGGGACTCTACCTGAAGACAGATATGATTTCCAGTAATGGGGGTGCAGAGGACTTTGGAGACGAGGGTGATACCACTCTGCAGAAATATGTTAGTTCCATACATGAGCAACCAGTCATCTCGGATTTTGCAGATGGTTTCACCGCTGCTTCGGAACTGTCTTCTCTGGCTCCGCCAGAGCCCTCAAGTGATCTTGAGGGCTCAATTAGAGGGGAAGTGCGCAAAGTTACTCTGATACGCTGCAGGAGCCACGAGGGTCTGGGGTTTAGCATCCGCGGCGGTTCGGAGCATGGTATGGGGATTTACGTGTCTCTGGTAGAACCAGGCTCATCCGCGGAGAAAGAAGGACTGATGATCGGGGACCGGATAATGACCGTGAACGACAAGAGCTTGAACAATGTCAGTCACACTGATGCGGTAAAGGTAGGAATTTATGTATGTGCAAGTGCGTTGGAGCGGTAATCCTCTAATTCATTCTAAAACAGCCCACAGGGGCCTAGGAAAACCTAGGTATGGGGCCCCTCTCTTAGGGATATATATATATATATATATATATATTACTTACTGGCCACTTCATTGGGTATACATATAATTACTTACTGGCCACTTCATTGGGTATACCTGTACAATCTACTGCAACACAATACAGCAGCTCTGTTATGTATTCTACTTGTTATAATGTTATAATTTACAGTTTTTAAATTTAAACTGTCAGAAAGATGCTAATTGTAAGGGAAGACCAGTGATTTCCTCTCTTGCAATTTTGTTTACTGTAGCTTTTAAAAATATATGCATCTGAGGGGTAAGATGAGGGGTAAATATACTGTATGACTTCTGGTTGATAGACTATAAAGACTATAGAGTTTGCAATAAGTCTTTCTGGGTTTCATATTAGTCTATTTAGTTGCCTTTATGTTGAAATCCCAAAGAACAGCCACACAGCAGACTTAATGCTTAAATATTCAATAGCCTAATTATAATTGTGATATGTTTTATAACCTGTTGATGATTTATCTAATTAAATGATTCTGATAAATTTCAGTTATTTCATATGAAACTGTTTCTAACCAATGTAAGCATGCAATAGATTTTTAACTTTATATCTGACTGAATGATTGACATAATGACAATTAGAGAATGTGTTTATTGCTGAACAACAACACATTCTCAACCTGTTCATAATAGTAATATTAACAGTAGAAAATAACAGCTCTTAAAAAGAAAAGAAATTCTATGTGAATCAGACTAACTGTTAAGATAGACACAACATTTAATGAGATGGTGGATTGGAAAACAAATGAAACTGCAAGTGTTAAATAGGTTCTTTTATTAGTGCAATTCAGTAATAAAACCGTGCTGGTGTTATGATGCCCTTTTACAAATCAGTCTGACAAGCTGCAGCATCAAATCATCAGCAAGTTTACAATAAAGAGGTGTATTGGTGTTCTTAGGCATCCCTCCTTGATCTTCAATGCTCAGAGCAATATAATTGACTTGGACATCCTTTAACATGGAGGACTGGCGTGTATATTGAGTGATGAGTCTGATTTGACCCTTTCTTGCTTTCAGCCTGCAAGTGTCAACAATAGACAAGAACAGACCCATTTGGTTGCTGTTGTTTGCTTAATTTGCTTAATTTCTCTACAGTCAGTAAAATAAAGGTGCTAACCTGAACCAAAATGTTTCTTTAGACTGATGCTATAGAAGAACCGACCGTTTAGATGATTCTTTGAAGAATCATTCAAGAGTTTAAAGAACTCTTGAAGTATCTTTTAGGAACCATAAATGATTCCATATAGAAAGGTGGTTATTTGAGAACGATTTATGTTAATGGTTCCAAGACACAAATGGTTCCAAAAAGAACCATTATATTTAAATGGTTCTTTGAGGTCTTATTTTAAATTTTGACTATATACATTTTTTGAGACCGTTTTTTTTTGCCGGATCCGGTTCTTTCATTCCTCTGATGCGGCTCCCTGTGGCTTTTAAAAATAATTATTATTAGCATTCCAAGTTTCGGACACAAGTTTGTCCAATTTAGGGAGGTTTTCAATATCACCCCATTCATGATTCTGAGCAAGAACGGCCTTCAGACGGGCAATATCTTGAAGGTCAATAAATATTTGAATTGCCTATTTTTCAGTAAAATAATAATAATAATAATTTTATTATTCAGGTTGACAGCTGACTGCATGCGCCAGTAAAAGTATGACGGCATTTTTGGTTTGCTGCCGGTGGATTTAATTTTAGCGTTTTTTTTCATAAATACAAGAATGACTCAAATATACTCAAATATATTTTACTTGAAAGTATCCTCCAACCCTCTTTTTTTTGAAGTTCAAAATGTTTTTGTTGCATGCAGAAATGTACATGCTTTCTCTGCAGTCGTTCATTGATAGCAAAGGCAAAACAAACAAAAAAATTATATGAAATGTAATTTCATTTTTAATATCATAAGGGTTTTGTGGCTCCCAGTGTTTTCTTTACTGTTGGAAACGGTCCAAATGGCTCTTTGAGTGGTAAAGGTTCCCTACCCTAGGTGATAAAGAATATAGTACCGAGTTTCTTTTCAACATAAATAAACACACACAAGTGTTCTTGTATTTGTGCATAGAAAAGTGGTAGAAAATACATCTCATTAATATTTTCATACAACAAAAACTGATCAAATCTGATTTTTAAAAAGTTGTGTCATACAAACTTTTTAAATCCCCCACAGACTATGTGGACAACCTGAAAAATGAGAATGTCTTAACCAATAGTCGCCTTAGACACCCAGCAATTGCCAGGTAATCTTGCAGTCATTCTGTGGCATGTAACAAATCATCCAAAGATATACATTTTAATATCTAAAAACACCACATAAGACAAATAATATTTGAAAAATGCTATGCTGCATCACAATAATGCAATTTACTCATTACACTGGATTATTAGCACTCAGTATTGGGATAATGTGGTCATAAAAACTGATTTAGGAAAGATATTGTTTTTTACTATTAAATTCTATTGGTCGTGCACTAATGAACTATAAATAACTATTTGCCTATATGACAGATTAGTGGTCATATGTATTCATATCTGGCCTTCCAGCATGATTTCATGTGACAAGTCAGAGACTACAAAAAGCCTATAGCTTGACTTAAAATGAAGTAAATGTTTTAATACTTTTAGCCAAGCCAAGCCAACTTTATTTATAAAGCACTTTAAAAAAACAGCAAAAACTGACCAAAGTGCTTAACAATTTAAAATGGTAAAGCCAAAATAAATACATATAAAGTAATAAAGGATAAAAAGAATAAAAATACAATAAAAAAGTACAGTCACCTACTTATACTGGGTCAAAAGCCAGGAAGAAAAAGTGAGTGTTCAGCTTTGATTTAAAAATAGACAGTGAGGAGGCCTGTCTAACTTGCAAAGGCAGTGCATTCCACAAACTGGGGCCTGCAACAGCAAATGCTCTGTCTCCCTTGAGCTTCTGCCGTGTCCTCGGCACGTCCAGGAGCAGTTGGTCAGCAGACCTGAGCGACCTGGAGGCGGAGTGCACATATAGCAACTCAGAGAGATAGGGCGGAGCAAGACCATTTAAGGACTTAAAAACAAATAAAAGAATTTTGAAATGAACACTCAAAATTGACAGGCAGCCAGTGCAGTGATGCTAAAACTGGGGTGATGTGCTCTCTCTTCCGTGTTCCAGTTAACAAACGTGCAGCGGCATTTTGTACCAGCTGAAGACGCGACAGGGACAAGTGAGAGACACCAAAATACAGAGAATTACAGTAATCCAGCAGAGTTGTGACAAAAGCATGGATTACTCTCTCAAAGTGCTTTTTTGACAAATATGATTTAACTTTTGCCTATTGTCTTAAATGAAAGAAGCTGGATTTCACACTGCACTAACCTGCCCGTCCAAGCTAAAACTAATGTCCACCTTAACACTCAAATTAGGGACAGTAGGTTTAACAAATTGTGTCAAAGGGCCCAGGTCTACAAGAGGGGGGCCCACTGCTGGTGCTTGGACCAAAGACAATAACCTCTGTCTTTTTTTCATTAAAATGGAGGAAATTAAAAGCCATCCAGGCTCGTAATTCCTCAAGACATTCCATCAGTGAGCTTATGGAATAGCCATCCTTCTGTCTCAGTGGCACATATATCTGGGTGTCATCTGCATAACAGTGGAAAGGACAGTTATGCTTGAATGGAGCCAGGGGTGAGCAGATAGAGGGAAAAAGCAGAGGCCCAAGAATTGAGCCCTGCGGAACCCCATATAACACAGGAACAGAAGAGGACTGGACATTATCAATTTGTAAGCAAAAAGTTCTCTCTGCCAAGTATGGCCTAAACCACTCCAGAGCAGTGCCATGGATGCCTATCCACTGCTCTAAATGAGAAAACAAAAGGCTATGATCTAAAGGCAGCAGTAAGATCCAGTAGCACCAAGACCACAGAGTCCCCAGTGTCTGTAACTAAGAGGATGTCATTACAAACCCTCAGCAGTGCTGATTCAGTGGTGTTAAGCGATTTAAAGCCAGACTGGAAAACCTCAAGAATGCTGTTTTCCTCTAAAAAGTCCTTCAATTGGACATATAGAATTTTCTCCAGAATTTTTGACAGAAAGGGAAGTTTAGAAATGGGCCTAAAATTAGACAACACAAAGTGATCCAGGCCTGGCTTTTTAATCAGTGGCTGCACTGTGGTGTAGGAAGGTAGAGCGGTTGTCCACCAATCTCACAGTTGTTGGTTCAGTCCCCACCTCCTCTAGTCACATGTCGAAGTGTCCTTGAGCAAGACACTGAACCCCAACTTAGTTGCTCCCGGTGAGTGTTGGCCAGCTGCATAGCATCTCCCCCATCGGTGTATGAGTGTGTGTGTGTGATTGTGAGTGTGTATCGGTGAATAAGAAGCAGTGTGAGGTGCTTTGAGTGCCAATAGGTAGAAAAGTGCTATATAAGTGCAGACCATTTACCATTACCAAAACTGGTGGAACCACATCAGTGAGGGAACCTGAGGTCTTCAGATGTCTAACAGTCTCATATAAAAAAAACAAAGTCACAGGCTCAAACTGGTGAAAAGTTACAGGGCACAACACAGACACTGAAAGGTCAGAAGCAGGTGTTGATATGAGAGCCCTCATATTATTCACCTTATTTACAAAAAACTTAAGAAAGTTTTCTCATGCTTCCAGGGAAGGTTAAAAAGTCCTTGGGGCATTGAGAACAACATCTATAGTGTTAAACAGAACACGACGCTTGTGACAGTTTGACAGGATGATATTTGAAAAGTGTTCCCTTTTTGCCTCTATTACAATAGCTGATAACGATGCCAGCAGTCCTTTAAAATTTGGAATGACACCTGCAGCATGTACTTCTTCCACTTTCGTTCAGCTTTTTGGCACTCGCGTCTGACAGTGCGAGTTGTATGATTCAGTTGTATGATTGTATGATTAACTTTAGGCTGCCTGGATTTTAACGGAGGCACGGTCTCTAGTGCTGTTTGGCAGGTGGAATGAAACCAGGAACTTGTTTTGATGGAAAAAGTCCGAGAACTGAGCAGCAGTGGAAGGGTTAATACGGACGCAGGAGTGCGAGGCTTAAAGGTGTTCCAGGGCAGCATAATGTCAAATAATACAGGCATATGATTAGAAAACACTGCATCACAAATCCTCAAGTTGGTAACAGACAGACCATAAGTTGAAACCAGGTCAAGAGTATGCCCATGCTCTTGCGTGGGTTTCGAAACGTGCTGAAGAAATTAAAAAGAGTCAATAAGGCTTAAAAAGTCCTTGGACATTGTTTTGTTTGGACAGCATACATGCACATTAAACTCTCCAACGATAAGCACTCCATCATACTTAGGCATGATTTTAGCCAAAAATTCTGAAAATTCATTAAGAAAGTCCTTATTGTATTTGGGTGGACGATAGATAACTGCGCACAGCACAGGTTGAGAGTGACCCAGTTCAAACAAGTCAAGTTCAAAGCTGGAAATAGAAGACAACAGAGGTGGCTGGCTACATTTACATGCAGATTTATAAACAGTGGCTATCCCCCCCCCTCGACCCGACGTACGCAGGGAGTTAAAATAACCACAATCCCGAGGTAAAAGTTCAGAAACAGCGCTGGACTCACCGACATTCTGCCACGTCTTCGTTAAACAAAGAAAATCCAAACTTTGTGAGGTGAAGAAATCCTTAAGGATAAAACTTTTTTCGCTAGAGACCTAGTGTTTACCAGGCCGAACCTGACAGGAGCTGGTGGCGCCAGAGTGCTGATGGTCCAGGGGTCCCAGCAGAGAGGCCACAGGTTCTATATATTTACCCCGTGGTGCTTGGGGCGAGAAGAACGGACGGCGGGGCTGGAACATGTCCTCCGGGCCAACGACAGGTACCAGCCAGGCATTGACCAATGAGCGCCAGGAGGGGAAAAGGCGATGAACCACTCCAAGCTCATCCAACTAGCACGCCAGACATGTCTTCAGCTTAACCAGCCTGCCGCTGCATTTACCCCGGCAAAGGTGGCGTTCCCGCTGTGGATGTAGCACAGAGGCATGGCAACGGTGAGAAGGCATCTCCGACAGGAAGGGAGGCAAAGCATTTTGACCATCATGCTCAAATTCAACAAATTTTCTCTGTGAGAATCGAAGCTCCAGGAGAGTATTGCGATCGTACACCAGTACAGCGTTGATATTTCGAGTGACACTTGTCAGAAGCACGAACACAAGGAAAATTATCAGAGACAGATGGCAAGCCGTATACACTGGCACCATCTTGGAATCTGAGATGTGTTTTTGTAGCTTTTTAACCTACTCATACAGGTCAGAATCAATAATATATTTCAACATAGACTTCACTTAAGACTTGAATACAAAGATAGTAAAAAGAATCCTGTCAGAGGACCTCCATGTAGAAGGCTTACGGAAATAGCTTGACCATAGATGATATACAGATCGTGTGTAAGAGCAGGATAAAACCAGAGAAATTACATAACACAAGATTTAATGAAACTGTTAAAATATATATATATAAAGGACTGGGATGATAGGGAATCTAAGTCAATAGACTGGAATGAAACACCGTATATATCATTTACCAAAACTCCTTGGCCAAGTTCAATGTGTCAATGTGTCTTCCTTTACATATTGGTGACAGCAGTAGGGCTTTTATAAGCAATTTAAAAATGTTCCTCCTATTGCCACCAAGATCTATAACCTCGTCATTCATTTTTAAGTCAACTGAAAACGTTATGTACTTCTGATGCATGGGATTGTGTCCTACAATCCCATTCCTCAAATAGCACCAGTCCAAACTTCATCCCTATTGATGATGAACCTGCATATCATATAGATGCCCTCTAGAAAGAAAGAGAGTAAAAGACACTGATTAAAATAATCACATTGTAGATAGGAGTAGGAATGATAGATGAGTTTATTTCCTGTTGTCATTCCACCCTCCCTGTCCTTCAGAGTCTGTTATGTTTTTTGGAAAATGTATCCAGCATTTTTCTGAAACCAAGAGTTAATGGTTCTGACATCTTTAAAAATAGCATCTTCTTTTATATATGATACAGGCTCCTCTTTTGTCTTTTCCTCTTTAGTTAGAATAAAGGTATGTCTGTCGCATTAAGGGTCTCTCTTATCATTTCATCCAGCACATTTTTGGTTAATCACTAATGTTTTGAGATTGATCTGATCAAGTGAGATGAGATACATTTTTGGGGAGGGCATTTACTTATGAATAAGACATCTGATCTGCTAGCTTACAAAGGGGAAGGGGCGCTGAAACTAAAGGCCCCACTTTTAATTTTTCTTTTCTAGGTTATTTTTTTATCAGCGATCAGGCTAACGTATTGTTTTTGTCTTTTTAGTTTTTTATAACTCTTAAGACCCAAGCTCTAATTTGTGTAAGTGTCCATATATGTGGCCAAGAGGTCTCAGTTAAGTGGAATGAACTACTATGGAAATATAACCCAAAATGTGATGTACACGCATGTGGACGCCAGGTTCTAAGAGGTTAAGTAGCAGACATAGGAAAGTCCCCCCTACCTTAGTGGGTAGTAGACCAATCTCAGTGATCTGGACTCCTGTCCAGATGGTGACATAAGGTGTGTGCTTTTATCTTAGCATCTTCATAACATTTCAAGGCATTCTGCCTGGGAAATACGTGATGAGCCAATATAAATATTTGCAGTATGTCATGTAGGTTTTTCAAATAAGATGAATACAATTTAAGTTCAGGGTTCCTCTGTATTTATCTTTATGAAAAATGTTCTGAGTCTAACACACGTATCTGTGATGACAGCTTTTAGAACTTCAACATGATCAGATGCTTCAAATATTGCATCGTTCAAAATAATGTAATTTTTTTTATGAGGAGGAAAATGTTTTTCATCGTTTTCTATACATGTCACTTTCTGCCAATTTGCGCCTCTTTCCTCAGTCGCCCTTGCTGAAGAGAGGTCCATGTAGGAGCCTGGTCAAATGAAGGTGCTATACTGATTTTTAATTTTATTTTACACAGAATATTCATGAGGGAGAATAAACTCCCTTCCGGTTGGCAAGACACCTTGGGTCCTCACTTCATTCCACATTACTCACAACACAACGCAGGTTTTTGTTTTCCACTAAAAGAAGAGGTGTCTTTGTAGCTTTGTGTATGCACGCCTAAAATCCAGGCAAAGCCACAAACCTTGTTGTGAAGTTGTTCTTCAGCACAAAGCCTTAGCTCCCAGGTCATTTAAAACTGAGCTGCCCAGCAACCCCTAAGCCACAATCTCTACAGAAACAGCACTAGTATATTAGCAGCAGACCACTATTTAAACAGAACCTCTGCTGCCCAGCATCTCAGAATTTCTTATATTCTATATCCCCAAGCCTCAGATATACAAGGATACAAGGCCTCCTGTTTCTCCATTTGAGAAGTTTGGCCTCCACCTGTAACATGGCTGCTCTATCAAGCAATTGGCACCTGCAACCTCTCTGCCCTATTGAGTAATAATGTTACCTGCAGTATCATCACCCATCTCAAACGTAGGGGTGACTGTGGTTCTAGAAGTAGCGCAATGGTCCACCCACCCCAGGGTTGTTGCTTTGATCTCTGGCTCCTCTGGTCACATGCCAAACTGTCCTTGAGCAAGACACTGAACCCCAACTTAGTTGCTCCCAGTGAGTACCCCGATCGGTGTGTGATTGTGTGTATGATTGTGAGTGTGAATGGGGTAATGAGAAGTGGTTTAAAGTGCTGGAAAAGTGCAGACCATTTACCATTAAAATCTTAAAAAAGAAACAATCAGAGTTACTTACAGACAGATCTTCTGCAAAAAAATGTAAGAAAATTGCTTGGATGCAGATGACAGCATGTGTTGATTATCAGACACAGTGGATAGCTAACATTCTTCTTCCTGTTTCATGAATATAACTAATAATACCATTAGCACATAGTAAGTGGCCCTATACTTACATCTGTAAAGGAAAGTTCTGTGCCAGAAACAAAATTATGTTAAATGACAGCCCACTTGTCATCCACCTGTCTGACCCTGCCTACTTGCTATTTGGCCTGCAGAAACTTTTTATTTTAACAGTTGTTAAGTATATTTCATAATCACAACCAAATGACTCCAGCAACACATGACTTTTCAACAATCTCCTTCAGCTTGCTCCACATTGTGGGGAGCTGCTGTTAGTCTGATAAGGCCTGATAAGTCACTGAACTGACTGCGGGTAACTGTGATCCCTATCCCTAACTCCACTGCTGGACTCTGCTATTGTCAAGTGTCCTTAAACACACCTCCTCCTTACCATGTGGGAAAAGTCAATGTATCTTCCAATGACACTGATGTGAAGGAACAACCTGTCATGTAGTATAGCTCTGGCAGATCAAATACAAGAATAGTTATCATATTCTATTGTGTGTGTGTGTATGTGCACATCTGTTGACACAGTGAAAACACTGATGCACATTGGTGGTTCTGTTGACATACACGACAGTGTTCATACTGTATATACCCAAAAAAATAATCAGCAGTCAGTAAGCCATCGTTAAAAGAAAAAAGTTTTATATATATGAAAAAAACAGGTTTTCTCTTGCCATTGTAGTGCTTTGTCATTCGCCACAGTTTTGTATTAATTCTGACAGAAATATCAAAAACAAGTATATTGTTGGTTTTTTAATGTTTGAAAATTGCACCAAACCACCCATTACATTTTTCCATAATCTTCATGGTTCAGCAGCTGTAGTAGAATGGCAAAGGTGCATAATAGAGACATTTAGTTGTCTTGCATTTGGCATTTGTCAGATATTTCTGTCCAAAGTCAGTTAAAACTTAGGCACAAAGTAGGCAAAAGATCCCTTTCAAGTAGAAGTCATTCCTGAGTTTAGTTTCAAAGGTATTATGGTCCTAAACTTATTATATAAAAATATGGTTTGAGTGCAGAAGTTACTTTTGAATTATAGTTAGCAGAACAAAAAAGGTTCATGATTGATTTTACAGTCATTTATTGGAATAAAAGTGTACCTTATTGTCTGATCATATGATTTAAGCAGATCATAGCAGAAGTTAAGCAGGATTGGGCCTGGTTAATACTTGGATGTGAATTAAAGTGTACCTACAGTCAGCACAAAAATTACTGTAGGTAAATAAAAAAACATGCCAGTATTGAAAGAGACAGGCAGAAGTCAGAACACTGTTAGTGATGTGTGCAGGGATAATTTCCAGGTTAAGACTTGAAAACACTATCACAGTATACATGTAACACCTCAATGAGTTCATTGAAGCCATATTCAAAATTATACTGTTTTGACCAGAACTGAAGAAGTGGCACAACATTATAAGAAATATATATTTTTGTTTGTTTAACAATACATTTTAAAGTTTTAAATGTCCTCCTTCAAGTTGTTGTTATTAATATCACTAGAAGCTGAATTTGATTTGAAATTTTTGGGCTGTTTTGTTTCAGTTTATCATGAGGGGAAAAAAAACAGCATTGCAATCTGGACAAGGGACACTTGTTTGGAATATTGTGGGCCATGCATTCACCTCTAGACAGAAAAGAGAAAAATAGTTTGACATTCAGCACAAACCAGGCCTAGTGGGTAACATAGTGATTTATTCACAGGGAAGAACTCACAGAGTTGCCCCTTTAGAATAAGTGACCAGTGCTGACGTCTGCACTGGCCTGCCATCCTGCGTATCACAACTCCTCCAGCCTAAAAATAAACCCATCAACCACTTCTAACCTAAACTTATTTTATCCACCTACTCATCCTGCCCCAAACAAGACTTACTGAGAGCCTCCCTCCCACCCACTCCTTCCTGGCTCAAGCACTCTAGGGATGCATATATAGTCCAAATTGCACTTGAATGCCACTCATTTCTGATGGTTATGGTGCTGATCTTTGCCTCTCTAGTTCTGAATGGCTGTGGCCTGCAGAAATGTTGGGCCCAGAATAGTAACCGGCTACTTCTGCCTCAGCCTCTAATTCGCTGTTGTGATACATTGTTGAACTAAGTGAATGAACTGCCTGTGGAGACTTTCTTTGTCATGCAGCAATTTTTATCATTTGTTTAGTGAAGCCCTACTTGCAGACTAACATCATTCCCTTTAGTTTTTCTAGGTCAGTCTTTCGCCTAAGTCCTATTACCCCCTGTTCAAACTCATAATAATAACTGACTATAATAATGTAATGTCTTACATTTTAGTTAAAACTTATTAAATTATGGATTTAGTGAAAATATGTTTAAAAATGCAATAATGTTGCAATTATGTTACATCACCATATCGACCCACTCAAATGCAAAATACATAATTTTTTTTGCCTCTTGTTCCTACAATTTCTATAGAGTGTTGAAAAGTTCTGTTTTCCACAACATTTTCAAAACATCTCTACAGACAAGCATATAGATGGTAAGGTTTGGAAAGATGCAGTGGTAGCTGCTATAAACAAATCTAGTCGCTCTAAATTATTTAACTTCCTGCACCACAGTCGCCTTGGTCCTTCTCCACAGTACCTTGGCCCTCCTCAGATCCACAACCAGTTACTTTGTCTTTGCCACATTAAGCTCTAGATGGTTCGAGGCAACCCTGGGTCAAAGAGTCTACGACACCTGCACAAACAACAACTTCCTCCAAAGCTTTGGAACCCTCTTGAGGCTCATGCTGAAGACATGGTGAAACACTTTACACAACTGGGCAGCACAGGCTTTTAGAATACGTGGGCTGACTCCATGCGGACTAGCAGCCTTGCTGGTGGGGAGTTTGCTCTGCTGTCTTATCACATGGAGAAGTGTGAAAAGTGAAGGTCGGGAGGGGGAGGTGAAGAGCTAGAGACAGGCATCAGGGGAGTCATCAGAGGCAGGGGCCACAGTGAAATCTGTTAAGGAACAAGTTCAACTCATTGGCCCTAACCACACTACCCTCAATTCATCTGCCAGCTGGTCTGAAACCTGTGATGATCGTCATACCACTCCAGAACTCCCTCCCTCATGTTGTTCTCCACTTCACAGCTAGCCTTTTAACCAGAGGCACATAGCGTGGGTGAGAAACACCAGGTTGTGATGAGAGGGAGGGGGGTTGAGCTGTATGCATCCTCCACATTAGCATACAGTAAGTCCAAGGTCCTCTCCAATGTACAGGTTACATACTGGGTGAATTTGGGGAGTGTTTTGTCAATGGAGACATGATTGGGAGACATGAGGGCACCCAGGTGTTTAGTCTGCAGACTAGCTGAAGTAGTGTTGTTGACATTGAATGCTGGGTGTCAGGTTAGCAGGTGGGGTAATGTAAACAGCGACTACAATATCATGTGAGAATTCATTGTGTAAATAATAAGGTCTGGGACCAACAGCTAACAATTCAAAATCCAAGCTATAGATATGGTTCTTGATTGTAATGTGACCAGAGGTGCACCATCTGTTGTTAACACAAACAGCAAGCCCCCCTCCTTTGCACTTACCGCTCATCGTGCAGTCTCTTTCATCTGTCATGAATTCTATACATTTTATTCTATACATAAATTCTATACATTTTATTTCTAAAATGTATAGAATCAAAACTGGATTTTGTAGCAAAATGTGAACCTGCAGGTAAAAAGGGGCATCAGCAATTGTTGTTGTTTGTTTGACAAGATTGTTTTGTTTTCAAGTTGACAAAACTCTAATGATCATATTTTATTGTGCTTTTATCAATTATATCTTTTTCTTTGATGCCTTGGCTTGGATAACTATCTTTAAAGAACAGGAATTATCTGACTCAAATTGTGAAATGGTCTAGAGGACTGATAGGTGAGTTATTAATTATCCTAGTTTCACTGTATACCAGGCAGTTACAGCATCTAACTTGTTTAGTTCTACATGATCTACACTTCCTTCTGGATGTAGTTTTGCAGTCCCAAAGTGTAGTATAAAAATAGTTTTGTTCCAGCAGCCATCATTAAGATGAACATGTCATAGCAACATTGCCATGACATAAAAGCAACTTACATGTGAGGTACAAGGCAACATCATCCAAGGCAAGCAAAAATCTAAGTAAAGGAGGAAAACATAAAAGCAAAGTCCTTTCAGAAAAGTGTTTACATTTCATGAGATGCAAATGCAAGAAACAACAAAAGGAAGTTTTTTTTATTTTATTTTTTATAGATTTAACTGCATAGGAATGCATTCTGGCCAACTTAGTGGGGACAATCTCTGTACAGAGTGTTGATGCAGTTGTGTTATGTCGAGGGTCTGGCTGGGAAGACAAGGACTTCGGTCTTGCAGAGGTTGAGCTGAAGATGTCTCTCTCTCATCCAGGCAGAGATGTCTGAGAGACAGGCAGAAATGCGTGATGAGACAGTGGAATCGTCCGGTGGAAAGGACAGGAAAAGCTGTGTCATCAGCATAGCAGTGATAGGAAGGCCATGCGAGTGGATGATAGAACCCAGGGATGTAGTATAGACAGAAAAAAGAAGAGGACTGAGAACTAAACCCTACGGCACACCAGTAGAGAGGCTTTGAGACTAAGAAACATGCCCCTGCCAGGATACCTTGACTGACCTGTGGCTTTTGCCGCTCGAAGAGATTCCATGACAGTCAGGAGTGCCATTTCTGTGGAGTGAGCCCTCTTGAAGCCAGACTGGTCGACATCTGCAGTGAACATCAACTGGCAGTTCCACAGGGTAAGTGAAAAAGAGGCCGGTGACAAAGTGGTCCGGGTGAGAGTGCACAGGTGGAAAACATGACGTCTTCTAGTAGGACGCCATGTGCTGCGTCTGTGTAGGAGAAAAGGGATCTGCTGAAAACAAAGAAAAAGACTTACCGGAAGGGTTAATGTGAAGCAAAGTAGAGAAACAGAAGAATTGGAGTGTTCTCGCTCAGTGGACTCTGCAAGTAGACTCACTAGTCTTGACACAAGGAGGCCTCAACACAAGGGCTGACACTCCAGCCCAGCAGGTGCCTTATTTATGGTCTTAATTGGCTACAGCTGAACCCCCCCGTGGAAACCAAACTAATTTGTGTGCCTTTGTCAGGTCAAAGGTGTAAATGGTGGGTGATTACTAAGCTGAAACAAATATCCACTTTACCAGAAGAGCAAAACTTTCTACCTATAGTTCTTAACTTTATTAAAAACAGACAAAATCAGCAGACTCAAGAGAAATGACAGAAACTCAGCTACCTCTGAAACCAACAAACAAATTTTAAACAGTCCTGTACTAGTTTGGTGCTTATCCTACAGCTACAAATAAAGTAACCCAAAGTTGAAGATATATCCTTTGTGTATTTGTAAAATGTAAAAAGTAGTTTAGTGCAGTGGCAGCTGTATTATGAGTATGATGTTCAAATGAGCGAGACTAGAACGTTTCTGCCATGACAAATGCAGAACTGTAGACTTCAGCTAAGAGGAAGATGGAGATGAGTAGGTACTGGTGGTAGTGGAGGAATCAAATGAAAAGAAAAAAAAAAATTAGTTGCAATATGAAAAGTGAAAAAACAGGGTTTTGTCTTTGTCAGAAAGTACACAAAGGGTTTTTACTGCAGTATGTAGCAGTCTGATCGCAGCAGGAATAAAACCCTATATCACTCCTTCAGACACTTCGGATGTAACATTCTTTCATTGAAGGAGCTGCTCAGAGATGTAACTGTGTCATACACGGGGTGGTAGTCATTCTCCAGCAAGGATTATAGCTTGGGTACCATTCTCCTATCTCTCACTTCCTGTAATGTGTCCATAGACATCCCCAGTACTGAGCTGGCCTCCTTAAAGTTTTCCAATTTGAAGTAGAGATGCTCCATCACCAGCACCTTCATAAAGATGGCAAAGTAGGTCTTCAGTAGTGCTCCCATGGGGAGTAGAAGTTTCAGCCACTCCGCTCCCACCCTCTGGAACTCCCACTGGCTATTAGAAGTATTGACTCTCTTCCGGTCTTCAAATCCAGACCCGAAACCTACCTCTTCAAGTTGGCCTACTCGCTGTAATTGCATTCTCTTGTCAATATTTTCTCTTATATGTGTGCCAATTGTTTGTACAGTGTTCTTGAGTGTTTTGAAAGGCACTAAATAAAATGTATTTTTTCTTTCGGCTTATCCCGTGAGTGCAGGGTCGCCACAGCGGATTATTGTATGGATGTTGACTAGGCAGTTTTTACACTGGATGCCCTTTCTGACGCAACCCTCCCCAATTTCTGCTGTTTCTACCATAAAATGTATTATTATTACAATTTATACACAATTTGACACGTTAGGAAGTGTCAATATCTGACACTGTGGGATGAGAACATGTTGCTAAGCACCATCCTCTCCAGCATCTTTATAAGGTGTGAGGTCAGTGCTACAGCGCAAATAAAAATTGTTCAGTTTCATTTAGGGCAGTCAGTGGTTTCATTTTTGTGTTCATGTTTGTCATCCATCTGATTGAGGTCCACAGTTTCTTTGTGTTGGATGTTGACAGATCTTCTTATGCCTGCTCCTTGTACCGATACCTGGCAGCTCTCAATAGCAGATTAAAATATTTTGAGCAGCTCGAACACCTGCAAAGTCACCAGAAATAAAGGCAGCTCTCTTCCTCCTAATGCACTCCCATGCCCCTTCTGTAATCTCTGGTTTATTGTTTGGATATTACTTTACAGTTTTTTTCCACAGTGCTGTCAATGTCTGGATCCTCAAAAAAAGAGGTATTACTGTACAGTGAAATCAATCTTTCAGCTCCTTTTTTTTTCTGTACCTTCACAATTTGCATTTTTAGGTTTATAGGACTCAAAAACTGATATGGTGGGTGGGAATAACATATAGAATAACATAATCAAGGTAATGCAACAAACTGCTTAAATTCAGGCAGGACTGTTGCATAGACCCTGTAGCATTCTGTTGGAGTTCCATTGGAGTGGTGAAGGTAGTGTATCTCTTGTCTTTTTCTGCCAGTGGGATATTATAGAACCCAGAGGTCAAAGCCATCATTCCGAAGTAGGTGTTCCCACCTAGGGCGGCCAGGCTTTCTGACTAGTGAGGCAGTGGGTGTGCATCTTCGAGGCTCCTCGCATTTAACCATTTCAGTGGAGATTCTCAAACTGCCATCCTTTTTCCAGACCAGCACGAGTGGGGAAGCCTGCCTACTCACAGACTTCCTTATTATTTTCTGCTCTTCCATTTCAGACAAGGCCTACTGCAGCTTTTGGTAGTAGGGTGGTGGAACTCTGCGGTAAGGGAGGAAGAATGGTTTCTCATCTGTGAGGTAGATGCGATGCATGAACCCTTTTGCCTCACCGCAGTCTAGTGCATGTTTGGAGAATATGTCATGGTATTTCTCAAGCATATGAACCAACTTCTCCTTAGCTGCCTTACTAGCATAACAGAAGTCAATGTCAACATCACCAAGCCTAAACCTGCTGCGCTTTGAGGTGATGTTTAAGGGTTGGTGGATATTTTGAAAAATCTCAAATTATTTTCCAAGATAAGTTTGCAGTCTGCCAATTTGCAGTTTGCAGTCTGCCAGGTTGCAGTTTTTCTTCAGGGTAAGGGGCTTATCTAACAGGTTAGTAACATTCATAAGAATCCAACTATCAACCCACAATGGAGTTATGACTCAACCAACCATGATTTTGCGTGGCATGGATTTGGATGAGCTGGGCTGTACAATTACTAGAGCTAGGATAGGCTCAAACCTCCCTGTGAACCCAAACAGTAACAGACATACACAGAAGAATGACCTTAAAGAAGGCAAACCCAGGTACATTGTGTGTGGCAGTTCCAACACAATTTCATCCATCCATCCATTAACTGTAACCACTTATCCTATTTTTGTCTATAATTTTCTTTGTTACTGTATTCTATCAATGGCCGAAGCAAATTTCTTCAATGGGTGAGCATACTTGTGCAAAGAAGCGGATTGATTCTGGCTCTTATTATTAATGTGGAGAAGTGTAGTGTAAGTTTCCTGTGACTCACAGAACAGCTTTGACAATGGTGCAAGGATTTTTGTTTTTAGCTTGCACTACTTGACAAAACAGAGAAAGGTTTCTGCTCAATTATTAAGTTTTGCAGTTTATTGTTTATTGTAATTTAATAACAGAGAAGACCATGACAAAACATAAGAAGAAAAAAGAGTTGTTTCAGATCAAGCAACTATCTCTAAACATGTATATTACTAAGGCTTGTAGGGTGCTGAAACCCTATCCCTATTCCAGCTCTCATTCTGTGATGGGGGTGTTACAGCGGGTTCAGGTCACCAGTCTATCTCAAAAAGTGAACTATTCAAACTCACACCTAGTATTTACAGTGTATTGCATCTGCAACCACTAATTTTTCTTCTAATGCAGGTGCTAAAGGGATCCAAGAAGCTGGCCATGTTGATTTGTTCAAAAGATCATATCCCTGGAATTTACATCAATAATGATATGTACAGCTGGGTGGACCCTCAAGGCCAGCGTATCTCCCCACCACCAGACATCCAGGAGGCCAACCAGAGGCGAAGGCAAAACATGGAGGACAGGATGGTAAGGAGAATGTGTGTTGTGGTGGAATAAGCCAAAAAAGGCCAGTGTAAAAGGCAATTGTACTAGTGAAAAATTCATGATAAATAAAACAAATAACTGAGAGCAGTGCAGAGTATTTTAAAAGGATGAACTTCCTGTAAAAACAAAAATACTACTGCAGATTTCAGAAATTGTCAGATTAAAAATTGCTTGTTAAAACAAGTTATCTTACAACATGGCAGAATACAATACAATAATACAACAATTCTATCTTTACCATCTTTATTTTTTACACTGTTCAGATAGCCTTTTAGAGGTTCAGTTTTGCTACACCTAAAAGTAGAGGCTGGGGCTCAATTGGTAGATGTAGAGGTTTGGTGGTTTGGCTCCCATTTCTTCCTGGGAGATATTTCAGGAAGTGGGTTCAGTTAAAACTCAGTTCCGTTTACTCCAAATTGAGAAAAGCTCTGGGTTTTAGTTACAGAAATAGAGCTCCGTTTATTTCTGAGTTAAACTTTATGTTGAGTTCGTTGGTTAAAGAACCTGCGAGCTGACAGGTTGAACCTGTTAGTTTGCAGGTTTTCTTTAACAAATCCAGTGTTTTCCCCATTCTCTCCATCCTCCCCCTCCATCCTTAAATCTATAGGCTACACTATTTGGCTGAGTATGGATTTACACTGCCACTATAGGTATAAGATAAAGATTTTGAAACAAACAAAACTTGGTTGGACCTGATGTTTTTATTTCAACTTTATTTATATGGTGAGAGTTCACACACAAAATACCTTTACTTTATTAACTTTACTTTAACGATATTTTATTAATTCCAGAAGCAAAATTTTTTCATTACAGTATGTGTTACACATAATAATACAGTATATATACAAAGTAATAAGATATCATTAAAGTTAAATATAAAATTAAATAATATTACTATTAATATAATGCACATTGTGCAAATTAGTGACGTTCCTTTTCCGAAAAAGCCAGAGATATGTTCTTGTATTGTCTATTGAAAGTGCCTTACTGCATGCTGTATAACAGTGGATACATGTTACAGTTGTTTTAGTTATGTTGTGATGTAGAGGAGAAGATCTGTCTTCTGACACCTCAGAGAGTCATTGTACAGACTTGCTTTTGACAGCAATGACCTCCTGCACCATTCTTTGTTGCAGCAGAGCTGAAGAAGCCTCTTGCTGAAGCTGCTCTGCTGTTTCATCTCCAGCATTTGGAGATGATGTAAGCTGTTCTCCATGATGTTTAATAGTTAGTGGAGCATCTTCCTCTCCACTACCAATTCCAGAGTTAAAGGTCACCAATACAGTGCCAGCTTTCCTAATTGGTTTATTCATGAAGAGAAGTGGGAGAAAGTAATACATCTGTATATGTAGCTACTCTTATTTTTTGTCTTACTTTTTTGTCTGTAATTGGATATAATCGGTGTTACATATACTACTCAATGTGGTGAATAAGGATAAAAAGACTTTTTATAATAGACGATTACAATAGACTCTGTAACCATGAATGAGCAGAATTAAATTAATATTTGTTTTTCAAAATCAATGTGACGGTTCTCTGACACAATGTTGTAATTAAGATTCATTTGGGTTGATCTTTATCAGTTGATGCATCAAAATCATCATGGGTTCTCAAATTCTGCTGAGGATCACTTAGTCCTATGGTGCGTGTGTGGAAACTGCAGGGACATGTCCACTGATCTGGAGAGAATGTGCTGTATTCAGGAGACAGCCCCATCCATGACCATCATTTTCCCTGTACTGCCTGGAGGCGGGTTTTTCCATAGTCTCCATATTCACTTGAACTACATGGAGGATCTTATTTTACTTGGGAGAGCAGGGAAGCCTGGGAATGACAACTAGGAGTACCACTTTGCAGCATATAGAGCCTATATATGCTAGTAACAGTGCTGAAGGGCATTGGAAATTATCAGTTCTTCTTGCTGTGTGTGGGCAATTTCGGGTAAATGGCCTGATCCCCTCAAGCAGTATACTGGCTTTGTTCATGGCCATTAGTCCCTTCCCTGCAGTTTCCTAACAAATGTCAGGATCCGAGCAGGTAGACACAGGACACAGCAATACAGTCTCAAAGAAAAAAATGGGCTTTTATTTGCCTAAATGAAACATATACAAACACATTTGAATTACTAACAAAATGTGGGCCCTAAAAGAGGTCCACAAAAGATAGCTAACCTGAGTAACACACAAGGGGCAACATATACACTGGCTTTCCAATCAAATATGAAACACAAAGGGTAAACATTACTGTTAAACAGTTTACTAACATGATCCAATTTTTTAAATTTGCAAAAGCAATAATAAAATAATGTACCAAATAAAGTTTAATAACCTATAACAACTAAAGAAATATTATCCCCATATTTTCCCCTCCCCGCATGAAAGGGAGTACTTGATACAGTCCAGGCCCAGTAGAAAGTATTTAAAGATAATAGGGCCTCAATATTAGACAATTAGATAATTAGACAAAATTGTCTAATATCGAAACTGGGCTCTATTTCAATTTTGTTGTAGATTACTATGTTCCAGACATATTTTTAAAAAAATGAAACATTGCATGTTATTCTTTATTTGTAATGTTTATATTTTTTTGTATATAAAAAGTTGTTGAACAGTATCATTAGCTTATCCTCCTACTTGTTCTGTGTGATCATCAGGCTCTGCAGAACACATAATACAAATAAATAAATTGCATTTATTGCAGTTGTTAGTTGCATGATTCAAAACAAACTACAAGAAGTTTCTTCATGTTTACAAATGCCTCTTCTGAGCAGTTTTCTGCCAGTTTAGCTGTGGGTAGTAAAGGCATTAGTTGTAGGTAACCAAGTGCATACCCTTGTTAGAATGCAGTCTACATTCCCAACAATCCTTTCTTGTAGCTCTGAGATGTAGGCATGGGTCTTGGACAGAAACTGAATAAGGGCTGAGTCGTGAATAACACAAGCTAAGTAAAGTACAGAATTTCTTGTTTTGCAGGATGCATAAGATTACATCTTACCTGACATCTTGTGTCACTCTCTCTAGTCTGTTACGATGGAAGTTGTAGTCTATTGCAGGCTGTAGCACTCTTGCTTTGTAGACAAGTGGTGAGAACGAGAACACAAGAAGTGCATCCTCTGCTGAGCCTTTCTGAGCATAGAGTAAATATTATTTTCCCACCTCAAAGCTTGGGAGATGGTGGACTCCAAGAATTTGAAGGTTTCCACAGCTGACAAACGACTTGATGATATGATGAGGAGATGCAAATCCAATCCTGAAATCCATTGTCATCTCCACAATCTTTAGCATGTTCCAGGTCCAGGTTGTTTTGACTGCACCACAGCACTAGCTGATCAACCTCCTGTCACTATGCTGTCATATCATATCATTAGAGGATAGGATTTCTGAAATGATAGTGTTAAATGCCAAGCTAAAATCCCAGAACACAACATCATGACAACAGACATCAGAGCAATTGGCTCGTGTTCATTTATTCCTGTCATAATAGCTTTCTATGTCCTGGTGTCTACTTTTTCCACCATCACTTTGTATGTTTAATGGGTATGTTCAATAAAGATCAATAAGATCAGTACTATGTTCTGTTAGCTTAAAAATGTTGTATTTGTTGATATATGTGACTTTGGTGAGGATCAGATCAGATTTCATGATCAATTTATGCAGAAAACAGTTCTACTATTTTTTCTTGCTAAATGTAGGGATTGAACCGGTGACCCCCAGTTTTATGTTGTAACTCTATGTTTTACACTGCATAATTTAGATTATTGATAAAACTGAATGATCTGAATGCCATGTCTGCCCTACAGGTACACCTAAATATGGATGATGGTCGCTCATTGGGCCTAATGATCAGAGGCGGTGCTGAGTATGGATTGGGAATCTACATCACTGGAGTTGACCCTGGATCTGCTGCAGATGCAGTAGCACTAAAGGTAAAGAACCTTACCCTGTCTTGATAGCACTGCTACTGTATGTATGTAATTGTTTTGCTTATGTACAGTAATTAAAGTCATTTTCTTTATAGAGGTCATTAAAAGGATTGACCCTAATTGTGTGCAAAAAAAGTGTGCAAATATCCTTATATTATTGATACACAGCTTATGATATCTGGCATAAGGATTTCTAAATTTGAGTTTGTTATTAATGTGGAAAACCAAGAACAAGCTTCCATGTCCTCTTCAAAACACACTTGATAGGGTCATGGACTAGCACCCCCAGCCAGCCGCTATAAACAAATAACTCACTCATTAGATGGAGAAAGTGAGGAGGGTGCTCAGCTCAGTGAAGTACTAACAGCTAGTTTGATCACTACAAAAATTGTACAATACATTAATGTACACTTTCTATTGCACCCATTTATGATTACTCAATCTTTTGCTTATTTTTTTCTTGTAGTAGTTTATGAAGCAGACTTTTTATTCTCTCCTACTCTTTCTTCCACCTTCTGTATGGTGCCCCTGAGAGCTTTTGCCTTTTTTATGCTCAACATAAAGAATACATAGGGATGTCACCATACTGGAATTTTTATTTTCAGTATAAAAATATTATCCAAAGATTGAATCATGTCAACTGGACTTCTTTTACTTGGTTAGAAATGTTTTGCTACTTATCCAAGCAGCTTCTTAAGTCTGAATAAAGTGGCTGGGGAACCCAGTTATATCCTCTAGAGTAGACCTTTGTTCCACCCTGGCCTGAATAGGGTCGTTAAGGTGGGAGGTGGGAACAGGATGGAGTCATCAAGAAGTAACGCGTACAATCCTAACTCCCTAAAACCCTAAGAAGGGGTTTGTTAGGTGTGGCCCTCTTGGTGGATGTGTGAAGTGGTCTTGATCTTCCTGGGGGCATGAAAGGGCAGCATGAAAAATGCGAGATAGCTTGTGCCTGAGGCCTCCTCCTCTGTTGAGAGAAGGATTCTACATGTGAACATAAATGGCTTCATGTACTTCTCTTTCATACTATCTGTCTTCTCTGTCCAAAATGTGTACATTGTCATCCTCAAAAGAGTGTCCTTTGTCCTTCAGATGTAGGTACAATGCTAATTCTGGTCATCAGGTCTTTCTTCTCCTGTGTTGAGCCATCTTCTTGTGTAGATGATATTTGGTTTCTCAGTGTAGAGCTCTGAGCACTCTTCACTGCACTGGACTTAAACAAGATGTCAGCCTTAAACAAGATGTCCTCCAGATACCACTGAAGAATAACAAACAGAGCAGAGACTCAGAGTCAAAGGACAAACCTGGTAATTGCTTACATGGCTGGAGTGTCAGAAAAGAGGATCTTCAGAAAACCACACATATCAGTTCACTTCAAACCTACCAATTCTCTGAGACAAAGGCCACCCGAAAGACCAAAAACCTAAACACCAAAAGAGCAACGTAGTCTATGCAGTCCAGTGCAGTGAAGATTTAGACTGAAGAAGCTGCTTGGATAAGTAGCGAAACATTTCTAACCAAGGAAAAGCAGTCCAGTTGACATGATTCAACCTTCGAATAACCAAACCTGGATGACTAAGAATCTTCAATGATATGTAAAAAAAAATATTTTTAATCAGTACCATTTTCGATATCACAGAGAAACATAATTGAGGGACTACAGTTTTAGGATTTCATTAAAATAATAAGGAGAAGGCTACACACGGACCTGTCTGTTATGTGAATGACTGTTAGCACCTGGATCTTAAGACTTTATCAGAGCAGAGTTTGCAGTCAGCTTTACTTTTGTTTTAGTCACTTATCGTAAAACACCTCCAAACTACAGACAAGTTTGTGGCTGTGCCTCATGCATATCACTCTGTGGTGCATGTAAATTCTATTTTTGTATTCTAGTGAATACAGGATGTAAACTCGCGAAGAGAATGGAAAGGTTTACAGTTAGTAAAAAAAGATATTCGGGAGAAGTTCGGGCCAACAGTACTAAAGAATCACTGTCACATTGTTACCTCCTAATATTAATGTAAAATCAGATAAAACAAGCTTTCATTTTGCCTCAGAGTTCTGTGTCACGATCTAGTTGGGCTGAGCAATCAGAACAGATGTTCTTTAGTACAGTATGTATGTAAGTATAATATGGCCATTAAAACTGGTCTTTTGCAGGTTGGTGACCAGATCCTGGAAGTCAATGGTCAGAGCTTTTCTAACATTTCTCACAATGAGGCAGTTCAAATCCTTAAAACAAGTCAACACCTACTGATTAAAGTAAGGGATGTGGGTCGTCTGCCTCATGGACGCACAGTGGTGGATGAGACCAAATGGATCTACAGTCAGGGCATAACTGAAACCATCGGTAAAACTAACCCAAGTTCTGTCATCAACCCCACTGTCACTGCCAGTATCCATGTCAGTGTCAGTGCCACAACTTGCAGTACAAGGTAAGTGCATTACACAAACATTACATTACAACATTACACTGGCAGTGTACATTCCAAGTTTTATAAGAGACTTGGGATGCACCCTCTCTCTTGCTTACTTTCAATTCAATTCAATTCAATTCAATTCAACTTTATTTATATAGCGCCAATTCACAACAAAGTAATCTTAAGGCACTTTACCAAATAAAGTCAAGACTCTAAAGATGTATAGAGAAAAAACAACAATTTCCCCTTCAGCAAGCCCTAGGAAACAGGGGAGAGGAAAAAACCCCTTTAACAGAAGAAAACTCCAGCAGAATCAGGCTCAGGGTGGGCGGCCATCTGCCTTGACCATTGGGCAGGTTGGTAGACCAGTAGCTGCTAACTGGAAAACACACAGCTCCAAAGCAAGGGACACTTGCAGAAAGGGACAGAGAGAGGGAGACAGAGAAGGACAAAGACAACTACGGGAGAAAACAGTTTAAAAAGTTATACTATTACTAACTAGGGGTGGCTGTAGTTCAGTTAGTAAAGGCAGTCGTCCACGGACCACAGGGTGAGTGGTTCAATCCCCGGCCATGGATATATGTCGAAGTGTCCGGTAGAAATTGGGGAGGGTTGCGTCAGGAAGGGCATCCGGCGTAAAAACTGTGCCAAATCACCATGCGGGCAATGATCCACTGTGGCGACCCAGAACTATTACTAACTATAAGCTCTATCAAAGAGGAAGGTTTAAAGCCTAGATGTCTGCTTCCCAAATCCTAATTGTGAGCTGGTTCCACAGGAGAGGAGCTTGATAGCTAAAGGCTCTACCTCCCATTCTACTGTTAGGGAACCACAAGTAGGCCTGCATTCTGAGATCAAAGTGGTCTACTGGGATGATATGATGATATCTGAGGTCTTTTAGATATGATGGAGCCTGACCTTTCAGAGCTATATATGTAAGAAGCAGAGTTTTAAATTATATTCTAGATTTAATGGGAAACCAAGGGAGAGAAGCTAGTGAAGGTAAAATATGATATCTCTTGCTAATTGCAGTCAGGACTCTAGCTGCAGCATTTTGTATTAAATGCAGGCTCTTTAGGAACTTACTGGGGCATCCCGAAAGTAGGAAATTACAGTATTAGCTCACCTAGAAGTAACAAATGCAAGGACTAGTTTTTCAGCATCACTTTGAGACACAATGCTCCTAATTTTGGCAATGTTCCGTAGGTGGAAGGAGGCTGTTCTAGTGATTTGTTTTATATGTGAGGTAAAAATAACTCCAAGGTTCTGGAGGCCAGAGTTATGCCATCTAGAGTAACGGTATGGTTGGACAGCATATTTCTCTCCCACCTTTTCTATTAGCCATGACCATGTCTGACTGTAAGCCTTAGGTGATCAAGCCGCAGTATTCTCCTTGTCAGATTGTCAGATTATCAGTGGAACTCTACTCAGCAGCATTCCCCATGTTCCATACTAATTTTCTTTTGCCTTATCTTGAACCCCACATTGTTTGCCTAATATGGACATATCTACTAAAGGGTAAAACATCTTTGAGTACTCTATTAAGCATGGAGTCTAAGAGACATGATGGTTTAGATGAAGAAATTCTTGAAGTTAGTTTTGAAGGATCTATGTTTCGCATGGATGCAGCGAGAGAGGACATGATGTTAGTTGGTGTGAGAGAAGAGGATGCAGAGGATAGGGTTAGATGGAAGCCGATGATTTGGTTTGGTGACACCTGAAAGGGAAAAGCCAAAAGGAAAAGAAAAAGCTTAGAGGGATCTATGGTGAAGAAGTAGTCTAAGTAGAATTGGGGTCTTTTGATGAATAAAGAGTTGATGTACATGAAAATCTATCTGTGACAATTGTGAGGAGGGTGTGGTGACTCATGAAGTCATTGCTGTTGAGTTAGATAAATACTAGGCTCAAAACAGCTATGGCTCTTTGTCAGCCTGGTGTTGAAAATAAACCAGGAATTAAACTATTCTTCCAGGCAAAGTAGGATCCTTCCAAATTTGTAAAAAGCCACTTCCTTTCTAACTTTTGTGGTGCCTGCTTTAGGCTGGACGTTTGTGAATTTTAAAACTGTAAATAAGATCATTTCCTAAAATTTGTTAACAGTATCTTTAGATAAACACCTACTGTAGTGTATATTACAATAAACTCAATTGTTATTGAAAATGGTCAGATAAAAGGGAACTTATGGCATTGAAATAGAAAATGTGTCAAACCAAGGTCTAGGGTGTGACTGAAACATTGAGTGGGTTTTTGTATAATTAAACAATTGTTGGTTTTGGGGCAGTTATTGTCAACATCTGAAAATGTTAAAGTCACCCATGTAAGGGGCTGGTTTTGAGACTGGACCCAATAAGGCGCTAGACACAACACCTCAGTTAAATAAGTTTATTGAAAAAGAAGATAGTTGACAAAGCAGGATGGAGATGTAGTAAGCCCTCTGACTCGCTAGGTGGTGATGGACTCCAGTCTATGAGAGAGAACATTAGATGATTAACTCAACAATGACTTGTGGTATATGGAGTCACTTACTAGAGTAAGTAGGGAGAAGAGCGGACACTGGATAAGAAATAGGGAACTGAGTAGGTATATAATCAGAAGAGTAAGAGCAGGTGAAACGGAGTACAGGTGATAACTGAAGTGGAGTGAATGTGAAAGGACCAGGAACAGGAAGTGACTGCAAAATAAAAGTCTGAAGGAGGAAGTGAAGTTAGTGATCCTGCCAACCCAATATAATGACCTTTTCTGTACTTGAATTTGATCAGATAGCTAGATATCTGTTGGTTTGGCTTTTTTATTGTTGGGGTGGCTGTAGCTCAGGTGGTAAGGCAGTCTTCCACTGATCACAGGGTCAGTGGTTCGAGCCCCCCCCCTTGGCTACATGTCGAAGTGTCCTTGGGCAAAACACTGAACCCCAAGTTGCTCCCGGTGGGTCAGGTGAGCACCTTGCATGGCAGCCATCAGTGTGTGTGTGTGTGTGTGTGTGTGTGTGTGAATGGGTGAATGGGAATCAACATTGTAAAGTGCTTTGGATAAAAGCCCTATATAAGTGGCCATTTACCATAGTTAAATAGCAACAAAGTTAATAAATGTGATTATTAATATTAGAAGAAAAAACATTGGTACTCAAGTGAACATTCTGTACAACCTCCATGTAAGGCAGCTACTAAACAAAGTGTAAACAAAGTGCAGTCCATCTGGTCTAACAACTCCATTCCAGCCTTTATCCAGAGATGGACATTTTAGCTTTTGACCCTCTCTGTATAAAGCCACAAGTCAGAAACAACACAGGCAAAGCCTTTTTTCTACCCTCTACTGTCACTACAATGATTGTTATTTTTTGAAGGAAATTGTGATATAAGTTCAACTTTGTTTTATGCACTGACGTGGTCTTGTATTGTCTGCATTTCTGTGTTACACTGCTACTTAAATATGCTATGAATTTTTTTATTGTTTGTTTCAGACCTTCCTCAGCCACAGCTACACATGTATTGGGAAAGGTAAGAACATTATACTGCTTTCTGTATACATATTGACGAATTTACATAGCAAGTATGATTGTGACTAAAGTCAAAAAATTTAACCACACAGGGCTCAAGTCCAACAAAGCAAAAATAGACACGCAGATTGACTTTGACTTTAGTATTTAATAACTTGAAACTTCACTTGTTGTCCTATTTACTTGGAATGACCTTTATCCTCGAACCAAATATTGAGAATTCCTGATAAATTATTTACGTACAGTCATCTCTGCTTTTACCCACCCAAAACAAGTAGACAACTAGACAGTGTAGACATGTAGATACTAAATAGATAATAAAAATGCTTTTTCAAGCTCTTTCAGACCCATATTATTAAAAATGACATACTACATAGGGTAGCAGGAAGTAGAGCGGTCATCTACCAATCTCACGGTTTTTGGTTCGATCCCAAGCTCCTTTGGTCATGTGACGAAGGGTCCTTGAGCAAGACACCGAACCCCAACTTAGTTGCTCCTGGTAAGCGTTGGCCTGCTGCATGTCAGCTACCCCATTGGTCTGTGAGTGTGTGTGACCACGATAGTGAACCTTTCAACTGCACAGCTCTAGCAGCTTTCTCTCCTGCCGAAGTGGAACTCTTTGCTGCTTTATCAGCAGCCGCATTTCCTTGTGTAACCACAGAATCCCCTTTTTGGTGTGCCTCACATTTAATGTGCTTTTGGTTTGATCATTGCCAACAACATTTTTTTGGTCTGTTCCCCATGCATCACAGGACATCCATCAGCTTTCTTAAAACCTTTTCCTTTCCAGGCCGTGCCAAAAAGGTGGCACACTCCATGACCGAAAGCTGAATCTGTATAAACACTGGGTCGCTTGCCATCAGTGAGTTCACAGGCATGAGTCAAAGCTTTCAGCTCTGCCAACTGCGCAGAACACGGTTGGAGACACATTTCCTCATACACCACTTCCATCTTTCCCTCATTTACTTTCACTATGGCAAACCCCGCTTTGAGAGTTTCCCTTTTCTCTATAACATGAACCATCCACATACAATGGATTCTCAAGAGAAACAGCATCGCAACAGTCAAGTGGCTCACCCTGGGATGGCAAGGGAATAAAATCTGCTGGATTCTTCACTTTCACTTTACACACACACAGTGTAATATGTGGGATATTCAAGAAGTCTGTGACATTCACATGTGTTAGTAAACACACATTTGCCTCTCTCTATTAAATTCACCAACTTGTGATGAGAAAACATTTCGGCAGATGCTGTCAAAGCTGATGCTTTTTCGTACATCAGATATATGTATGCAGCCACGTGGCAATAACAGGTTGGCATCCCAAGCTCCACCAGTGTTATTGCCACAGAGTAATATGCGATAGGCTGTGAACCAACCCCCTTTTTTTGGCCAACACCCCACCGGCATGGTCCTGTCAACATGACACATACAACAAAAATGTTTTCTCATAGTCTGGGAGCATCAAAGAGGGTACCTGCTGCAACAATGAATATCCATCCAACCATTCCCAGTAATTCCCAGAAAAGTCCCATTTCTCGCACTGTGGTGGCACTTGGGGCCTTTGCCACCGCTTCCAACTGTGATGGGGACACTGCCCTTTTCTGTTCTTTAAGTTGCCTGCCAAAAAGATTGACCTCTATACATAAAGGCAAAGAGGTGCCTACTGGTCCCACTCAGAAGCAAAAATTTGGAACCTCAGCCTGAAAATCCTCTACAACTTCATTTAAAGCTCGTAGATCATGCACCAATCTATATTTGCTTTTGTCTGCCTTCTTTACTGGTAAAATGGGAATGTTACTGCATGGATTTGGTTCAACTACCAGCACACCTGCTTCCAGCAGTCCCTATAATGTTGGCTCAATACCAGCTTCAGCCTCCGGGTTCATGACTTCCACGGATTCAGCAGATTTGATAAAACCTATATCTGAATCATGTTTTAAACACAACTCCGCTGGCACCTTATCCACCATTTCTTTCTCAAGATCGGAGTGCTGATAGCAGAACACAGATTGACATCGAATGTCACATTCCAATTTGCACAGGGCATCTCGCCCAAGTAAAAAAATATTGTCCAGATCTTGGGAGGTGATTAGCGTCAGAGTGACTTACACAGGTGTATGCTGCACCTGAGTCTGCCATCATTTCAATGATTTTGCCAGCACGAGCACTGGCACTATTGGTTCTTTATCAGGGCTTGAAAATGTCACTTGTGTCTCTGTTGTGTATTGGCAACTGATGCCCTCCCAGATTCCCCTGTTGATTCTGACAGGCAGGGGGCCCCTGCCAAGGGTTTGTAGGTCCCCTTGACCTAGGCCTTCCATGTTTCTCCTAGAAGAATCTACCTCGAAGCCCCTCCGGACACTTGTCTTTAATATGTCCATATCTCCCACAATTATAGCACTTGCCATTTCCCCTATGTCCTTCTCTGCCTCGACTTGCGGAACATCCTCCTAACATGATCATAGGTGGTCCTCCTTCCCAGCCTCTGGACTGGACGTAAATCACCTGGGGAGTGGCAACAGCCAGTGTTGTAGGCAGGGGAGATCTGACTGATTTAACTGGGCTCCCGAAAGCTTGCAGTTTCATTTTTCCCTCTGTCAACTGTTGCTGCGTTAATTTCCTCAATGCATCCTCATCTGCCATCTGGTAGAAACCTGGCAATCTGGCACTCATCTGGTGCCGATTTTAAAGAACATGGGAGATGTGCAGAGCTGTGGCCACTACAGAGGAATAAAGATGATGACCTAAAAAAATTAAGTTGTGGGAAAAGAGTAGTGGAAGGTAGGCTTAGGGCAGAGATAAAGTGTCTGCACTTATATAGCACTTTTCTTCCTATTTTTATTCAAAGTGCTTTACACTGCTTCTCATTCAGCCATTCGCACTCAAACCCATGGGGGAGCTGATATGCAGCTGGCTAATGCTCACCAGAGCAACTAAGTTGGGGTTCAATGTCTTGCTCAAGGAGACTTCAACATGTGACTGGAGAAGCCTGGGATCAAATGAGCAATTGGGGGATTGGACAACTGCTCTACCTCCTCCACCACAGTCACCCCAGCCTTTGTGAGCAGCAATATCAGTTCATGCCCAGAAAGAGATGCAGATGCAGTATTTGCCTTGAGGATGCTGATAGAGAAGTACAGAGAAGTATAGAGAAAGTCGTGAGTGGTTAGAGTGGAGCAAGACATGTATGAGAGCTGTAAGACTGTGATGAGGTGTGCTGTAGGTGTTACAGAGGAGTTCAAGGTGGAGGTGGGTCTACATCATGGATCAGCTCTTAGCCCCTTCTCAACTTTCCATACTGGAGTTTTTAATTTAGTTTTCACTGTACATCACCTGTGTCTCTCTCCCCTCTTGTCCTCTATCCACTGAGCTGTAGTAAATAAGTACATATAATTAAAAAGTAAGTAAGCAGTGTTTGCTGTCAATATACAGTGCCTTGCGAAAGTATTCGGCCCCCTTGAACTTTGCGACCTTTTGCCACATTTCAGTCTTCAAACATAAAGATATAAAACTGTAATTTTTTTGTGAAGAATCAACAACAAGTGGGACACAATCATGAAGTGGAAAGAAATTTATTGGATATACTTTTTTAACAAATAAAAAACTGAAAACTTGGGCGTGCAAAATTATTCAGCCCCCTTAAGTTAATACTTTGTAGCGCCACCTGTTGCTGCGATTACAGCTGTAAGTCGCTTGGGGTATGTCTCTATCATTTTTGCACATCGAGAGACTGAAAGTTTTGCCCATTCCTCTTTGCAAAACAGCTCGAGCTCAGTGAGGTTGGATGGAGAGCATTTGTGAACAGCAGTTTTCACTTCTTTCCACAGATTATCGATAGGATTCAGGTCTGGACTTTGACTTGGCCGTTCTAACACCTGGATATGTTTATTTGTGAACCATTCCATTGTAGATTTTGCTTTATGTTTTGGATCATTTGGATCATGGAAGACAAATCTCCGTCCCAGTCTCAGGTCTTTTGCAGACTCCATCAGGTTTTCTTCCAGAATGGTCCTGTATTTGGCTCCATCCATCTTCCCATCAATTTTAACCATCTTCCCTGTCCCTGCTGAAGAAAAGCAGGCCCAAACCATGATGCTGCCACCACCATGTTTGACAGTGGGGATGGTGTGTTCAGGGTGATGAGCTGTGTTGCTTTTACGCCAAACATAACGTTTTGCATTGTTGCCAAAAAGTTCGATTTTGGTTTCATCTGACCAGAGCACCTTCTTCCACATGTTTGGTGTGTCTCCCAGGTGGCTTGTGGCAAACTTTAAACAACACTTTTTATGGATATCTTTAAGAAATGGCTTTCTTCTTGCCACTCTTCCATAAAGGCCAGATTTTTGCAGTATACGACTGATTGTTGTCCTATGGACAGGGACTCCCACCTCATCTGTAGATCTCTGCAGTTCATCCAGAGTGATCATGGGCCTCTTGGCTGCATCTCTGATCAGTCTTCTCCTTGTATGAGCTGAAAGTTTAGGGGGATGGCCAGGTCTTGGTGGATTTGCAGTGGTCTGATACTCCTTCCATTTCAATATTATCGCTTGCACAGTGCTCCTTGGGATGTTTAAAGCTTGGGAAATCTTTTTGTATCCAAATCCGGCTTTAAACTCCTCCACAACAGTATCTCGGACCTGCCTGGTGTGTTGCTTGTTCTTCATGATGCTCTCTGCGCTTTAAACGGACCTCTGAGACTATCACAGTGCAGGTGCATTTATACGGAGACTTGATTACACACAAGTGTGTGTGATTTATCATCATTAGTCATTTAGGTCAACATTGGATCATTCAGAGATCCTCACTGAACTTCTGGAGAGAGTTTACTGCACTGAAAGTAAAGGGGCTGAATAATTTTGCACGCCCAAGTTTTCAGTTTTTTATTTGTTAAAAAAGTTTGAAATATCCAATAAATTTCGTTCCACTTCATGATTGTGTCCCACTTGTTGTTGATTCTTCACAAAAAATTACAGTTTCATATCTTTATGTTTGAAGCCTGAAATGTGGCAAAAGGTCGCAAAGTTCAAGGGGGCCGAATACTTTCGCAAGGCACTGAACAGTTAAAACTTCTGAGCCAGACTTAGAAATTCTTCAAGGGTGGAGGAAAAATTTGATTGCTGTTTCTGCATGTACACACAGATTTCCAGAAACCTGGTTTCTTATAGTCAGAGTATGTAAACCACAGTCAGAATCTTTTATATAATAATATTAATTCAATTACCAGACCTACTTATTTAAGTTGTAGTGTGACCATGTTTGTACACTCATTTGCCACTTTATTAGGTACACCTGTACAATCTAATGCAGTCCAATACAGCAGCTCTGGCCTTTACAATGTTCACATTTTTCGCTTTTAAATTGAAACTGTAAGAAAGGTGATAATCCTACTCTGTTTATTATTGAGGTCATAGTAGGTAGTGGAGTCGTACTTGAGAGCATAATCAGAAGAGGTGGTTCTAATGTTTTGGCCACCCTATTTGAAATGAATGACATCAGGGTTAGAATAACACTGTGTCCAGTGAGTGTATGTCTGTGTATCAGCGTGGATGCCAGTCCAATGGCCTTTATTACAGTATTTATATGTATATGTATGTATAATGACGGAAAATAGTTCCATACCTTATTTGAGCCACTGCAATAAGAAAATCAGCTTAAATCTACAGACCCCTGTCAGATTTTAAACTGATTTAAGATTCTTTGCTTGCATGTGGGGGAATTGCTCCTGTGTGGATGCTTTAAACATTTTTCAGTATATACCTCTCAGCATCCCCAAGGCAGATAGTAGAAAGTGCCAATGGCCTGGTTCTACTCATCTGTGCTAGTTACTCGAAGGAACATAAACTGATTAAAAAATACATCTGAAATTTCATTCTCTGTTGGATATTTTACGTTACAATACAATAAAATATAATAATTTAAATAAAATATAAAATAAAAGAGAGATTTTGATTGTGAATTATGATAATCTTGCCCAAACAACAACTACAACAAAAGACTGTTTTGACAATAAACTTACAACCACAGGTCAGTTTATGTTTAAACATGTTTTATGTGAGAAAAGCACCACTTTTTGGTAGTGCCCTAGAATTGCATCAGTGGTTAATTCAAAAAGTATACACTCTCTCAGGGAACAATGGGTGAGGGTGAGCGGTAGCTCTGGCTGGGTGAAAGATAGCTACAAACTGACTGACAAGTGGATGTTCACCAGCTCATAGCAGCAAAATTATAGCCACACTCTTAAGAAAAAATATTGCAAATCTTTACATAACAGGAAAAAAATTAAATATATAATTAGGAGTTAAATAAATATAAAAAGGGAAAGCTAATTTATTTTCTTCTTTCCTCGTGCAACAAACAATCTATCCAGTCAACAATATACAAGGGTCCAAGTCCACCAGGTGCTCAGGTGTCTCTGGAGCAGCAGGCCTACATGCTGCTTACAGAGTCAGAGAGACAGACCATGACCTACTACCTGCAGGAGTACCAAGACAGACACATAGGAGTGGAGCCGCTGGCCATGGCTCTGTTTGAGCTCTTCAACACAGATGCAAAGGTACAGCAAACAGCTGCAACAACAGATGAATTATTGTACATGGGCTTAAAAAGACAAATGTTTTGATCTTGTGAAATAACACAAGATCATGCCTGTTTCAGACATGAACTCTAGAGGATGTCAGGAGGATCAGATCCTGGCATTGTCAGGGGTTTTCCTTTCAGACATGTAGCACTTATGAATACTCTTCATTGTAATTGGGAAAAGGATGGTGCTTGGGCACTTCGAGCAGGGGCAAGACATGAGGCAAAAACAAAGCTGCAAAAGTGACAGTGTTTTGCTTTGTACTAAGGTCGTATACCACAGAATCTCGTGCTGTTCCTTGTATTTGTTTGACGATTTCCAGGCCTGTCCTTACCAACAGAAGTTCACAAATTTTGTTGCTCTTCCAGTTCGACACTGTTGTTTGAATGAATGAATAAGTTCTTCACTTTCTTCACTTTCATTTGCCCAGTTTCATGGCAGTCGCAGTAAATAGACATCACCCACTCACTCATGGTGAATTCTCCAGAGTGTTACCTTCTCTATTCATAAATGCGGTCGCTTGGAGATAATCCGGACTTTGCACTAGAGAGCTGGCTGGGTAAAATCCAAGTAATGTCAGGGCCAACAGACTTGGGCGTTTGTGTTCACACATACATTCACATTCACCACATACACCAGAGATAAAGTCTGGATAATGTCTGATTTTCAGTGCATGTCTGAAAGGGGCTCTACAGTACATTTGTGAAGCAATTAAAGCTAAAGTTGATGGACAGGAAACAGAAAAATCTTACTTCAACTACAATGTACCTGGTTTAGTGCAATTTCTTACTGTATGGTGTATGTATGTTTGGTCTGGTGTTGAACATGTGTTGAATACCTTTTTATCTGCAATGAATTAATGAAGACTTCCAGATTTATTTGAGAAAAGATCTACCATTTTACAAAATGCTATTTACTATGTATAGTCAATGGAGGTTTTTATATTTTGATGCTTTACCGTAGAAGATGCCTCACTCATAACAGTAGTTCCAAAAGTATTTGATTCAAACTGATGCAATCACAAATATTCTCCTTGCTGTACATTTAAAATGGCTTTGCCTGTTTATAAAATATGCTTTTATAACATTTGTTTTCTCTTCTCCTTCATGCAGTTGTCCATGTTGTCTGAGGTGAGGGGTCTGGTGGCACCACAGGATCAGGAGTTGTATGACAGGCTGGTGTTGCGCCATGAGAGGGAGGCCAACCAGGCCTGGCATGCAAGCCTGGGAGTTCTGCACACAGAGGGCCACATCAACCCCATGATCCCTGTGATGCTTGATGCAGGATACACGGTCCCTGCTATGGTAGATCCCTTACCTGGAAACCTTTCTGTACTTTCTTATATTGTGTGGTATAATCACTTCGTAGTTACTAAATAAGTTTGTAATCTAAGTTATTAATAGATGTTTGAAGCATGGCTCACTCATTTTACCTGTATAGTTACAGAAAATGCTGCTTTACAATCTGCCATTCGTAAACTGCTGAAACAAGGATGTCAGCCGCCCCAGGAATGAAGGTGGACATACGTCCAAGCTCCAGACTCCTGAAATTACCTAGGTCTCTCACCAGGCACATCTCTCACAGTCCCCAGCTTCACTTCCGTCTCTAGACTTTTATTGTGGGATCAACTGTGTCTCCCCTCTCTATTTAAGCAAGTTAAATTCTCTGTCCCTTTGCCAAATTATCGGATCACATTGTGTCGACTCGCCAGCATTCTTGTTCTCGTGTTCTGAACTTACTTCTTGTACTGAACATGTTTTGGAACTTGGACCTGCCCTGTTTGCCTCTGCCCTGACTTGAATTACTAACAATTCTGCCTCTTTGGTTTTCAACCCTGGCTCTGTTTCACATCACTGCCTTTGTCTTTTTTGGTCTCGGGCTCTCTTTCGGACCTTGTTTCTTTAACTTTGGATTGTGATTCGGATTTCAGATTATTGCATTGTGTTTGTTCTCGATCTGTTCCCTCTCACCTGATCATCGGTAGCCCCCTCCTCACACTACTGGACCAACTACTACTTCCCATCTCCATTCATCCGTAGCCAACTGCAGTATATCCTGAATCCCGGTTGAGTGTTTCCCCCAGTAGATGATTACCTATTATCGACTAAACCATTTTAAAAATCTGGAGCTCTGGTCTTTTAATTAGGTCATTCTGTTTAGTTTGGTGTGTGTATGCACACCATCACAGCATCGTGAGATCTTGATCTGAATTTCTAAATCTGGATAAACAGGTCACATCTTACAATAGAAATGGTGACTCTTTGTTCAGTTTCGGGAAAGAAACACCCTCTCTACTCTACTAGGCTTAAAACCTACCTCTTTGATAAAGCTTATAGTTTGTCCCTCTCTTCTCACCTCTCACCCCACAATTGTCACCACTGTATGACATTAACTTTGTGTGTTCCTTCTACTGTAGTTGTCCTTCTCCTTCTCTGTCTCCCCCTCTCTGTCCCTTTCTGCAGGTGTCCCTGGCTTTGGAGCTGTGTGCTTTCCAGTGCACAGCTACTGGTCCTGCAACCTGCCCAATGTTTTGTTGTTGCTTTTTGTTGCTCTATTCTTTTCTCTCTCCATTTTCTACTGACCCCAACTGGCCAAGGCAGATGCCAACCCACCCTGAGCCTGTTTTTTTCATGGGCTCTATGGCATCCATGAGGGAAAACCCCTTGCACATCGCTGTGTCCTTTATTGGCCCGTTTTTAACGGGTAATTTAACGGGTTGCTTAATTCGGTTTCAAGGACCCAAGTAAGGAGATGGCAAGAGGAGGTTCAATGTAAAAGGATATTTATTATAAAGAATTAGGGGGGGTTAACACAACTAAAAATCACTCAACAAGGAAAACCATGAATTATACACAGAGTAAGTTAACAAAACTAAACAAAATAAATCAAAACATAAACTTAAATACCCCAAAAGGGGAGGATAACTTAAATTGTGACTGTGCTGGGGGAGTAAGGAAACAGACTATACACATACAGGGAGAAGTCAGACAAAATAGCAACTTAATAAGGGAGTGCACAAGTACTGAAACAGACAGGAACAAGACTAGACTGGAGTCTGAGCTCAAGAGTCAAGGAGCAAAAGGCCCTTTCAGAGCCAGGGCAGTTGCGTAATTCGGTTTCAAGGACCCAAGTAAGGAGACAGCAAGAGGAGGTTCAAAATAAAAGGATATTTATTATAAGGAATTAGGGGAGGAGCAGGAATTACACACAGAGTAAGTAAACAAAACAACTTAACTAAGTTAAATTAAAACATAAACTTAAATACCCAAAAGGGGAGGATAACTTAAATTGTGACTGTGCCGGGGGAGTAAGGAAACAGCCTGTACACACAAGGAGAACATCAGACAAAATAGCAACTTAATAAAGGAGTGCACACTTACTAAAACAGACAGGAACAAGACTAGACAGAACTAAAGGTTGTGTACACCTGGGGATCAGCACAGAACCGTAACCAGTATCAAGACACACTAGTAAAAGGGTAAATTGACAGGAACTAATAAACAGTTAACAGAGAATCAAGAGTCTGAAAAGGGGAGATCCAGGGGCATGCAGCATAACAAAGCAACAGGGAACAAAGACAATCTGAGGGTAAACTCTTAAACTATGAACAGGAAGTATTGGACTATGAACATGATGTGGCACAGGAAGGACACCAAAGTAAAAGCCAAGGGCAGGAAATAAAGCTGGGAAAAATGGGGACAAAATAAACACTGGAACAGAATTGTGACAGGATCTGATGGACATTTCTTCCGTTAAAGGGAGTTTTTCCTCTCCACTGTTGCTTAGGGCTTGCTCAAGGGGGGAATTGTTGGGTTTTCTCTATACAGAATAAAACTAATATAAAACTAATACTAATAAAACTAAACTATAAAGATGTAAAGTGCCTTGAGATGATTTTGTTGTGAATTAGCGCTGTATAAATAAAGTTGATTTGAAAATTGAAAATTGAAAAATTAAGTAAAAAATGTAAATATTGAATCGATAAAAACTGTATGTAAACCTACAGTTTATTATCACCTGACTAGATGTGTACTAGATAAGTAACTTTTAATAGTAAATTAAATTTGATTGTACTAAATGAACATTTCATAAATGTTTTACTTTAACGGAAAAGGCATTGCAATTGTTATATCCAAAGAATTAAACACCATAAATTTATATCTGCATCACCTGTTATGTTAGTCATCTTTTCTTAAGGGGTGACTGTGGCGCAGGAGGTAGAGCTGTTGTCCACCAATTCTATAGTTGTTGGATCAATCCCCTGGCTCCTTCAGTGTCTTTGACAAGACACTGAACCACAACTTAGTTGATCCCAGTGAGTGTTGACCAGCTGCATAGTAGCTCCCTTATTGGTGTGACTGTGCAAATGGGTGAATGACAAGCATTGTAAAGTGCTTTAAGTATCAATTGGTAGAAAAGTGCTATATAAGTGCAGACCATTTAATTTACTACATGTCTCCTAATTGAAATACATAAATGTAAACTTATTCATCAGCTAGATGTCTATTTGCCATCCATGTTTTTCCATCCAGTCTGGAACACATCGTTATACACGCATTAATTATACATCGGACAAGGATTCACAACTTTAACAATAGAATCAAAACATAGAACATGAATTCATAGAGATAATTAGTTTCAGTTTAGTTCATTGTATTGTAGCAACTGAACTTGCACACTACCTTGCTACAAGCAAGTCCAGATACCAATGAACAGCACCTTTGGGACAACTATGACTAGAATTACTGAGAAACATTCACAGATATCGTTTTTTCAGCGTGTGCTGAGTGTGTGCGTGTGTGTCCAACTCAAGCTGTACAGCTGATATCAAGTTTAGCAATTTGCTGAAAGTATACTGGAATTCAAAACAAAACACTGGAATGCTCGCTGATGTCTGTGTTTTTAATTGTTCTTCAACAAAGAGGTCTATGGCATAGACAAATAAACCACTCCAGGCTGCAGCTTGCCTGTGCAGCACACTGCTTTGGCCGAATTATTGGTAGATTTAAAAGCAAGCGAGTGGGTACGTTGATGATGTTTCTATCACTCAACTGCCACTGTACTCAAATGATGAAACCTTTTTTTATAAGTTGCACAGCTCCAATGTGCTGTAAACAAAACACTGTTTCCCTAATTCTCCTAAGATTGTCCGGAGTTCATATGTAAAACAATTTAACATTGGTTTTAGTGCCTGTATGGGGATTGTTGAAATACAATTCATGTAAAAAAAAAAATCAAAGGAAACTTAGGCATCAAATTAAAGGATGATGATAAAAGATGATGTCTAAGTTTCCTAACATAGTAAAACTCGCCTTTTCAACTATAACCATACATAACAGGAAGTTCACAGCAACATTTTCACATCACATGGGGGACTCTGCCTTCACCTAATCCAACTCAAAGCTTGTTTTGTTTTTTTTGCTTTTAAAATAGCAGCTTATTAAAACAGGTTTGTTCTCAGTTAGGAAGCTGGGTCAGGCCTTACAGCAGGTCAGAAGTGGAAATAAAAGGGAAGCAGACCACATCATTCAAAAAACTCATTCGGATTGGGACGTGACTCAGTTGGATCTTGTTACTGCTTGCCTTGCCTTTTTAAAGCATGCATCAAAATCACAAATTATGACTGAAATTTCAGGTTGTGTAAAACAACCTCTCTCTCTCTCTCTCTCTCTCTCTCTCTATATATATATATATATATATATATATAGAGAGAGAGAGAGAGAGAGAGAGAAAATATTAGGACACAGCCAGATGAGAAACCGTTACTCTTGTTCTGTATTTAATACACAGACATTAATACAGAAGATTAATATAGATTTCATCATCTCTTTCTCAAACAAAAAATATCAACTAGTTCTGAAGATTGTAATGGCTATCCTTCCTTTTTTTGTATGTACAGGACGAAATGCAGGCATCAGGGGATTCTTCCCCACTCTTCAGAGCTGCTCCTATGGCTCAGAGCAGGCCATACAGGGAAACGCCTTTAGGCCAACTGGTGCACCCCAACTCCACCCTACAATTCACTGGCCCTACACCATTGTTACAGGACTGCCTTTATAAATCACTCAAATCTCTTCCCACTACCCACCAGTCTTCACCATCCATTCCACAGTATAATTGCAAAAGAGCAAGCCACCACACTTCTCTCAATGCACTCCATCACATCTGCCAGTGTTCTTTCCCACCCTCTGATGCCAGACATTTCAGCCATTGCCATTTGGCTCATCACTTTCATGATAATGCTGTACTTCACAGCAAGGACAGTTCAGGTCACCACACTTGTCCAGGCTTCCACCACCATCAGGACTCTACCAGTTTTGTCAAGCACGATGCCCCTGTCCAACTCTCTTCCAGGTCCAGCTCTTATGGGAAGTCTTCTGTCTTGTCAAAGTCTGCATCCTCTTCAAAAGCGACATCTCCCATGCCATCCCCTCATCTATCACCTCGTCCCTCACCATGTTCCTCCCCCTGCCCCTCTCTCATAACACCGGCAGCTCAACCCGGTAGCCTCAACCAGCCCTGCTCACCTGCCTTCACCCAAAAAGTTACAGTAACAGATATGAACAGACTGTCTGCAGAATCCACATCACAGCAAAGAGGTACAGTCTCTATCTGTGTATGTCTATATGTGTTATGAAATTGCTGTACATTTCCACATACATCTTTAGTGTATAAGGAATGAGGAAAGGTGCAGCTGTCATTCTAACAATATCTGTAATAACTGTAGCTGTTATATTGTCTTTCTCTTATTTACTGTTGAATCTGTACTGTCCTTGAGACAAAGTCCTTAATTTAAACCACAATTAACCTTTGCAAAATAAAGGAATATGTCTGAAAACAAAATTATTCCGACTCTATGGGCAACGGTGTATTTCTGATCTAACTAAAATAAGTAAAATGTCAATATTAACATAAGGAATATTAGGGATTAGAGATACTAGTTTAGAAAACAAATTATGCTTTCAGATTAGTACAACTTCAGATCCAGATACATAAGGGTGGATAGTAAATAAAATCATACACTTGTTTTTAGTAAATATAGTTCACATTTAAGGTAGGTGTAAGTAGGTGTAATAGTTCATGTAATGAACAGATAAACATCTAAATAAAATAAGTACATAAAAATGAGAAATTTAAAAAAAGAGAAAAGATAATTAAAAAAACAGCCTATAAAGCAATTTTATATATATATAAAATGAGCCAAGTTAATGAAAACAAAAACATTAGTCTGTGGTTTTATTGTGCAATACTGACTGATTTAGTAGCCCTCTTTTTAAAAAAAAAAACATAATAAAAATCTTCTAATCATAGTGAATCTAAGGTAAGTACAACCTCAGACAAACAACACAGAACATTTTTTAACTGTGCTGTTTTTTATTTAACTAAAATAAAGCCAAAACGAAAAAATGTAAGCAATACAAAAATGATGGATATGAAAAAGCAAATTTATCCAGTCATACAAATATATAGAAAATATGTTTAATTGGTAATGTATTCCTGTAACATTCCTGTAAAGCACTTAGCTAAAGATTAACCTGGGTTACAAAGACAGGCCCTTTTTTCACAAAATGGTGCTATGGGTCAAAGTGACCCAAAGGCTATGGGGGTACCCCATAGAATATTTAGTAGCCCTCTTTAATTTCTGTTTAAAAAAAAAAAAACATAGCCCCTGAATCCCCTGATGCCTCCATTTCATCCTATGGGCACCCCATAGCCTTTGGGTCACTTTGACCCATAGCACCATTTTGTGAATGCACTGTTGCCCATAGAGTCAGGATTTTTAGCATATGCACCAAGATATTTTGAAGTGTCCATATCCTACTAATTGAAGAAAGCATTCTCCAGAAATTAGCAGTGGTTCTTACATTCAACTTTTAATCAATCTGCCACAGAACAAGGCTCAACCAGTTCATTACTAATGATAGCAGCTCACATGTTTATTCCTTTACCACCTTGCTGGTTGAGGTGAATTGATGCCCTGTGTTAATGAATGATCCAGCCACAGGGCCATTAGTCAGGCAAATCGTGTGTCACTTTCATCTCATCAGTTTATATATATAGTTTGGCCCACTCTTAACGCTTGAGCTTGTGTTTTTCTCAATCAAGCAATTGGTTCAGCAAGTTTGGTGCTGGAACAATGTTATTGGAAAAACAATTAATTAAAATACAGACTTTCCTAATAGTAATGTATTGTTTAGTAAATTGAAATGATTTTTTTAAAACCTACATAATACTTAAATGAAGATAATAGGTAAATGAAGAGCTTAAATTTAAATATTAATAAAGATCAAAAACACCAATGGAAATAGAAATAGCCACGGAAAACTGTATTATAAAGTTTAATGAAAAAAGTAAGTAAGTCAGTCGTCAAGTTTTATTTAGATAAGCCTGTCTCAGATAAAGATATTATATATAAATATATATAAAAATTATATATATTTATATGCCTTTCTTTCTTTCTTTCTTTTAAATTTAAATAGGCAAGAGGGAGTTTGATTCTTTGTATCGTATGATTATACTGTCCAATCCAGGAACCATCCTGTGTCAACTGTCAGACAGTGGCCAGACTCTGAGTGAAGACAGCGGTGTCGATATACCTGAGGCAGGAGGCCTAAGTAAGGATGTCAGTTCTCAGCCAAGCAAGAACCAACAGACCCATTTTGAACAGCTAGGGGCCCAAGCACCAACTCCAGGTGCCACCAGAAAAGTGAGGGCTTCGTGATAACCAAGATTCACTATGTTGCTCATAATTTATTGTCCTGTCCCCAAATTACTGTGGTAGCCTCATTGCTTATCAGTGTGTTGCAGCTGTCTAGAACACTGGTTCCGTGCTGGACCTCTGTTTTTGACTGTCTGCAATCCAGCGCCTATTTGTATAGACACTGTTTCTCTCTAGAATAAAACTTTTTTAATTTTTTTTTTTTCAAGGAATGTATTTATCATTTAAGATTGGTTCTTAAAAACTTGGAAGGTTGACTAAACAGCTGGCTGGGCAATGCAATAAGACTTGTCTAAATTTGATATTGCTTTTCAAACAAAAAGAGAAGAGTCATATTAAACTTCTAAACGAATAAGGGTGGCTGTGGTAACAGAAATACTAGTTAGCAACAGCAGCAGGAGGACACTGAGGTAATTACAAAGTCGGAGTTAAAAGAGCAAAGTGCTCTCAGCTGAGAAGAGCCTGGGAGGTATAGTGGCAGAGAAAGGGTGCCAAACCATTCAGATAGTGGCTCAGTTCAATTCAAGTTTGGGTTGCCCAACATGTAATGCAGTGGGGCTTCGGGGCCAGACACTATACGGGGGATTAACCTACTAAAAGAATCGGTCTTGTACAGTAACCTCATCTGCTTTGGATATTACAAAACAGCAAAAAACACTCAAGAAAAAACTGTGTGAATGTGCCAGGACCAAGGCTCATTTATCAGCAGCAAGCATTCTTTATTGGGTGAAAGGAGACACACAGGAGTACAGACTAGTCAATCTAAATGGCCACAACAGTGTGTGTATTTTGAAAGTACAAGAAGGCTAAATGCCACAGGCCCACATATGACATTGCTTAAATTAAATGCACTTGATATGATACCGAAACACATTTCAGCAGAAATGAAAAGAAAACTTACAAAGAATGTGGTGTGCATCCAAACAATCTGATACTAGATGAGTCTACCACTTTAAACAAAGAGTTCCTTCATCATATACCTTAGGGTTCAGTTACCTGATATGGACAAGCACTACACATTTTTTTACTGAACTCATAGAGCTAGATGATCTAACTTGGCACTGTCCATAGGCTAGCATGTTAAATTGATGGATTGTCCAACTGTGCAATACTGGTCTGATATTAGACACTAGGTGTGTGGCAAGTTTTAGAACAGAACAAACAGTATAGAATGTTTACCCAGTACTTTTTAAGTATTTTAAAACAGCAGCATATGATTCCTGCTGCAGTGCTAGTACAAATCAGTGATACAGTGGACTTGCTATAAGCATTTCTTTCCATACTTTTCCATACATACCAAGGCATCATATGTGATGCACTACAAGATGTACCCAAACTATGCCTGTGTCACTTTGTAGGCAATTTGTAGGCAGATCTAGGTTTTTGAGGCCATGTTGGAGTGGCCAGGTTACTACACTGAAATCAGCCAGATGGGACTTGACAGGTCTTTCTGGAACATAAGAAAACACAGGAAAAACTCAGCAACAAAACATTTAATCAGAGACAGTTTTTCCTACATTTTCATAAGAATTTGGAAGACTATGTTAACTCAAGGAGGATGGCAGATGAATAAAACTGGATAAAACAAGTTTATTGAGGAGTTAGGTGCTTTACACGCAGAACTAACCAGCAGATGCAGGTGCGTTCACATTTATGGTGAAACCCAAAAAGAAGGAGGAGAAGAATCTGTACATGGCTGGGGATTCTTACCTGTAGTATTATTGTTTATATGTTAGCCCTGTTGACTGTGTGCAGTTGCCAACTGTCGGTTGTAAGCCCCACAGAGCATTTACATGTGTTGTGTAGAAAAGCATAATGTTACATTATGTTATTACAACGTTTATATAATGCAGTTTATTTAAAGTGAGCCATGAAAGTCTTTAGCTTAGCAAGTGGGCATTTGAGTACAGAGCATGTTGTTTTCAGCACCATGTTGTGGACATGTTGTGGGACCTTTGCCGGCCTCATCACCCTTATGTTCAACGTATGCACTTTCTGCAGTATTCTAGCATCTTTTTATTCACAAATAAATAAAATAATTTAGACTGGTTCCCAGCACGGGAATCTTGAAGCCCACTATTGACTGTGAAAATCACTTTGTAACAACTCTAAACAAACAGTAGACTAAGTATTTTTCTTCTTTGACATTTTTAATTCATTAGCATTGGTTGATTATTGCAGTCACTCTGCTTATTTTAAAAAAAATGTCTGCAGACTCATATGCCGCCAACACTACCAGCATTACACTTGTGTATGTGTAATCCCTAAAATAATTAGGGATGTTAGAGAAGAAAGACATTATTAGGCTCCTAAACAATTGTAAATGACAAATAATTCACAAAACCCATATAAAACATTTAAAATGTATAATTTTGTAATGTTGTTTTAAGTGTTTTGTAACCTTTTTATTACAATTACCATTGACAGAAGACACACATAGAGATCACATGTAGCCCACTATATTAGATATTAATTCAGTTACTTTACAGTAGGCCATGTTCTTATTGTTTGTCTTTGGGTAATCTTGCTTCAATATGCAGAAAACCTATAATCTAATGACAAAAAAAGACATTGTCCCTTAATTACCTATTTCAAGTTTTATTGGTACAGTTTTGTTCAATGATCGCAGGAAATACAGTTTTACAAAAGCCACTTGTCATTTAATTTAGGCTGCATAATCAACCTTGTTATATTAAGACTATGCAAGGTTTTAGTGGATTTTTAAAAATATATAATTTACACAAAAAATGATAATGTTATTTCCTCTAAGGCAGATTTACAATCTCAGTCTTTTGACGGTTAATTCCCTTGGATGTGATAAAAGATGATGCAACATGCTTTGGATTGTTCTCTTGGAATAAATAATGATGTGATTCAAAATTACCCCTTACATGTGGCAGTACAAATTCTTTAATGATAGTCCTCTCAAAGACTTTTCTCTCCATAATTCCTTTAAAAAGGGGCCCTGTTCTACACCATAAAATCATCCCCCAGACATGGAGCTTTATGGGGTGCTAGGGCAGCGGTTTGGCCAAAAAATTACAATTTCTGTGGAAACTAAGGTGGTCATACAAATGCAATCAGAAAGTAATCAGACCCCTTTCACTTTTTTTTTATTTTGTTATGTTGCAGTCTGTTACACCTATTCAAATTCATTTTTTCCCATTAATTTACACTTACATTTACACTACCCAGAATTTTTCACCACAAAAAGTAAAAACAGAATTCTAGAAATATCACAAGCACTTAAGTATCTTTTGCAACAACACTTAAAATTAAGCTATGGTGCCTCCCATTTCTCTTTTAATACACTTTGATTGGAATTCACTGATCTTTTAAAAAGCAAGTTAGGTTCTATGGCTAATCAACTGATCTCCTCACTTCCCAGATGTTAATACAGTTGTTAAAAGAAGAGGGGATGCTACAGAATGGTAAACATTACCCTGTTCCAAGTTTTTTGAGATGTGTCGCTGCTATAAAATTCAAAATGAGCTCATATTTTCCTTGAAATGGTAAAATGTATGTTTCAACATCTGATATGTTGTTTATGTTGTAATGTAAATAAAATATGGCTTTGATGAGATCTGTAAATCAACGTATTCATCGTCCCAACTTTTTTCAATTGGGTTTGTAGTTTATTGACCCATCGAGGAGAAAATTCAGGTGCTATAGCTGCAGAGCAAAAGTTACAGCAAAGTCACCACCACATTTCAAAGTTAGGTCAGGTCTGATGTCATATCCACATTATATGACACCAGAAGGTGTAAAGAACAATTTATGCACTGTAAAATAAGCAATGAACAAGCAGGCATACAAAAGTAGTTAAATAATATAAGGATAGTAAATAATTCATCTTCCACATTTTTATTCACCTTGATAACCAGTTCTTTGATTTTATTTTATGTGCAAACAATTTTAAGTGACTGTAGTCATACATACCCTACTGAGACCCAGCCTATTCATTTATGTCCTCTGTAGTGGACATTGGTTTTAATCTATTTATTTTGACTCATTTGAGCTACTCTACTATGTCCTGAGGTGTTCAATAGTCCAATGATACTGTATCTCATGTGTTTGGGTGGGATGAGGGGAACTTTATTTTCATATTGAGACAAAATGGAGACTGCACCAAAATGCACTTTTTAGTACTGGGATGGAAAGCAGATATGTGAGATTTGGTCTAAGAAGATTTAACTGTGTGGAATAGAGAGTTTGTTTAGAATAGCTTTATAAAAGCCCAAAACCTGTAAAAATACAATAAATAAAGAGATTGTGCTGGAGTGTTCATGTATAACAAGTCAAACTCTGATGAATCCCTAACTCCTGAGGTGGTAGTCAATGCGTGTTTTTAACTTGTCCCTGCTGATAGGTGCTAATAGGATCAGATATGTTCAGTCAGTAAGATGATAGAGGAGCATTCTATAATGCAGGGTTACTTGAAAAACAAGTAGGGATGTGACGCTTGAGGATTACCTCTGCCCAATCTTCGGTCTTAGGGCAGCATAAGGGCGACTGTGGTGCAGAAGGTAGAGTTGTCCACCAATACCAGGGTTGTTGGTTCGAGCCCTGGCTCCTCCGGTCACAGGTTGAAGTCTCCTTGAGTGAGACACTGAACCCCAACATAGCAGCTCCCCCAACACTGTGTGATTGTGAGTGCAAATGGGTGAATGAGAAACAGTGAAAAGTGCTTTGAATACCAGTAGGTAGAAAATCACTATATACGTGCAGAACATTTCCCACGGACATATTGTAATCAAAGCAGTGTTACCTTACCATTTTCAGACTACTCTGGGTCACCACAGATGGTTTATAACTACTTGTCATTGACGATATGTCTGATAAGAAGCAACAACAGTACAAGTTGTGTTATTAATACCTTGATCTCTTCCTGTGCACCAGCTGGCTAAAATGGCCTAACTTACCAACGGGCAGATGCCAACTGATTTCACTTTAACTTGAAATGTCCAAAAAGCTGCCGATCAGGTGAGACTCATATCAGTGGTCTGGGACACATTGCAAAGCTCAGTGTGTCCCAGACCTTATAGTTTCTTGCTATCATAGAGAGGCATATTGAAAGGCATTCATGTATACATAATATTACAGAATTTGCAAAGCATTCAATTAAACCCTACCTACTTTTACAAACTCACATACCTTAGCCCATAAATGCATTAGAGAAGGGAAATTCTTAGAAATTCTCAATGTGACATAAACCATAACAAGGACTCATATGTGAATTGAAAAAGTTACTACAGCCTTAAAACTAAAGTGCTTGTATTTAAACCATGTCATCCTTAAGTGGACACTTTTCCAATGCACATGCTGCTAAGGGTCCTAAGTGAGAGTAAATTAAAAAACTGTTTTTATATTAATTCAATATATAGTTATATATAGTATATATATAGTTCAAATTTGAACTATATATACAGTATGCTTATTTATTAAATGAAGATGAATTGAGAGTAATATTGATTACAGTGCCCTGATTACCATCAATTTAGCCATCTACAGAAATGCAAAAAATATTACTAGTATTACTAAAGCTTTTAATAACTGTATTATTTTCTGGAATATAACCTGTGTTTTTGCCTTTACGCATAAACCTTACTCTTAAAGTGATTTCAGCATTTAAGTTTTCACTGTCTAAAACTACAAAACAACTTTCAGCTAAAAAAATAGCACACCTCTCTAGTCTGTACTTTGAGTGTTGTAAAACAGTGCTGTCCTATGCTTTCCTACGAATACTCCTCATTGAAAGTCACATTAGAAGTTTCAGAAATAAAGTCCTAAAGTCCTAATCTTAAGGAGGAGTATTTTAATCCTTGGTAAAAACTGCAATATGCAACACTTTTTAAAATATTTTCTAAGAACAGAAATAATTTCTATAACTTATTTTATTGTGAAGAGGTGCTGTTCAGGGTGTCTGCTTCCTGAATCTGATCTAGGAGCTGGTTGCACAGGAGAGGAGTTTGATAGCTAAAGGTCCTTTGGAAATTCCGGGAACCACAAGTAGGCCTGCATTCTGACATCGAAGTGGTCTACTGGGATGATATGGTACCTATGAGCTCTTCTATATATGATGGAGCCTGACCGTTCAAAGCTTTATATGTAAGAAGCAGGGTTTTACATTCTATTCTAGATTTAATGGGAAGCCAATGGATAGAAGCCAGTGAAGGTGAAATAAGATCTCTCCTGTCAATTCCAGTCAGCACTCTTGCTGCAGCATTTTGGATTAATTGCAGTCTCTTTAGGGAGTTACTGGGACATCCTGAAAGTAGGGAATTACAGTAGTCCAACCTAGAAGTAACAAATGCATGGACTAGTTTTTTGGCATCACTTTGAGACAGGATGCTCCTAATTTTGGCAATGTTCTATAGGTGGAAGAAGGCTGTTCTAGAGATTTGTTTTATATGTAAGGTAAAGGAAAAATCCTGGTAAAAATAACTCCAAGGTTCCTTGCAGTTGTACTGGAGGCCAGAGTTATGCCATCTAAAGTAACAATATGGTTGGCCCAAAAACTATTACTTGACATGTGGGACAACCAGGCCTATATGTCTTTTAGGCATGCTTGAAGTTTGATTAACTGATTTTTTTCATCTGGTTCCATAGATAGATATAGCTGTGTATCATTAGCATAGCAGTGGAAATTTATGGAGTGTTTTCTAATGTTTCCTAAAGCAGACATATATAAAGTAAAAAGCATTCGTCCTAACACAGAGCCTTGTGGAACTCCATAGCTAACTTTTGTGTGCTTGGAGGATTCGTCATTAACAAGATCAAGTATGATGCCTTTACTTGCACATATAGCATGTATCATGCCACATTTTCTGTCCAAACCTGACCTAAGTCTGAGGGTGTGGTGGCCAAACCCAACCCAGACCTGACCAAGCTTGTATAGTGTTTTATCTGGAAACAATGTAGCCACTATAGGCTCATAATTTTAGTGTTTAATAGCACTCTAAATTAAATAATAAATAACTTTCCCAGCAATTTCTAGTGATTCTCAGACAATTAATAAATATGTGCCCTGGTCTAGATCTCAGAATGTTGCAGGAAAAATTAAAATCTTAACCTTTTTTTGTAACTGCTCTGATCCTCTTCATTTTGTTTTATGGCAGACCAACTCAATGGTCCGAGTGCCAACCGCTACCCTGGTACGAATGATGAAAAACGCCAACACTCTTGGCATTGCTATTGAGGGGGGAGCCAATACACAGCAGCCACTGCCACGCATAGTCGCTATGCAGGTGAGGCCAGTATAATCTTTTTTCTTACAAAACTGTACATGAAATGAACTGAAAATTATGTAGAAACATCCATTCACATGTAATTTTCTACTTCAAAAGAACAGATTAGAAGTTCAGTTTGCATTTGTTTTGTACAGACAGTAATCTGCCAATTCAAATACTCCTCTCGATGTCTCTGTGACGTATTTCACATTTTGTTACCATAGGTCCAAAAAGGAAATTAAAGTAAAACAATTTTATGAGCTGAAAAGCTGTAACATCAGCTAATTAGTGAATGATTCAGAGCCTCACCCACCTCAGCAGGACTAGTTTTGAAATAATCTAAAAAGAGAAGAGATAGAAAGACAAGTGACTTCCAAGAAAAGAATGTTGCTTTGACGGGAGCATATGCCTCTCTAAAATCTGAATTTACAGTGTGACTCCACATCAGCAGTACCTTCACATGCTATGGACACTAATGCACCCATAATCCCCATGCACTTTTCATTGAAAAGGCTTTTTTATCTTTAACAACTAAACTTCGTTGTTTTTTTATATAAGCTGAAACTTGAATCCATCTGACCACAGAACATGTTTCCACTGTCAGTCGGTCCATCTGACTTGAGCTCTGGCCCGGAGACAATTGCAGCATTTCTACAGAGAATTGTTTTATGTTTTTTCCTTATGTCCGGATGCATTTTTGGCAAAGCTTTTCAAAGTACTCCAAGCCCCTGTGGCTACATATATCATAGCTGGATGATGGTTTCTCATGTAATACCACCAGAAGGCTCAAAGGTTGCACAAAGTTCACATTTGTTCAAAAGTGTTTGAATTTCCAGGGCAACCCTAAATCTTTTCTCAATAATCTGTACTGTGGCAACTTTGGCTCAGAAGGTAGAGCTGTCGTCCACCAATCCCGCAGTTGTTGGTTTGATCCCAGGCTCCACTCACATGTCGTAATGTACTTGAGCAAGACACTAAACCCCACTTAGTTGCTCCCGGCGAGTGTTGGCCAGCTGCATAGCAGCTCCGCCATTTGTATGTGTGGGATTGTGAGTACGAATGGGTGAATGAGAAGCAGTGTAAAGTTCTTTGAGTACCAATTGGTAGAAAAGCACTATATAAGTGCAGACTATTTAGAGGAAGAAAGACCTAATCTGTAATATATTCTTGTACCAAGAAATATTCTTGTTAAACTGATTGACAATTCTCTAATGAAGCTGGGACAAAAAGCGGTGAGTCATAACCCAATATTCCTTATCTAACAATTTTTGACACTCTCACTTGTTACCAATTAAATCTTGAAAACATGCACAGTGGTGTTACTTAAATATGTAATACAAAAAGTAATTTGCAGGCATCATACTCAAAAAGTGATTGAAACATTTACTTGTATTTACAAAATTCAATTAAGCTGGTCTACAAAATCTGAAAATATTATTTTTGTAGATTTTCTAGTTAAATTAGGTTCAGGCAAATAAAAATTACTGTATTTAGGAAAATTCTAATCTCCTTCTATCCTATTTTCCCTTTTGCCAGAAAGGAGGCTCAGCTCATAATTGTGGCCAGCTGAAGGTTGGTCAGGTCATCATGGAAGTCAATGGCATTTCCCTGAGAGGTCAGAAGCACAAGGAGGTCACCCGTATCATTGCAGAGGCCTTCAAGATCAAAGAGAAGGACTACATTGACTTTATAGTGATTGAGCCAGAACTCTAATACAAATATGTTTTACCAAATATTGCTTAGTTTAAGAAAACACTGTTTTACTGCTTTAAGGGCATTGTGTTCATTCACTTGATAATCAAGGCCCACATTTTATTTCAGGGAAAGATTAGTGGAAATATGTGTTGGGCATATTTTAACCCAAAAGAGGACAGTAAATTAATATTTGCAAATAAAGTCATACCTGGGTCAAAATCTTTATACAGGGCTTAGCAAATATGTGGTGGCAGGATCATGTTGTGGGGATGCTTTTCTTTAGCAGGGGTAGGGAAGCTGGTCAGAGTTGATGAGAAGATCATACCCATTTTGTACAACTAAAAACGTTTTTTTCACAGCCCTATGCTGTATTCTGTCACTAGTGGTGTTCTACAGGCTCTGTCCTTGGCCCTCTCTTGGCCATATTTCAGGCAATTTGGTATTACCTTTAACTGCAGTGCAGATGATACACGACTTTATATATCCACTAAGCCTCACCTGTCCCACCAAGTGTTTGTCTGAAATAAAATTGTGGTTTACTTCCTATAGCTTAATAGTAACAAAACTGAGGTTCTCCTGCACCAATTCCACTCTCTTTAAGTCTGAGACTTTCTTCCTTCCCATTGATGGGCGCTCTGTTACTCCTTCCTCCCAGATTTGGAGCTTGGGTGTTCTCTTTGATAGCACCTTATCACACCTTATCACTAACACCACAAAACATGTTACTTCCATCTTCAGAACATTGCACGCCTTTATCCTGTTCTTACCCTGCATAACACTTCTGTCCTTATCCTCTCTCTAGTCACTTCCTGTCTTTACTACTGTATTGTTCTTTTATCTGGTATTCCATACAAGACTTCCACCATAGATGTCACCCCAACTCTTCAACAGCTTCCCATCAAATATCATATCGACTTCCTCCTCCTTACTTTTAAAAAACCCTTTAAAACCCTGCACCACCTTACCTTTCAGATCTCTTAGAATCATATACCCCTTTCTGTACTCTTCGTTCATCCACTATAGGTTGTTTCTCCACATCCACCGCACATTTAACTACAATGGACTCTAGGGCATTTAGTCCCACTGCCCCCCGTCTTTGGAACTTTCTCCCTGACAATAATTGTAACACTTATTATTTACCCCTGTTCAAATCACAACTTAAAACTCATCTGTTTATGTCTTATTCTTTGTGATTTCCCACTCTCATCAAATTATCCTTTAAGGTAATTTCATCACTTGATAGTTTGTTCTTATGCTTTGTTTTGTGTGTTATTGATTGTTGCTTCTTTGTCCAGTGACCTTGAGTGATCTGAAAGGCGCTTTTAAATAAAATGCATTATTATTATTAAGATGGATGGAGCCAAATACAGGGCAATCTTAGAAGAAAACCTGTTAGAGTCTGTAAAAGACTTAAGACTCGGGTAGAGATTCACCTTCCAGCAGGATAACGACCGAGTTTGAGCTATTTTGCATATTTAGCTATTTAGTATGGGCAAAAGTGACATTCTCTAGTTGTGTAAAGCTGGTAGAGACATACCCCAAAAGACTTGCAGCTGTAATTGCAATGACAGGCGGTTCTACAAATTAGAAGTATTGACTTGGTTGCTGAATACAAATCCAAGCCACACTTTTCAGGTATTTGTTTGTAAAAACAATTTGAAAAAAATGTATAATTTTCCTTCCACTTCAAAATTATTTACCACTTTGTGTTGGTCTATCACATAAAATCCCAATAAAATACATTTACGTTTGTGGTTGCACCATGACAAAATGTGGAAAATTTCAGTGGGTATGAATACTATTGTAGGCACTGTATTTATAAATAAATAAACTACCTGAAACCTGAAACTATTAGTTTCAGGTTTATAGTTCAATTATTTTTTAATCAAGCTAATAGTGTATGCACATTCACATGCACATTAGCACAATTGTTATTTAATCCGAAATTATTTCAAATTCATTTTTAAATAATCCAAGGGCGATGCATGCTTTTGCATATTTATAATTTGTAAAAAATTTGCAATAACTTTATATGTTGCTTCTGAAGATGAAAGAATATGGAGCTAATTCGATAAAATCAATAATTGTATCTGTATTTTATAATATACAAATTTAGATGCATTGTAAATAAAATTTTTACTTTATTTGTACTATATTTGAGTGTTTGTGCAAAATAACATTTGTACATTTTTGTGCACAAAGACACTCTTTCAAGTATAAATTTTGTTCTGCAAATAATTTTGCACTTCCCTCCCACGAGTGGGGGGAAAAAATCCACAGGCTAAGCCAATCACATTGCCGTTCTTCCAGCCAATCGGTTTAATATAATCTAGGTGGAGCTAACATGCTAGCAGGGCCTCCAGGGAACCTCCTGGCTAATGTGCAGGTGAGTTCATATTTAATAAACTAACAAACATTTTAGTCAAGTATGGAATAACCATGGATATTTAGTTTATTTCATGTCAATCTATGTTTATTGTGCCTTAAGCATGATACCATTAGCCACACGTGTTGGAGGAGGCCTACATTAGTTTCTGTTTTAAATAAATAAAGTAATACATTTATGAATGGGTCATAAGTGGCTCAGCTGATGACAGTGTCACTGCCTCAGGTTCGCCTTGATAGTCAGGCAGAGGCAGGTGAGGTTGGATATGGCTACAGGGGACATAGTTCTCTGTTTTCTCTTTAAACATCAACAGATGTTAAAGGACCTGAGCCACCTCAAAAAATCGAGGCGGCTCTGGCCAGATTTAGTGTTCTTACCCCAGTCCAGTTGTCATTAAATACCCCCAGGTATTCATAATCCTCCACTACTTCCACACTGTGACCCTGAATAGAAACTGGAGCCACTAGTGCCTTAGCCCTCCTCAGTTCCACAACCAGTTCCTTTATCTTTGCCGCATTGAGCTGCAGATGGTTCTGCTCCATGTGACAAAGCACAGCACCAAATTCAGACTCCTGGATAACGGAGTCACCCGTTAACATCTGAAGGTGGCATGACTCTGGCCAGGAGCTGAAGTCTGTGGTATAAAAGGTAAAGAGGAAGAGAGGACTGTCCCTTGTGGGGCCCCAGTGTTATTCACCACTTCTTCTGACATGCTGTGCTGCAGATGTACATACTGTGGTCTGCCAGTCAGTAAGGCAAGATAGCCTTAAAAAAGTTTACCGATAAATATGTATAAAAATGGCAGCAAACAGAGCAGAATTTAGTTTTTGCACATGATATTGATTGTTAGCAGCTGTCACCTGCTTAAAGAACACTTGTCATGCCCTGGACTTCATTTCCTTTTCATTTCCTTCATTTCCATTTTCCTTGTCTTTACTTCCTGTCTCGGAATTTTAATTTTGTAGCCATTCTTCCACACTTCCTGTTCCCATTCTGCATTCTGGCAACTTCACACACCTCATTTAGTTCTAATAGTTTTCACCTGTTTCCCTAGTCCATTTAAACCCGCAGCAAGCATCACTTCCTGCCAGATTCTTTCTGTTCATTCCCCTGAGTGAATGCTCAGCCTGACTCTTGTGAGTTGGACTTGGTTTGGACTGCCTGTGTATATTTGGTCTGAGGTTTGTTTCATTGTGTTTTCTATCACTCTGTTGTTTGCACTTTGAGTTACATTGGCTATGCCCATTTGCGATCTGCTTCCTATGTGCCCACTCCTTGGTTATTTGTTTATATATAGGTTCCAGATCCACTCGACCCTACTCCAGTTTTGTTAATCTCTCAGTTGTTGGGATTAGTTACTTCATCCCTTCTGGAGTAATTGTTAGTTACCCATTTCTATTGTTTGTAGTCTTTTTAATAAACCTTTTATTTATCACACTTCTCCCTGTCTCTTACTTGGGTTCACCCTCATACAATATAGCTGGTCAACCCTGAAACAAATCTATGAGAGTTATACAGAAAGCTTTTCCTTTTTATTGTTGGATCAAAAGTATAAGTACAGGTATTTATACAGTTTATTGTTTGCATCAGTAGAGGTGGTCATAATGTTGTGCCAGATATACACTTAGTGCCCATTAGATACAAATACTTTGTAAAAGTTTGGAGTCCGTTTGGTAGTAGCCATTCAAATAATATTTATTAGTTTTTTTTCCTCTGACCACTGGCCTTATAAAAGGTATGATAAAGCTTCTTTCAAGAAGTTTAGTTTGTTAAATGTGAACACACCTGCACATTAGGGAGGTTGCCTGGCGGTTCTGCTAGCATTTCAGCTCCATTTTGTTTATATTAAACAGTCAGAGTTCAAAAGTCACAACTCTCTGATTGGCTGGAGGAACAGCAATGTGAATGGCTGATACGCGTGTGGATTTTTCTGCAAAACAAGACCTTGTGCTGACAGGATTTGTATCCACAGGATGAGATCCACAGATGATCAACTTGAGATCCAGAAATGTGTAAATTGAGATTTGTAGTTGGAAAACAAGATTTGTGACTGAATTACTCTGTGCAAAATCACATTTGTACATTTTTGTGCACAAAAATTCAGGTACAAGTTTGATTTACACTACAATTATATTTGTAAATCATAAAATACACATACTTCCCCACACATGAGAAGACGATGTGTGAGAAGATTCATATCCATAGGATGAGATCTGCAAATGGACAACTCGAGATCCACACGTGTATATATCAGGATTTGTACTAGCAAAACAAGATTTTTTTACTTTAAACAGTGTCTTTGTGCACAAAAATGTACAAATGTGATTTTGCATAGATACTTAAATACAAGTACAAATTTTTATTATAATGCATCTAAATGTGTAAATCCTAAAATACATATACAAATATTTATTTTTACCAAATTAGCTGCATAAAAGAACCAGCTAAATTAGTGGAATGCACAGATCTGGGGAAGGCTACAAATATTTTCTGCTGAACTGCAGGTTCCAAGAGCATATAGGCCTCTATAATTCTCAAATTAAAGAAGGCACAACCAACACCAAGTACAGAGAGATCCTCAATACAAACCTGTTCCTCAGTGCTCAGGACCTCAGAGTGGGCCAAAGCTTCACGTTCCAACATGACAGTGATCCTAAGCACACAGCCAAGACTGTGTGAATGTTAGTTAGCTCACAAAAAGCCATCACACACAGTAAATAATGTTTTTTAACGCACCTTTCACAGATAAAATCACAGTGTTTTAACAAAATGTAAAAAAGAGAAAATATTACAGACAATAAAACTTCAAATATAAATTAAAACCCAACTACAACAAAGATGCAACCATAAGAGCCCAGTCAGCTAAAAACTTGTCTTCAGTTGCTTTATTATTATTAATTATTATAATTAATTACATTGTTATTATTTAAGAATCAGCGGAATCAGCAAACCGCAGAGTCAGGGGCAGTGCTTTCTACAGTCTGGGAGCCACAGACTGAAAGGAAAGATCCCCCAGAGTTTTAAAATGGGTTTTAGGGACCATGAGCAGATTTCGACCTGATGACCTCAATGCTCTCGAGGAGCCATAAGGGGTCAACAGGTCAGAAACATACTCAGGAGCATTTGGTGCTCTATAAGTGAGCACCAAACTTTTAAAATCAATTCTAAATTTGAACGGTAACCAGTGAAGAGAATATGTGATGTGAGATCTTCTACTGGTTCCAGTTAAAAGTTTGTTAAGACAAGTGAAGAGTGAGTTACAATAGTCCAAACGAGATGAGATAAAAGCATGTATGATCATCTCTAAATCTACATTGGACAACATTTTCCTCATTTTAGAAATATTCTGTAAGTGATAGAACAGTTTTTGACCATCTGTCCTGAATGTTGATCTAAGGAAATGGATTGATCAAATATAACACTGAGGTTCCTGAGGCTTGACTGAACAGAGGAGCCCAAAGAACCAAGATGTTGCCTGATGTGTGGAATTTTCTTATCTGGGGATATGATCAAAGTTTCTGTCTTATTGGATTTAGTTGAAGTCCATCCACTCCCCAGTACAAGATAGACATTCCAACAAGCGAGACAAGTGAAACTCAGACTCCCTGAAAGAACAATATAACTGAATATCATCAGCATATAAGTGATAAGACACATGCTTAAAACACTGAATTATCTGAGCAAGAGGTATCATATACAATAAAAACAGCAAGGGACCTAAAACTGATCCCTGTGGTACTCCACATGAAAGTTGCTGTCTCTGTTGAGTACATTTTGCGGAAAACTGATTGAAACTTGTCCAAGATTTGATGATGATGCAGATACTTTTTCTAAAATTTTGGACATGAAATGCAGTTCAGATATGGGCCTGTAGGTTATAGGGTCAGAAGGATCCAGGTTTGGCTTTTTAAGAATGTGGTTCAATACAGCCTGTGGGATGGTGTGGGATGGTCTGCTGTTAGACAATAACTGACCTTGGAGCAGTTCTACAAACACTTCAAGACAAAACATGTATATGAGACAAAGTTTTGAACAACATACAATCTTTTAAACACTCTTCAAAAGTACCCTGAGTACAAGTTGGTATTATAACTAGGTAAAATGCTAAGAGTAAAATGCAATCATTTAATCATACTTGATTTTCCATCACAATTCCCTCCTTTTGATTACATTTTAATCACAGGACACACAACAGAAGTCATCAGATGCACAAATTCATAGAGATTCAATATACATCCTAATTAATGTTGTATTGGAAATTCAGGCACTGTTTGTGTGACATAGGCATCACTGGGATACAGAGCTAAGCAGAGATTAGAAAGTATCATATAGCATATTTACACATAGTGATCTTCATCACTAGAATCTGTGTACAGGTCAACATCAGGTTGTAAAAGAGGAACTAAATTCTTTGCAGATGTTATATCATATATATATTGCAAGCACAATTGTAGAAGTAAGCAAAGACAATATAGCAGGTTTCCCTTTACCAAATATCTGGTCGATCCAGTTGATCCAACCAGTATTTATACCACAGGTTCATACAAATTCCTCCCTAATCTAAGACCCTCTAGGGCTCTGGTGACACTTCCATCAGGTGCAGTATTATTAGGAATGAAAGTACAACATGAGTCTCCAAACATCACACAAACACTTTCTTTCTCAGCAAGGAGCAGGTCTAGGTCCATCCTGTTCTGCCAGCTGCTCCGCCAGGCGTTCTACAGCATCAGAGTTGTGGTGAATATAATATATGTAATTCATCCAATCAACATTTTTATTAATGGCAGAAAGAAGACTCAAATCCTGTAGCTATTTGGTTTCTAATTTTCCATCAAATTATCTTTTATTTCCTCCCTGGAGAGGGGGTAGATGTCACGTTTGATTCCTACCTTCGATTCCAAACATCACCTGTGTACACGTTCCTGTCCAGTTCTGGGATAGAGTCTGTTTTCCTTTGCAGATTCACCACGTCTTTCAAAGCATGTGTTTTACTTGACCAGTGTACTGTGGCACAAGGAGTCTCATTCTGTCTTCCATGGTGTTCTCACTGTTGCTTTCCTTCTTCGTGGCTTGGGGACTCAGAGTGCAGGCACGCCCAATCACACTCGTCCTCTTTGTCACCAGAAGAACCTTAAGTGTGCGTAAATTAGTAACTGTTCTCCTCCGACTGGCTCCCTCGATGCTCCTGCCCTCCAGTGAGCGTCTTGCACAGCCGGGGAGAGGTCGTCCACAGGCTTTGGCCCCTTCCTTCAGTAGGTGGCGTGTATCCACATCTTTCACTGCTGTGTGGTTGCGTGCATCATTTGGAAGGGTCTGTTTCACCTCCTAGAAATCCTTCAGTTGGAATAGCTGCTAATGTATTTGAAACAAAGCAGAAGACAAGGTCTGGCAATATACTGCAACATGTAATTTTCTCAAATTTGGAGGTTTCCCAAACAATTTTATTATTTTTTTCCCTTATCCCCATGTTCATTAAAACAACCAAGGAAGGAGACTTTCTTCGTACCAATTTTGTTTTGAGTAAGCCAGTCTTAACAACACAATATCTCTTATTTCAATTGGCCATCAACTCAATGAAATCAATCATCACATGGTCAAATGGTTTATCAGATGGAAGATGTGCTCCCTGTGGTTTTAGTAATGTAGAGCAAGATTGACAATGTTTCTATGCATATGATACACACCCCTTTGTAAACCATTGTTGCTGTAATAAATCATCATTCCCCCCTTTTGACACATGGTTTAACCTGTGTATCAACTTTATCAGTGTTTAAGAAAACTTTTGGAACTTTTGGAATTTGCAACCCCCTCTTTTCCCCTGATTTTCTCAGAGATAGAAAATTGTTGCACAGCAGTAAGTGACGATAAAATGTCTGAAACATGTGTGTGTGTGTGTGTGTGTGTGAGATACTTCCTTTTGGGCAGCTTCCTTAGCTACAGCAACCACTTTTGTCTTTCCTGCTAAAACAAAGTCAGTGTTATTACACAAACATTTATATGAAGCTATGCAGCAACATTATTATGTAAAAAAAAAAATATATGATTGCTATCAGATTCCTTGAACTCTGTTTGTCCAGAGTGTTCCAGATTCGTGAACAATTCAAAAATTGTGGATCTAAAAGACTAAAATCCAACAACTTTACTGTTTTTGTCTTCAATTCTTCTTCTATGAGCCACAAACTCAGCATTTTAAGCTAAACAATATAATAAACATCACGTTATGTAACAACAGCAAAATCTTGTTGGTTCTCTCCCGTGGTGGGATTGTGTAATACAGAGCCATCTGTAAACAGTAACATTGTACCTGAGTTAAGAACATTACATCCATTAACAGTTACATTAGGCATGTCATGTAACACTACATCGTATCTCAGCCATCTCACTGTAGAAAGGTGATGAGTTTCTGCTCCTGGAATAAGAGATAGAGGCTGCATAAGGAAGCCAAAGAGTTAGATCAGCCTAACCAACACTTTGTCTGCAACTGTCACAGCTTGCAGGCAACATCTACAGGATCCAGCTTAGCTGAAAAGTAAGCAATATGTTGTTATCTGCCATCATGGTCCTGTAACAAAACAGATGTCATACAGCCAAGTCCCTGGTTAACAAACTTAACATAGGGACTGGGTAACACCAATGTGGAGTCTGCTTATGGTGCTCAAATTATTTTATCATAAGCGAGAGAGAGTTATTTTCCATGGAACAATACATTTGGAGCCTTTCTGTCTTGACAATTTTAATCCATTGTTTTAAGTATGACGCCAAGAAACTCATCATTTGTTTCTTGGTTAAAGAGATGAGAATGGATTATTCGGCGCTCAACTGTGATCACATTACCTAAATAAGTTACTTTAGGGCAAATTGTAATGTAAACAGACTGATTTTATGTCTGTTTTCTGCTAAATGTTTGAGTAGGTTACACCTTATCTGACATGCAGGCTTTCTCAGACAGGCTGCAGATCATAAAATCATCAATGACCAGCAGCAGAGCTGATCCTCCTTGTAAATACAATGTCTCGAGATTTCAGCTGATGGAAAACACTTGGACTTCCTAAAAACTCAATTAATGAAACAAATCTCATCCAGGAGAAAACAAACAAGTCCACATACAGAATGGCAGTGGGATCAGGCAAGATATCTTTCACAGCTCTGGCATTTTCTCCTGACTGAGGGTCAGGTTAAAGACATGCTGTAGAAAAACACTACGCTGCTCAGCACAGACTTTCAGGACTCTGGGGTTGATACCGTCAGGACCCACAGCCTTGTTCTGATTCAGCTTCTATAGCTGCCGCTTTACCTGGCTGCTGGAAACACACAGGTGGTTGAGGGGGGTGGACATGTTGGTGGAGAGGGCGGTAGGTGAGTCTCACAATGTGTGGGCACTCTGTCAGAAAATATTGTATCCATTATATCCAGTTACAGAGCAGTGGGCTCAGGCATAACTGTTTTGTGGTTTGTTCCTTACATAAGAGTTCTGTCTGTCCAGGTGATTCAGAGTAGTGTGGAGAGCCAGGGACATAGCATCCTCTGTGGACCTGTTTGCTCTGTATGCAAACTGATATGGAGTCTTTAATGTATCTTTGAAAACAGTCCATTACTATTGGAGTGAGAGCCTAAACATAAGAACATGGTTCCTATTCATCTTAGAAAAGACCTTTTAGGAAAACAGCTAAAAACCATTATGGTTTCTGTGGTCAAAACAAACAAAAAGGTAACTCCTTTCTTTTTGTATTGTGTGCCTGTGGCTCAGCAGGTAGAGGGTTGTTTGCTACCTGGCTCCACTAGTCCACATGTGAAGGTCTCCTCTTTGTTCTTCCCTTGTTCTCCCTTTCTGCGGGTAAGCCTGGCTTGAGGGCTGTATGTTTCCAGGGTGCAGTCATTATCTATAATTTTCTATGGTCTTGAGCTCACTATGTTAAGTGTTTTCAGATTATTTGTGTTGTGATTTTGTGCTTTATACATAAATGAAGCTGAACCAAATTTGTATTTTTCCAAAGGCCATAATTTGCTGTGAAACCACTTTATTATTTACAGACATCTTGCAGTATTAATATTCAGAGGATACAGAAGACTTCTCTTTTTACACACAGTGGATTACTAATTACAGAAATCACATATCATGGTCAAACACAGAGAAGCAAAAGGAAATGGAATCTCTGCTGGTAAAAAATACACCACTAAGATAACTGCTGAATAATAAAATGCACAAGAGACAATCCAACAATTAATATTTACCTTTTAAATGCTTAAGCTATAGCATCTGACTAGCCATACATTGGCATTTTTAAACTCAAACACATCTATGTAAAATGAATAATTTGGTTGCAAGAAAATTGTACTGTTTGCAATTTACTGGTTTTCTGCTTAAATTTGATCTCCACGAAAGTTACAAAATCTACAAAATTTAAAAACCACAATATATCTAACCTGATAAAACACAGTAATGGTTTGCTAAAAAGCAAAGAAATACAATGACAATGGAGGTGTAGTTTAGAACTACCTTGACATAAAAACACAAACAAAAAGAGATCTCAGGAGACCTATGATCAAGAGTTGATTTGCATGTAGCTGTAAAGGGTTACAGATTATTCTCAAAGATATTCATCAATCCATCGTTACACACATTTTTTTATAAATGGACATTTGGTACTTTGGCTACTCTACTATAGAAGTGGGTGCCCATCTAAAACCACTAAAAAGGTACAACACATGATGCTCAATGAGGTAAAAAAGAACTCTAGAAAACCAGCTAAAGACTCAAATGACTTGGTTAACAGTCATTTGAGTTGGTTAACATCTCTGTTCACTTTTCTTCTTCTTTTTCTAATCAAGAAAACTCCAGTTTACATTATTAGGCATTCAGGTTCATTAAAAGGGAGTTTTTCCTCTCCAGTGCCACCTACTAGGGCTTGATCAAAGCTGATTTGTTAGGTTTCAGTTAAGATGTTGAGATGAAGAATATAAGAATATAGCTAAACTGAAGCATGAATGGTCATAAATTCCTCCTGAAAAATAATTCACAGCTACAGGAATTGCTTGCTTGATGTTATTGCTGCCATGGTGGTTCACCCAGATATTTAAACAGTGTTACCATTAATTTTACCATGATCACTTTGTATGTTCACTGGGTGTGTTCAATAATGCAATCCTTTCTGTTCAGCTCAGATCACATTTTATGACCAATTTATGTAGAAAAACCGTAAATTGCAAACAGTGCTATTATTTTTCTTGCAACTATATATAAAACAAATTACATAATTTGTAGGTTCTAATCAAATAAAAGAAGAAATTATGTTATAGGAGGTCATAGTGTTAGTGCTATATAAGGACTGAAGAAGGAGCATTAGATGAGCTTCCGAGCTTGTCAGCTTTTCTTTATCCAAGTCTTTCAGGACAGTGTGAAGATTTCAGTTGATCCTGAAAAACATCAGACGATATGTGATCACTTTCAGTATAATGTTTAGAGTGACTAAAGGGAAGTATTGTAAGTACATTGTAATAATCCACTTATATCTATCTATTTAAAAATGCCTCATTTTACAGGGTTTTGTTGGTCAACTTACAGTAGTATAGAAAAATACAAAACACTGTTCTTCCATTCATTTCAAGTTAATTACAGTTTTAAGTGTTTTATCATTATCAAGTTATTTGCTAAGAACAGTATTAGGCTGTAAGATCCTATTGGGCAGATTTTCCCCAACCCACTATGTTTAGGAATCACATACTAAAGATTTACATCCAATCGCAATGTTTAGTATCAATAAATGAACTAGTGTATTCTAATATATCTAATATATATACTGTAGTAGCAAGGTCAAGGTTGTGTATGTAGGATTCTGGGTGGTGAGTAGAGCTTGTGTTTCATCACAGATTTGTAATTAAAGACTTGTTATAAAGACCCCACATATTTGTTTTTATCTGTTTCCTTATTAGACTTCCCAATACTGTGTTGAACTGAACATAATATTGACTCTTTCATAATGTGTTTAAGCTACCATCAGGAAAACAATTCTGCTAAGAGGAACCCACTACTCTCCAAAAAGAACATTGCAGCCACAGTTTGCTTAAGGCCATGTGGATAAACCAGGAGGCTGTTGAAAGAATGTTCTGTGGATAGATGAGACCAAAATTGGTCACACCTGACCCAACAGGAGCAACTTGGGGTTTGGTGTCTTGCCCAAGGACACTTCAACACATAGCCAGACCATGTGGACAACGGCCATACAAACTGAGCTACCCCTGACATGAAATTCAGCAAGTTTTTGTCAGTATTATGATATGAGTCTGCTTTGCTGCCTCTTGATCAGAACAGTTTGCCATCATTGATGAACTTAACAATTCTATATTCTAATTGTGGGAGGGAGGCCTGGTGACTCAGTGGTAGAGCATTAGGTTTGAATCCCACCCCACCAGGTGTGACCCAGCCCAGCCACCAAAGGCAATCCCGGTGCCAGTCCCAAGTCAGGACAAAAATTAGGGGGGGCTGCGACTCGTGTAAAAACACATTAGCCAAATTAACGTGCAGAACGGGTTCCGCTGTGGCAACCCCTGAAGGAACAAGTTGAAAGCTGTCGTTGATCCGTACAGAAATGGAGACAATTCTAAATTTTCTGAAAACTTCAAACATCCTTTTGGGTAATTTAATTTTTATCAGTAGCTGGATTTAAAAACAGCAGCAAAAATTTTAATTCAGGTAAGTTTGGTGTTCTTTCAAAGACGCTGAACAACAATACAGTACATGCAAAGTCCAAAGTCCAGAGTTCAGTGACAATATTCTTTAGGACAGCGTTTGAGTATCAGTGTAAGTCACTGACTTAAAGTACTGTTGTGATCGGTTTTTAGAAAGGTAAGACACTGGGTGTGGGGGTTGAAATGGGGAAACACAGGATTCACACATATGGGCATATTAGGTATTTACTTCCAAATAACTTTTTAGTCTGCATGCGACTCCTCTGCATGCTCTGGTGGGGCACTGGAGTCCAAGAAGTCTGGGTGCTGTAGTTCCTGTAGGTACTTACATGGGGTGAGAATATGGGTGGAACCTATGAGAGACAATAATAGAAAACTCAGTAAGTACTGAATCCTAGGTGCAACCTTTACGGTTAACTAATCACATAGGTGTCACATAGGTCTCACTAAAATGTAAAAAAATAATCAAAAAAATTGACTGTTCTTTGCAATGAAACAAAGACCTCGCGAATCACTCGCATAGAAAATTAATATAAATTTTAGCCATTTTTAAGTGAAACATGTAAAGAATGCTAGGCCACAGTAAAACAGTTCACTGTAACCCTTCTTGAGAATTTATTTTTATGATACATTTTTAAAAGTAATCCCCTTTTATGTAACCAAATCTTTAAATGGAGCTGAAATATTTTGGCTTTTAGCTACTATTATGGAAAGTACCATAAAATAAAGCTGGATCCTAATATAATGCAACCTAATACCATCTTACTGTATGTTAGCTTATTTGTTTATAGCTTTATCTTTACAGCTGTTTATAGCATTGTGATGCTAGCAGGTATAGGCACTTTATGTGGTGAGTAATGTAATATGTACTGTAATATGGTAAAGAGATACTTTAAGTAATATTGAACACTCTGGTCAGCTCTCACCAATTATGGCCTCCCACTTGCCATTGGCCTGGGTGACCTCATACACACAGCGCATCTCACTGTGTGTCATCCCTCCAATAATAAAGACAATGATCCTGGGCCCTGTCTTCATCTCTGTGGGGCCCCTGTTCTTGTGCCAGTTACCATAGCGAGCACTGCATTATAAAAAAATTGAGATGCTTTTAGTTGTGAACTGGCATAATATAAATAAACTGGAATTGAATTAAAAATTGAATAAGCATTTATAGCACAAGCTTGAAGACACTGCACAGATAGCCTTTTTTCTTTTGTGCCAACATAAAGAACAAATGTTTTTTAACTTAAAATAATAATGGCTGAAACACTTCTTATTTTACATTGATTAATTTATTTAATTCTTTTGACGTGAATGTTAATTGACATGTAGGGATAGTGCATTAAAAAGACTCACCTTGATGGCGCACTTGCTTTAGCAGATGCTTGTCGCTGGGAAATATATGGGTATTGCTTGGGTTCAAGTTTGTCCTCGATGGCATCCTGTGGGAAGAAGTAAATCACTACGTTTTGCAATCTTATCAAAATTACTATATAAAGACCTATTCAGATAAAATTAACATTACAGGAAATATGAACATTCTAAGAGATAGAATCACTGTACCCTTTGGTAAATTTATTAATTGTTCTTTGAGAAGTTAACGTTTATGGTCTGAAAAAGACAGGCATTTGACAGGACTAGTGCATATGATAAATGGTTTGCATTTACATAGCGCTTTTCTATCTATTGGCACTCACAGCACTTTACACTGCTTCTTATTCATCTATTCAGACTCACAATCGAATACACATACATCGATGGGAGAGCTGCTATGCTGGGCTTCAGTGTCTTGCTCAATGACATTTGAACATGTGACCAGAGGAGCTTGGGATTGAACCAACAACTGCAAGTTTGGGGGATAACTGCTCTACCTTCCTGCGCCACAGTCGCATACCAATATCAATATCAGTACCCAAGTAACTACAACAGCACATATACTGAGTTCTTAACCTGTTAAGATTAACACAGCTTTCTTCCTTTTTACACAAGTCAACTTCATTCTTATATCTGCTAAACAGAGTAAGAACTCTAGCTCTGTCTGTCACCCTCTCTCCCAATCCTGGCCCTGCTCTCTCTCTCTCTCTCTCTCTGTCTCTCCCACCTCTTGTTTCTGACAGCACTCTCTTGCTCTCTCTCCCCCTCCAACTGCCCTAGCTGCCAGTCACACTTTATTTGTCATATTTGTTAAGTTACCCTGTGTACCAAAAGGTTCCTAAGCAACTAAACTGCAAAGGTAAATTTGCAGGGAACATATTGGAACAGATGTTTGATTTATAGCACAATGCAACTTGTTTTGGAAATGAATAAAGCGCTTTTCCTACAGACATGTAATTGGGAGCATATGGCAGCAGTAGAGAGGTGTGCTGATAGTCCAGAGCTAGAACATCAAGTTCAACTACATTGTGCCAGGAGGCACTTTGAAATTTTTGCTACTTAGCCATAACCAGCAATCGTTGTAATTTAATTTTCATAATTTATTTAATTTGTTTTTTTGGCTTGTCCTGTAGTTGTAACCAAACTAATATTAGTTTTTATAGTATTTTTTTTTTCATCTTTCATGTATTGTACAATCTGTGCATGGTTTTGGTGTCAGATTAGCAGGAGTAACTCCTCTGCAGCCTCTCTCATCTCCACATTGACCATAGTGAATTTTCCATGTAATGATAAATTATTTATAAAACAAACTGGGTATACAATTATTTTCCCTATAGCCTTATAAGTGCCTCTCTTTAACTGAAGTGGTCATGTCATGCCCCCTCTAAAACTGCAAGCCTGACCTTAACATGTGAGAAATTTCAATTTAGCAGTTTATCCAAACTTAGTTTGTAAATTTGATCTGACATTTTCAGCTTTGCGAGATCTGCGCTTTGTCACTGGTGATCTTGAAAAACGATTCTCTTACTCAAGTTTTTTATAAAAGTGAGGAGAAAGAATTGGTTTCAGAAGAAATAGAGAGAGATGGTTGCAATAAGTTTATCCCTTATCATTTCTTTATATTCCCATAATAATGTGTAGTTTTGTGGCCAACAAAAGACAGAAACTCACATAGTGACCTGTAAAAGTCTAATTTTCAAAAATTCACACAGTTCATGTCATGAACTCTTTTTTTCTCTCTTTTTCACTTCTTCGTTACCTCCTCAAGTCTGTCAGCTGCGATTAAATGATTATTTAAACAGAAACTACTATGTGTCCAATATTTAAATTAGTGTTGTTTTTTAATGTTAATTCTACATTAATCTTGAAAAATAATTAGAATTTTTTTATAAAAAATGATCATTGGTTAATAAACTACCGGCACAACCTGCTGTCTGTGTTGTATAGTTTCAATTAATATATAAATCCTAGCCAGTCTCAGTGTTGAATATATTTAATCATACCAGGCTTATTAATGGTATAAAAGCGCAAATCAATTTAAAATCTGATCAAGAGTTACTGCTTGTAATAGTTAATAATAATGTTTTATTAATGGAATCAATTAAGAGTAGAAGCCTACCTTCCCCTCCTCATATTATGTTTGTTACAGTAGCTCCTGTTTACAGCACAAACTGAGAGGCTGGAAGGGTTAGGGTAATCAAGGCTAATGATAAAGACTTTCCCACCTTAAGAATGGAGAGAGTACTTTCCAACTTTTTTCCTACAGTCTCAAGGACTTAAAAGATATGGGAAACAAAAGCATAAGTGACAAAAACTTGCTAATTAGACTCCTGACTTGAAGGTTGATTTGGATTGACTCATTCCTTTGTTCTTTGTGTAAACTTAAAAGGTTGTAGAGCCTGGTCAATCTGATTGATCCACTCAGTGAAATGCTCTGCTGTGTGTCTCTTTTGGTGATTAAATTCACCTTAACCATTCACTTGTTAGCTGCCTTTTGCCTCATGAACTGGCCTTACAGTGTTTCCCACGACAGTGAGCAGAAAGGCCAGGTTTTATTATTCCCATAATCAAAGAGACAGCACACATAGGATGGTTTGGATAAAAAGAAAGAAGCGAGACTTAGATGGTTTTGGTGTGGGCAGAGGAGAGGTGCAGGGTCTATCGGTAAAAGAAATGCTCTGAATGGAGTTCCCAGACACGAAGAGAAGAGGAAGGCCAAGGAGGAGGCTAATGGATACTGTGAAAGAGGACATGCAAGAAGTTGGTGTGACAGATAAGGATGGAAACAAGTAATCTGCTGCGGCAGCCCCAAAACAGAGCGGCTAAAAAAAGTTGATCAAGAGAAAGAAAAAAATCTGCTGTAGCTCCTACAATATATAGTGCAGAATATGGCCAGACATATGGCCAAGATTTGGCTTTTATCACCATATCCACAGACAATGAGTTAATGTGGAAGTTATGTGGAGAAATGTAGAATCCAAGCACCAGGCAAATTATGCTTCCTTTAAGATACATAGTTTTACGTGACAGTAAACCCTGATTGAAGATTTCATAATTTGAGAAAAATTACATAAAAACATTAGGATCTATAGTAATAAAAACATGCAAACTACCTCAATAATATCCTTGACAAGAGGAGTCCACCTGGAAAGCTGATAGGTCTGCTCACTGATTCGCTCCTTCCGATCTGGCTTCTTGGCTTTCTTGGCAGCACCCTGTCGCAAAATGATACCGATTACTCATGATTTCACTACTCAAATCAGCAGATAAAAAAACTAAGATAGTTAAAGTGTGGTATGCTCATATTCAACCATAAAAGAGCTGGGAGTTGTGGAAGGTGTGGTTGCACAGTCCACCCTGGTCCTGAAAGTCCAGAACTGATCATCATGATTTTTTTACACCAGCAGAGCAGAAAGGCAGATATGTGTGCTTTAGAATGTAATTACAGTTAAAGCATCAGAAAATGGTTTTAATTCTCAGATTGACTGCTTTGTTCTCATTAAAGAGATGCCCTCTCTTCATTCAATCTCTCCCTGAGAGATTTTGGGGGAGCAGGAAGGAAACTCAGACAACAGGTAAATTGGATTAATAGTAATGAAATACAAGGGTAGTAAAAGGGGGGGAATTGTTTTCATCTTTCAGAACCTCCAGAGGCCAATGGCTCAGGAGGTCGTCCGCCGATCACAGAGTTGTTTGATTCCTGGCTCCTCTTGTCACATGTTAAAGTGTCCTTGAGCAAGACACTGAACCCCAACTTAGTTGCTCCCGGTGAGTGTAGGCCAGCTTCATAACAGCTCCCGCATTGGTGTGTGTGTGTGTGTGTGCCTGTGAGTGTAAGTGTGGGTGTGGGTAAATGAGAAGCAGTGTAAAGTGCTTTGAGTACCAATAAGATAGAAAAGCGGTATATAAGTGCAGAGCATTTATCAGACAGGTAGGTTGGGCTCATTTCACTGGGCAAAGGAGAAACAGGTAAGTACTGGAGGTAGTGCAGGGTAATGACCTATTTATTGTGCTTATTTGTAGATGGGTCTATTATAAACACCAAAAGAGACAGTTAGTGAATAATTAAGTTTCTCAGTCCAGTCTCCTAACCCTAGCTAAGTCTTTTAATCTATCCATTAGACTGTGGATTAACCCTGAGGACATTTAGATGCCGAGCAACCTACAGAATTCTGGACAGAATTTGTCTGTAAACTGGGGACCACAGTCTGAGAAGATGGTGCTGGGAGGCAATGGAGGTGGAAGACATGCTGGACCAGAATTTGATTCTTGGTGGGTTAAGGCATTAGGGTTGCCTTTCTTGGAGTCAAGGCGGAAAGAGAGAGAGAGAAGTGGAAGTAAAAAAATAATGCCAAGGTTCTTATGATATTTGTTTTGCCCTTTTCATGGGAGTTTTACAGAATGAGAAATATAGAACATCAGAAAAATACAGAATAACAAAAATATATTTTAAGGAGTGATTCTGACTATAAGAGGTATAATCAGATCGCAATACAAAATGAACAGAAACTGTTGTGTTTGTGTGTATCTCATGATAATTAAACATAACTGCAGCTCAGGATGTTTGAAAGAAATCTTTAACAAGTTTTTCATTTTGGAATAGCAGCTTCAAGAACCAGTCTGTCGATTTCTGCATAACAGAAACCAAATGTTTTATAGAACATTTAGAAGTTTCAAGGACAAAGGGACAACCTGCTGCCAAATGAGAAACTGAGGTCCACACCAGGACAACTCACCTCAGAGATAATAGGAACACCCATATGGGCCATGTTGGAAATGATGTCGCTGTCCTCAGGTGGGATGTTGGCATGCTGTAGGAGCTTACACAGATTCTCCTCACTCACCCCTGCCACACACACAAGCAAACATATGCAGCATACTGTACACACAAAAAAATATTTGTACGTAGCTATTGAAAGTGTCATTTCCTGTTGCTTGAGGTCGTCACTTTACAGGAGATTGCTCATCTGTTGACCCGCGGGATGGCATTTGATGACAGTATATAGTCAGTAGGTGACCCTCTGTTCACACTCAGCTCATGCGCACATCATTGTTCCTACCACAATGTACCATACCAGTTCTACTGTATTTGTACACCAACAATGTACTGGAGTAGAAGATATATCTATTATTCAAGAGGCATGAGAACAGCAAACTGGGGGGGAGTTCAAAAATAAAACTCAGCAATCTCTGGTGACAGGGATAGCTATAAAAAGGCAAGAGCTACAGGTACTCTCTCTTCGGAAAGTCGGCCAAGCTATCTTAGCGTAGCTTAGCTAAGTTTGTTAGCATTAGCTCAGCCTTAGCTTTGCCGCCTCCCACAGTTAGCTCCCACAAGCCGTGGGTTACTACAATATGATTGTGGCGCACACAGGAGGCACAACGTGTTATAAAATTTTTGATTTGGGAAACTCTGTTTTGTTTACAGCACATCGTGCAAGTAAAAAAAGGTTTAATCACTGGACTACAGCAGCTGATGAGTGATACAAACATTATTAACACGCCCATTTGATCGCTATTTATCCTCCAAAATATTCGAGACAGAGCAGCGCGATCCTCGCATGAGCTCACGCGCATAATACGGACATTGCACTAGTGGGCTTGTAGGATATAATCAGCAGCATTTTGTTCGGACATTACAGTCTTTGACTTATTCAGCAAAATCACCATTTTCATTCATTCAGTGTTCAGTTCATGTTTTGGAAGTTACCACTGGTGATTTTAGCTGTGTACGTACAGGAGAAAGGACTGATCGTCTCCTAAGCGGCGAACAGGAGCTGCTGTAACAAACACATATAAGGGAGGTTTCTACTCTTGCTGATTCCAGGTAACACGGTGCTTATTGTCACCGTAAGCAAATCTCAGTACATCCAAAATTTAAATGGATTTTTACTTATAGTTCGGAGTTTGAAACACAACAACGGAGCTTGGATTTGATCGCGCTGTAAAAGTAAATATCAGGACCAGGCCGATGCCTGCAGAGGTTTTGGGGTTTTCAGTCATATTTAAATGAAGTTTTCATTCACACCTCTCAGGTGTGAGACAATCTCCATGGTTCCCTAGCTTTCCTCTGCCCAACACCTTTTGTAAAGTTTGTTTGGGGGAATTCGCTAGGAAACAAACCAGAAACAGTGACACATCACGGCAGGAACTCAATTACTAAGCTCATCATTATTAAATATATTATAAAATATAGTACAGCCCCCTTTGTGTTAGTTTCAGTTTTTTCAAAGGTTCAAAGGTTTGATTTAAAAACAAACAGACATCACCTATGATGATAATGTTTCTTTTCTGCCTGTCTTCACTCTTACAAAAAACTGGATGGTTTTTTTGACAACTGATTTAACAATTCTACACACCGTAATAAAATCATTCAGCACATTTGCCATTCAATGAACATAAAATCTAAATAGACTAAACATGATGATTTTATTGACAGCAGTGGGAGGTGGTTGTTGTAGTTTAGCTTTTATCTTAACAGCTTTTATCTTCTAAAATCATTACAACATTTTAATGAACACGAGACGGTGCCGCAAACCGGTCCCAAACAGTCCCAGACTCTGAGAAGATCCAGACCCATACTGGGTCTTTCACTTTAGAGGGGCAGTATCACCGCTGGCAGCGCAGATCTCATGGGGCTAAAAACGGTGGGTCAAATTTATAGACTGATATGTGATAAACTGACATACTCAAACTTAGGTCATGTTTAGGTCAGACCTGCAGTTTTAGAGGCTGTTTTAGAACTGTGATCACTTCAGGAGAAGAGAGACACGCTTTTAAGTGAAATCTAATATTACACTAAAGAAAAATAACTGCATAAATATTTTTTATAGATCATTTATCATTGCATGGAAAAGTAATTGAAGTACATGTTGAGATGAAAAAGGAGGAGCTTCTCCAGCTGATCTGTTTAAGAACTGTTACAGTGGGCTATAATCCAAATATCAAATGTTCCCTTCAAAATGATTTTGCAGTGTAGTTGCTTATGAACCTTTTAGGAGATAGGTTGACTAAACATGTATGTGAAAGCATAATGTAATCTCATCACGACCCACATTAAATTGACAGAGACACAATCTCTAGCAAATCTTATGTCCATCACATCATCTGACAAAGTCAACATAAACACAGGGTCATGACAGCAGCTGTGTAATACATCAGATTTAAAACTAATTCCACAGACAGTAGGGTTCAGTACTGTGGACTGATGATGAGGGCGACACTTTGCAATGTCTGGTGGCTGAAAAGACAAAGTAGAGGTTGGATTTAATTAGCCTTTTTCTGAATTAAACACACTGTATCCTGATGCCACCAGTAGGGTACCACGGACATACAGCATGGTAAAACCATGAGACTTGCAATGGCTACATCTGTACATCTACAAATATGGTACAACCAATTCCCTTGCAAAGAAAACTTGAATAGACTAGCTCCAAACAAACATATACCTACCTCTAAAGCTGCAGCATACTTTTTACAAAACACTTTTTAGTAAAAATAAAATCCAAAACATATCTTTGTGTAGAGAGGTGCTGTTAAGGTATTTGATGACACACAGTTATTGAATAGCTTTGATACAAAAATATTCTCTATTTAATGCTTTCTGAGCAAAGCACTTCTTACCAGCGAGGAAAGGGCTATATTTTCTGCTTGACTGGTACTGTTGAATTGTCATTTATCTACACAGCCTGTATTCCTCTACTTGCAGTGGTAAGAACGCACTACCTGTATATTCTTTTTTTTGGCTGAAAAGCTGTTTAAATGATTGATAATTGATGGAGATGGGAAGAGATGAAAAGGGAAAACAGGGACTGTACCTGGTAAAATAAATTGTGATAGCAAGCAACAGAAATTAAATTAACTACATATTAATTAAAGAGCTGTTAATTCACAAGTCAGCAAACTGCAAGGGTACAGTCATACTCACAAAGATAAGGCAGGACTGATTTACTGACCTCCTAAGGGAGAAAGACTGAGCTACTATGGTGACACTTTTCAGAATCAAGACAGTCAAAACACAACTCACCAACAGAAATTTCAACTTTACATTTTCTGACCATATCTGAAGAGCTAGGCAGAGTGTAGCTGAATATTGAAGTGGTGTAAGTAGAGGGAGGGATTGAGGGAGGGATTAGTTTAAATGCAGTCCTTGAAGGCAATAGCCCTGCTCATTTTCCAATTGTACTAACCACTGCTACACCAGGTGCGTTCAGTGAGTCAGAAGCTTTCAAATGTTATTAAATAATGTGAAACACAACAAGAACATGGAGATGGATGTCTGACCATTCTTAAGGAAGATGTACAGCAGGATGATGCGGATCTTGTCAGACACACTGATGTTAGCATCCAGTAGAACTGGTACAATGAGCCTCATGGGATCCTTAATTTTCTCTCCCTCTGCATCCGTGCCCATTGCCAGATCCTTAAAATCAATGGAAGACAGTATAGGCCAAATGTCAACATGACTTACACATAAAGAAGATAGCACAATTTGTATCACATCAACAATATTTTATCTCTTCCATAAGTGTAGGAACAAGTTATGGGATTTTTGTTAGCCAGGTGTATGAATTTAGATTGATATTCTAACAAAAATAGTTCTTGGTTTTAGTTTTGAGTTTTATCTGCTTATATTTTTGGCTAAAAAATCTATATGAAAATCAGAGAAAAAGCCATAGAAAAAAAGCAAGCCATTTAGGGTAATCCGTCTTTAACAAATTAATTTAACATACCTAACAATAAATTGGACATCCTTCAAAAGGAATAAATGATAATAATTAATCATACTACACTGATAAAGTAAGTGAATATACATCAAGCCAGACTTTAAGGATCAAAAGGTGTGCAGCATTTAACGTGATACTTAACAATTTTAATACCCTTAGTTCATTCTTTAATTGTGAGTGGCTAAAATTAACTTGTGTAAGAGTAGACTGAGTTTATTATTATATTTTAATTACATTACACTATAAAAGAAAATACTAATTTCTTCTGTCTTTAATTTTTTTTTATTGTTTTATACCCTAGACCCTTATATAAACAAGTAAGAGGGGGAATGAATCAGAAGCACTGCACACACAAAACTAGTAGTGTCATCTTTATAGTTTTGACTTTATTCTGTAAAAGTGCCTTGAGATGACTTTGTCGTGAATTGGCGCTATATAAATAAAGTTGAATTGAATTAAACTTGAATAGTGTACTGAGCAACATACACAGAACAGGTCAGCAAGAGAAAGCAACACCTGAAACATTGTAAGTGTTGTGAAGAAAAACCCAGAAAACAAGAGTCATTGACATATGTATCATAATCCACAAAAAAATAAAATTTTAATTTAGAGAGTAAATAAAACAAAATTAATTGGGAGGAGTTCCATTTGTTTGATGTACCTGTTCTACACGACATAGTTTGTCCACTGTGCCCTGGTAGTGGTTCATACAGTCCTCAGCAAGATGCAGATGGGTTGAATACTACATTAAAAGAAGACATATGCTGTTAGTAGGTTTAAAATAGATACAAACAATATTAAAATAGGCATGTTTTGTGGGGTACATTATCATGTTCAGATGTAAAACATCAATGTAGAAAAATAAATACCAAAACACAGAAAACATGTTTTCATTTATCTGCAACAATTTAATCAGCAGGTAAACCATATAAAATTTCAAAGATGACCTTTTACAAAACATCTAAAATTTGCTACCTAATCAGTGTTAAAATTGTAGATTGTGATGGACCAAGATGCACCAACAGTGAATTTTAGATGACTGGAATAAACAAAAGATGATGAATGCCATCCCAACACTATCAGCAGAGGTGGAAATGTGATAATTTAGGGATGCTTTGGGAATAGGAGAGTAGATGATCAGTAAAGCATGACAACCTTAATCCTCTGAAGTCTAGGGTATATCTGGTAGGTTTTGAATACTTTTGATTTGACCTTTATATTTCACCTAAAGCTTGTTGTCATTTTTTCAGCACAACCGTGAGGTGGGACAGTTATTTTTTCTGAACTGTGTGACAGTTGTTTTTTCATTTTGACAAAAGTGTTTCTGATGAGTTTGATGTTAGCAGATTTACCACTGGGGACTTCTTGTTCAAGCAAAAAAATAAATATTATTTTAAGATGAAGGCATTGGCATATATGACTAAATAGTTCATACAGAATAGGTTTGCAGATTTTTAAATGAATTTGATTGATGAGTTATCTTGAGCCACACTCCTTTCAATTGTGGAGGTAATATGTCCTCCATTGTTTGCCAACCACTAAAAACAGTAGAAGATGAAGGACACAAAAAAAGATGTTTTGCATGGCCCAGTGGAAATGGTGTAAGAGGATCGAAATTAGCAAAACACAGCACCACTACAGTGGGATGAACAGATAAATATAGATTCGATCATTGTATGCTCAGACAGTTTAGTCTTCTTTATTTAGCACTTCAGTGCGCTAACTTTTTTTGAGGTCAGTAGTTGATATGCCACTAAGCAGTTTAAAGTATTGGGGTCCTATAAAGCTAGAGCTACTATACACAAAGATCTCTTTGTGACAGTTACGAGGAGGATCTTAATCTAACATTTACAATTTTATTTGTACAGAAACTCATGAAGTCATTGCTGCTGCTACATTCTACATACTGAAAACTACATGTCCTTCCTTTAACAAGTGTGTGCTGGTAGGAGAACAGAAGAGAGTGGTTGGACCTGGCTTCCTTCCTATCACCAACAAGGAGGTGCGTGCTCAATAAAGAAAGATGTGACAATGTTATGCGTCTGTTGCCGGTGCACCTTCCCTCTCAGTTAATGTTTATGTGTGTGTGTGTGTGTGTGTGTGTGTCTCCTCCTCGGCCGCTGATGGACAAGGCAGGCTCACCTGGGAAGCAAAGTCACCTGACACACACACACACACACACACACACACACACACACACACTAATTTAGGTGATTAATCACCTAAATTAGGAATGGGATTTTATATCTTAACTGTTCTCCAACACCTTCAGTCAGAATTTGTTATACATGTACATGTACAACCTGTACATGTAATTGTACAGGTATATTGTAAAACATAAGCACCTACCTTGCTGAGTTCTTTCTGATACTGAGGCATCTTCTTTAGCATCTGGGACAGTTCCTTCATTGTGGTCTAAAAGAAACAATTAAGTTATAAAATATATATATATATATATATATATATATATATTAATGGTAAAAATTATCTTTGAATCTTTACTTCAATATAATACATTCAGTTGTGGTGATCTGAATAAAACATTTACATCACTACTAAATTTAGTATTCAACTTACTGCTATTCGCACCTGTCCTTCAATGAAATTAGGAAAATGTGATACTAACAGCTAAAGTTAGTATTTGGTTAATATTTTAAGCACAACACATATCAAATGCTCAATAATTTAAGATACATATAGGCCTGATAAGTAAAATTGACCCGCTCACTGTTTCAAATAGAAACAGAGAAACACAGTAACACATCCTTATACCAGAGCAGGGTGTTGAGATGTCTTTACCTTTTCCCCAGTGTTCATCTTTTTACTAGCAGAAAATTCTTTGAGAGAACGAGTCACAGCCCTATAAAGAAAAAACAGATCGGAAACAAATTAACATTAATGTTTTTTTCTCTGTGCTGACTCCTGAAATGTATAATGTTGTATGACAGCTTTGTGAAACAAATTGTTCTGCATTTATCCATGCCACGAGGGTGTATGAGTGAGCAGACTCACGTTGACACCTCAGCGATGTGTTTGTGTCTCAGAGTCAGCCAAAGGTCATCGTCTTCATCAAGCAATACTTCCTTCATCCTTGTTTCTCCCATTCCACTGGTCTCAAACCTGACAGACAAGATGGATCTTCTATGGATTAATTTGAATTTAAAAATATTCTGGCTGGAATGAAATGCTTTTGCAATAAAGATTGGCAGTAAAATGTATCCTTCAGTCTTCACCTGTAGACATCGTTCTCAATACCCAGCAGATCGTAAGCCATAGCTTGCAGCGTGAGTTCATGAAGGAGAGGTGACACGGGATCAAAGCCACGATCCAGAATGAGCAACTGAGTACGAGACTTATCTGGACCCTGGAGGGATCAGAACAAAAACTAAATAGGACTGAGGAGAACTCTATATTTGCTGCTAACCTGTTACATTCAGAAACAAAGTGATCTGTTTCACAACAGTTATGAATCTTTTCTGTACAAGAAACCCCTCAAACATCATGTCCACTTCACTTGCATGTTACACTAAGCAAGTCAGACTTGGATGTTACAAATTTAAAGAGAAATACTTAAGAGAAAATTCTTAGAAATTATTTTCCAGGATTTACATGCACTTAAGTAACCTAATTACTTAGAGAAATCAGGTTTCTCTGGTAATCATCTCTGATGATTACCAGGTTCAAGAGGGAGGATTTCAGAACTGAGACTGAAAGGACCCTTCGGTACCCAGATGTTCTGGTCGGCTTGTGTCACACCGATTAGGATAAATAGGTGTTAGTGTAAACAATAAAATTATGAGCCTAAATTGGCTATGTTGCTTCTGGTGAAGTGCTTCTAGTAGAAAAATCACAGGACAAAATCAGACTCAGGTAAGGCTCAGACAATGGGCTTTTTGGGGTCAGATAAGGGTCGGCCTTCACATCCTTAGGCTCGGCTCGGGTTAAGACAGAAAATTGGGCCGGATCCATGATTTATTTAACCAGGTCACTAGTGTTACTGGAAATCCACATATACCTCCAGCAGCAGAGTAATTTCTCCTCCACCTCTGGCTTACTTTGGTTTAACTGTGTAGTGACAGTAAAAAAAAATGCTGCTTTCTGCTTTGGTGTTTGTTGTCAGGATAAAGTTTTACACACTTTCTTCAAAAACCTAAAGTGGTTAAGTGTCAACTGTTCTGCACATTCAACTCCTTCACTCTGCCGTTTTAGCTTCTTCCAGTCCCTGAACATAAAGTTGCCTGAATATAGTGACAGTGAAGATGGAAAAGCTCATTCTCAGTAAAAGTAAAGGATTAGCAAAATATTTTTTTCATGATTTTGCATAACTGAAAAGTTAAATTATTTCAGGTTTTCCAGGATGTGAGTGAATAAGTTCGAAGTTAGAGGTCAAGCTAAGTCTTTGTTGTACCCAAGATTGTAACTAAAGAGGTGGTGTGATAAATTGCAATGGTGGAATCCCTTCTAGAAAAAGTTGGTTCCATCAAAGCATGAAAAGGTATGATATTAACTAGCTAGGCTAAGTCTAGGAGCAGTTCATTTTGTTTATCAATAGTGACAGCCCCCTTGCTCGGCCATGGTCTGTAGTGCTGCCTGATGGCCTGAAAATGATGACAAAATCCTTCAATATTATTATTCATTTAGTGCCTTGCACAGAAAGATCTTTTTGGTCTATCTGAATTTTTTTGTGATATTACAAGCTGCAATACCCAAATCCTTTTTCAATTTTACATTAGGGAACTGTCATTCCAAAGGCATTTTACACACAATTCTAAACCTCACTTCATTTTTACATCTGAAAAATAGTAACACGTTTTTGACGCCTAATTAAAACCAATTAAAGTGCTAAAACATTAGAACCACCTTTTACGACTCCACCTCAATAATAAACACAGTAATTTTACTATGTTAATTATTATTTATTATTATTTTAATAATAATTTAACTTAAATACTGAAAATGTATAGCTTGTAAAAGCAAAATTCAAGGCAGAGCTGTTGTATTGGATTGCATTAGAATGGAATGGCCAATACATGTGTAACCTGCTTGATACAGTATATCAGATGCCAGAGTGACACTGGTCATGGTAACATTATCAATGCAGGTAAATGGATTCCTTGTACATTATCCAAAAAGCAATAAGTTAATAATACATTTCCACAAATGCATCTGGTTCTTCCCACTAGTAGTAAAGTATTTAGGCCCACTTCTGTACCTCTCCCATGGTGGGATCATCAGCTTTATAACCATCCAGCTTCTCCTGAACCATCTGAGCAAGGACTGCACAGTCCTTGTACTCCCTGAATCAACAAACACACATAAAATCACACATATTTTTACTTGGATATGGATATATTATATTATAAAATATATATACAGTATATAGTTCTATATAGTAACATTAGGGTAAGAAATTTTTCCCTAAAATTTGCATACTAATTCAAAAAACAACTGCTTACACGTCTGTCTTGTCTCACTACAGAAAGTCTATTTAAATTGATTGTCCTTTTTGGTCTTACCCTCGATATCGGACTCCGGGATACTCTTTAAGTGTGAAACAGAGAGTGGCAATCTGCTCAGCACACCGTTCCAACATGTTATTCTTCACATCTCCCTTAAATGGGCTGTAGAAGTCTTGAAAGGCATCTACTTTATCCAGGGAGAAAACCTAGGCAAATAGGACACGACAATGCAGTTGTTCTCTGCTCTGGAAGACTTTATTTTAGAAGTCTTTAATTTTTTTCCACTCTTGTCACATCTTGTGTAGTTTAAAAATTGTCCAGGGTTTGGACCCTTGCACAATCCAAATAAAGTTTAGCATTTTACCTGAGATTCATAGGGCAGAAAGGCGATATTGATTTCAGTCAAGGCCTTCATGGCTTTGGAGGCGCGGGATTTGGTCAAGAGTCCAAACAAGGAGTCTGGGATTGCTGCAGAGAATCACAGTAGAACATGGTAACTATTTTCATTAATACTAATACCTGTAGCGTCTTTTTCCTGAATAAGGTAATAGGTAGTGAAAGGACTTCATTATCACACACTTATTAATATCATGAGCTCAGTGGACTGTGGACTTTACATCCCATCTCATAATTATTCTTTGTTAAAATTTAATTTACATTTTAATTTAATTTAAATTAAATATTAACTGGTGTATTTATAAAAACATCTCTCTTGTATAGTAATACAAGAAAGATTTCTCTGTTTCACTCTCTTGTATAGTAATACAAGAGAGTAATTTTTGGCCTGCATGCAACAGTGATTGTTAGGCTGACATTATAAACACGCAAAAAAGTACATAAACAACATAAAATAATACGATATGTAAAAGAGAAATAGATCATTGTCCAAGTTTGTTTTCATGAACTGCTAAGACAGAATTCATGACATTGCTACACAAAAAAACTATTTGCTAAATCAATAAAGTATATTTAATATATGTAATATATTCTCCCAACACTTAAGTTTGTACACTTATGAATATCTGAACTTTATGCCTTTTATTTGTGACAGGCAGTGATTCTGAGCAGTCTAAGCAGGCAGTCTTACAGTCCCAATAAAATGTATTCACCCTTCTTGGAACAAGAGCAACTATTGAATCATTTAATCCAAAATGCTGCAGCAAGAGTGCTGATTGGAATTAGCAAGAGAAATCATATTTCAACTTATTATATTTCGCTAGCTTTTCTCCATTGGCTTTCCAAAAAATCTAGAATAGAATTTAAAACCCTGCTTCTTACATATGAAGCTCTAAACGGTCAAGCTCCATTATATATAAAAGACCTCATAGTTCCATATCATCCCAGTAGACCACTTCGATCTCAGAATCCGGGCCTACTTGTGATTCCCCGAATTTCCAATAATAGAATGTGAGGCAGAGCCTTTAGCTATCAAGCTCCTCTCCTGTGGAACCAGTTCCAAGTTCATGAAAGAGACACCCTCTCTACTTTTAAGTCTAGGATTAAATCAAATAGGAATGTTTTCCTATTGCAAATAGCAATCTCACCAATATTTATGATTCTGGATTCTTCCGTTTTTTGGCACGCTCTACTCTCCTTTCGGCTTATCCCGTGAGTTCGGGGTCGCCACAGCGGATCATTGTCCGCATGTTGATTTGGCACAGTTTTTACGCCGGATGCCCTTCCTGACGCAACTAGTCCTAAATGATTAAAGCTGGAAACATAATTCCAACTTTTACATGTAAAGCATGGTTAGAAATGATGTGGTTTCACTTTGTGTGCTGATAGCTAGATGAAATATTATTTTTTGCAGTGGCTTCCTTGGATGATGAGGAAACGTTTTCTAATTTTCCGCCATTTTTAATTTTTTGGAAAACACCATTTCCTCTCTCTATTCTTTATATTTGATCCAATCTTCATAAAACTTTTTACATAACCTAACTGGGCCACTGTGGACATGGGGATGCCAAGAACATTGCCCATTTCCTTATTAGAGGCTGTTAAATGTTGAGTGGGAGTGGGAAAAAAGTTTCCAATGCCATCAAACTCTGCAATCGAATGACCTACTGAATGACTTACTTAAAATTTACACAAACCTGCAGGACACGATCCTGAACCCGCATGTAAAATTTCATGTCCATTCGCCACTTGGGGTGCTATAAAGGCGTCTTATGTTTTCGTCATAATATCTTAAAAACTAATTGTTAGAACCGTAAAGCAGGAAGCCATGCAGGAACTGCAATTGTTTAAAAATACATTTTTCCCAGTGCTTCCACTTTTAAAATGTTCAATGCTTCTGATCTCCTGACGCCGAAGGCTGCGAGCAGCTGAACTAAGGTCCTTTCCTCCTCTTTCCCTCTCTCCTCTAACCCCACAATTGTCACCACTGTATGACATTAACTTTGTGTCTTCTTTCTCCCCTAGTCTCCCCTTTTTCTCCTTCTCTGTCTCCCTCTTTTTGTCCCTTTCTGCAGGTGTCCCCAGCTTTGGAGCTGTGTGTTTTCCAGTGTGCAGCTACTGGTCCTACCAACCTGCCCAATGTTTTGTTGTTGCTTTTTGTTGCACTTTTCTTTTCTCTCTCCACTTTCCACTCACCCCAAACGATCAAGGCAAATGGCCGCCTAAACTGAGCCTGGTTCTGCTGGAGGTTTCTCCCGTTAAAGGGAGTTTTTCCTCTGGGTTCTGGGGGGGAATTGTTGGGTTTTCTCGATATATCTTTATAGTCTAGACTTTATTCTGTAAAGTGCCTTGAGATGAATTTGTTTGTGAATTGGTGCTATATAAATAAAGTTGAATTGAATTAAATAGTACAAACCCCTCAGTTCTTTCCCTCACTAGGTTATCATCTGACTGTAATTATCCAGTCCAAATGATATTGCAATATGCTGGCTGTAGATCCTAGCACTGTTGATCAATGAGTCAATATCTCGTTCACAATGGGGCATACAGCTGGATTTCATCCATGTGCAGGAGTTGGCTGATGGTTGCTCCATTATGTAGTCAGTATCTATAATGACTTAGTGATAATCTGGCTGATGTGGTTGAACACTATTCAAAACAGCTGTAGGGACAGAGCATCTATTTGGTAAATGCTGGTCTATAGGTTTTTACCACAGCCCCATTGAGTTTTTAATGAAGTCCTGTTAATGTTGTACAGTTTCAAACACTCCAGGATCTGAGTAGAGATGTCTGTTAAGTATTTAAATAAATATGTATTTAATTCACTATAAATATTGAGCACTAGGTACCCACAATTGGAGTAAGAAGCCTATATGTAGGCCATGTCTGTAGTGTACTTCAGCGTCTCCTACAAAATTATCTGTTTAACAAGGCAGAGAAGTGCACATTTCACTCCACCACACTCTCTTATTATTTTACTCATTTTTGTTCTGTTTTGAATTAGGAGTTTAGGTCATGCATCCTGTTTTTATTGTTTGATTTGGTTAAGTAAGGTAGGGTTTTTGTTAAAACTTTTTTTTGTCGTTTTGGACCACTTACCTCTTAAGCAAATAAATTTCTTCATGAACATTTGGTCTTGCTTGGTATTGGGAAGGGCAGGAAAGCACATCATGTTATGTCGAGGTTCCCCTAGACCAGGGGCATAACAGTGTGATGGGTTTACTCACTGTCAGTGAAAAAGACGTGAGCTGCTCGGTACCTTGGAGCCCGTGGGTCTCTGAAGTCATCAATCAAACCCTCCACCGACTTAAAAAACAGAGAACAATGTTTTAGTTTATGAAGTGATATCGGTGTTAGAACAATTCATGATTCAACTTCAGGTTCAACTTTGCTGTTCATGAGAGGAACTATGTTTTGTTTTAAAAAAATACTTTCCCTGGGATACATGAAATTTACATAAAACACAAAACAAATACTCTCACTGGCCACATATTAGGTACATGACTTCACCTTTTACAAGGTTATAATTTCTCTGTCAGAAATGTATGTAATAACTCTACTATGTTTTTTTTATTGAGGTCAAAGTGGGTGGTATAACATTGTATTAAGAGGTGATTCAGATGTTTTGACACCCTAATTCATTTTAAATTTGGTTACCACAATGTCGCAGATCACCTATCTGAAAGTTTTAACTCAGAAACTGAGAATTCTAACCTTGTAGAATTAGAATTCATGACGTTGTACTGGATTTTGAGAATTAAATAGTGTAGTACAAGAGAATACTCTAAGTCTGGGAGTAACTCCACAATTCCACTGGGCATATACCAGTAACATTGCATTTGCAGGACTTTTTTCTTTTGTTTTCTGCACAGACACATGTCCCACCTGGAGTTTTTCAGAAGTGGAACGACTTGTTGTGGTGCTGATTTTTCATTTATTATTTCTCGTTTTTTCAGAGTTTCTACAATAACGGGCAACTGTGGCGCAGGAAGGTAAAGCATGTTGAAGTGTCCTTGAGCAAGACACTGAACCCCAACTTAGTTGCTCCTGGTGAGTGTTGGCCAGCTGCATAGCAGCTCCCCCATTGGTGTATGAGTGTGTGTGTGATTGTGAGTGTGAATGGGTGAATAAGAAGCAGTGTAAAGCGCTTTGAGTGCCAATAGGTAGAAAAGCGCTATATAAGTACAGACCATTTATCAATAAATAATTAGGCTATGTAGTTTGTTTTTGAAGTGCTTCAATTGTGTTATTTATTAATATTAGCTTCATTTTGCTGTAGCCTACAGACAGAGACTAAAGTTATGTTATTTTAAAAATGTAATGTTTATTAGCAGTAGGAAAACCCTTCTCCTCTTACTTAAAAGGCTGCAAAGAGGTGCCATGTTCCACTAGTCAAGCACCGACCTGAGGGACAGCAATCAATTTTGGTGACCACACCAAAGCCAGAACATGGCACAGCAAGCCCTGGTGTAATTGTGAAGTTAGACATCAGTGACACACTAGTTAAATACCCAGTATTTAGGATATTCAGAGACACTGGGGTAAAATTTACACGTAAATATAATAAATGTATCAAACACTTAATAATTGCTGCAGCCATGATCAGAAGCTATGTAAGAAAAACTAGTTTATTGGAAAATACTATTTTAATGTCTATATAGTACATAATTTAAATTGGGCTGTCACAAACATAATTGCTGATTACTACAACTGTAACTTTAACTAATGAGTATTAGAAGGTGTCTCTACCAACTAGTTGCACACTTAGGAAGTACTCAATTACATTAATTTTATCTCTAACCTAAAAAGGTCACCACCACAAGTACTCAAACACAAGTTTGAGTTTACAGGTGAAAGTGGATTTTATTCTGTATTTCAGCTGCAGTTTCCTCTACTAATAACAGACTATAGAGGAGCTTTTTAATTTACCTCATCTGAAGGTGTGATCAGGTAGATGGCCTCCATGCTAGGCAGAGGCTCACGCCGCTTGGTTATATCTTCTACAACTGTAAAGCACAGAAAAACAGTAATAATCAAGTATGAATTTTTGTCCATCCAGAATAGTTCTGTCTGAAATTTGTCCTCAGATATGTGCGTACAAAGATTCTGCTCAAAGGACTCAAACAGTCACTAACTCAAAAAACTTTCCTCCTGTACAACTATGTGGATCATTTATATCACCAAATATAGCTAAAATAAATGAGCCCATGCCATCCCACCCCATCCCATCCCAATGCTCTACCACTGAGCCACCAGGCCCCATAATCAATGTGACCTCAAGGAAGCAGTCATTTTAAGGTACAACTTATTTATTACTCTTACCATCTTTATTTTATACCCAATGGTTCAGTCCAATCTATTCAGATCATCTTGAAGGTAGAACTCAATAAGTCCAAGTAAATAACATCTCTCTTAAAGCACGCCTTCACTGATTTTGAACGTGCTTCTTTTGGGTCTAGTTTGAGCAGTACATGTAAATTCATGCAATTAAGCATTGACCCAGTTTTAGGTTTTAGGTTTTTTTGATACTTTTGATACTTTAATATATTAAAACTTTGAGTACCCTAGCATTGCACTAGACTATTTGTGTTATTAGCTTATGTGTGCCCTGAGTTACACCATCTATCATTCACAAATTTACACTCTTATACTGCATACTGTACATACAAACGTCATATATTCGTTATACAATATATATAAACTTACTGGTGATTCCTTCTGACATGATGTCTGTCATCTTACAGCAGGAGGAAATCATCCTCATACTGAGCTTGTCCACCACCAGGACCTAAAACACATTGACACACAAAAGAGAACATGAAATATTGAGTGATTGTATTTTTAGTGCCATCATTAAAAGCAAATGATAACAAAGCTGGTGTGAATGACAGAATACCTTCCATTTTCCTTTTTCTCTTGCCTTCTTGATAACATTGTTTATTATTTCTGTAAAGAAGTAACAATGGAAATAAAGGTGAGTCAAGACATAAAAAAACAACAACCCTGTAACAAAATGATTTGAAATATTTTAAATGGTAAATGGTCTGCACTTATATAACCTATTGGTTATTGGTTATACTTTACACTGCTTCTTATTCACCCATTCACACTCACACTCACACATATTCACACACCGATGGGGGAGCTGCTATGCAGCTAGCCACCACTCACTGGGAGCAACTAAGTTGGGGTTCCGTGTCTTGCTAAATGACACTTGACATGTGACCAGAGGAGCCGGGGATCAAACCAACAACTGTGAGATTGGTGGATGATTGTTCTACCTTCCTGAGCCACAGTCGCCCCTCGTGGCTAACATTTAACTAACTAACTAACATTAGCTAACTAACATTTTAGTGTTAAACCCTGAATTTCTCTTGGTTTACTAGATAATAGACCAACAGAATAGATGCTTAAGAAATAGAAAATAAAGTACTATAAATAACAAGCATTCAGTTTTTATTTCTATCACAGTGAAGAGATAAACACTCTTTTCATTTTACCAATATCACATAAAGGTTAATGTAAAGTGTTTCAATACAACAGTGTTTTAAACATTTATTTTTGATAAATAATCTAATAATATTCATAGTTAAGTAGAAAAAGAAAACTTAGCTCTTTGTCTAGAGAGTGATAATAAATTGTTCAAACTGTTAACGGCCGTTACGACAGTATTATTGCAAGATACTTCCATATTACCAATACCAGCTGTCACTGGGAGAGGAGCAGCTTGCATCCTGGACATATCACCTGTCTATAACATAGAGACAGACAGACAACCATTCACACTTACATTTACACCTATGGACAATACTATTTATACCAGTATTTTGCTGCCTTTAAGCTTGGGTGCCAGTCAGACACATGGTGTGACAAAATCCAGGGTATCAACAAATAAAAACCACAAACAGTAAAATGCAGCAAATAAATATTTGAATTCACCATAATGTATTTACACAATGACCAGTTCATACACACAAGCTCAAGTTCTTCCCCCCTGTATCCCTTTATAACCAGAAAAGTTTCACATATAGTTAAATGGTCTGCACGTATATAGCGCTTTTCTACCTATTGGCACTCAAAGCACTTTACACTGCTTCTTATTCACCCATTCACACTCATAATCACACACTCATAGACCGATGGGGGAGCTGCTATGCAGCTGACCAACACTCACCGGGAGCAACTAAGTTGGGGTTCAGTGTCTTGCTCAAGGACACTTCGACATGTGACCAGAGGAGCCGGGGATTGTACCAACAACTGCAAGATTGGTGGACAACCGCTCTACCTTCCTGCGCCACAGTCGCCCGCTAGTTAGTACCATTTAGCGAGCAAATGTTATTTGTCAGACTTGCAACAATATGCTGCTGTAGTACGTCCTAATAACCATCTATCATGTGTGATTAGTAAAAACAGAATTTTAGAACTGCATGAAGGTAAACCTGAAATATCAAATTGGCGTAAGTATTCAAACTCTTTGCAGCAAGATTTGAAATTTTGCTCAGGTGTCTTCTTTTGATTGTTCCTGAGATGTTAATACACCTTTAGTGGCAACAACCTGTGGTAGATTTAAGCGATTGGACATCATTTGGAAAGGCTAAAAATGCATTAGAGCAAAATCCATGAGGAAGTGCCTGCAAAGATCAGAGACAGGATCATTGCAAGGCACAAATCAAGAGAGGGCTAAAACCTGCACTACAGGTTCCCAAGGAACAGTGGCCTCCATAAATGTCAGAAAAACAAGTTGGTCGCCTGGCCATACTGAACAATCAGGGGAGAATGTGACAGGGACTGAGCAATAAGGGGAAAAGGGGATAGTCCCCATCCAACCTGACTGAACTTGAGAGGATTTGCATTGAAGAATGGATGAAAATCCTTAAGTGAGCAAAGTTTGTCACATAATATGCAGAAAGACACTAGAGTCTCATTGCTGACAAGGGTGCTTCATCAAAGTACTGCGTAAAGCACCTAATTATTTGAGTATATATCATGTAAAAAATTTACAGTAATTTCTAAAATTATTTTTTTCACTTTGTCATTATAGGTGCTGAATGTAGATGAATAAGTAAAACAATAATTAAAAAACTGTAGTATCAGGCTGCAACATACCAAAATTGAAAGAAATGTTTAAACATTATTTTATTATTTATTCTGTAAAGTGCCCTGAGATGACTTTGTTGTGAATTGGTGCTATATAAATAAAATTGAATTTAATTTTGAATTGAACACTGTAGTTAACCCTACAGTGCATTCAGAAAATTCAATTCAATTTTATATAAATTTCTAAAAATCTATTACAGAGAAAGAGTCTGTTCTTGAGGTGTAAATCGAATGTCTGTAAGATATTTCACAACATCCTATCACTTTTAAGCTGTGTCCCAGTTTTCCTCACTGTGGGTTTAAGCGGCAGTCCAGTCTGTCAGACTGAACATTAAGCGCCCACTGCAATCACTGCCCATAATCTCCTTTTAATCCTCTTACCCCATCTACCACTATTTCTGGGATGTTTCTGTGTCAGCAACTATGACGTCACAGAGAAGCACTATGGGCTCTAACACACACAAACAGAACAGATCCTACTAAATACGTAAAAATGTCCGTTTATTTTGCCATAGACCATTGGGCCATTTCACTAAATGCGCTGCCCCAAAGGTGTCATGAACACATTAGCATGACAACAGGATTACAACCAAATACAGAGCCACCTCTTTCTTTAACAGTGGTAATTGAGAATGTAATAGATTTTGAAAGATGTCGGTAGCGTTTATCAAAAATATTTCCATTAAGGTGGCTCAGATATTTAAAATCCTAGTCTCAAATCAGCCAGGCCCCACTGTCTCAGGAAAGGTAGCAATTACACTAAATGATTTATACATAAGTGACTAGTCCTGTTTATCCAATTACTAAACAGGATACACTGGAAGTGTCACACAAGAATAAGTCACCTGACAAGTATTGTGGATTTAATCCCCAGATTTAGGATTTAGCCAGAGTGACAGCAGTACACAGAATGGTTAAAGAGAGTAAACATAGTTTATCAGGGTCTGTGCAAGGTATTATTTATTTGTGTAGCTCACATGCTGCTTTCATGCTCTATACTCTGCACCTACACTATATGAAAATTATTTGTCGTAAAGGACTGTTACACCATGAGATAGACTGGCGACCTGTCCAACAGGTACTATGGCTGGGTATTGCCAATGACTTCACAATACGATACGTATCAGAATACAGTATGTAAGATTTTATAGAAGCTGAACTGTCCTTGATGTTAGCTGGTGTCTAATCTGTTTAAAATTCTGATCTACATGCTCAGGTTTAAGAGCCCTTCTCTGAGCCTCACCAGCTATAGAAAACACTCTTCCTGCAGCTACACTTCTTCCTCGGATACAGAGAAAATGTTTAGCTAAGATGGAGAGTAATGGAAAAACAGGTTCATTCTTTTTCCAGGAGCTGAGGGGATCTCCACTAAGAGTCAGTGGGACTTGCTCCATGTAGTTTCTGACTTCATTCTCAGCCAAGGCATTGATGGAGGAGAGAGCTGATGTTTTGGTTGCCAAAAGCTCTCTCAGATCAAGGTCACAAGGATTGGCAAACTCCATAGATCTTATTTTGCATCTTATTTATGCTACATTTTCAACTACACTGTATGGCTGCAAGTCTTTACAAATAAAGCACAAGAGTGCTTCAATAATCTATTAGCCTGTTGTCAATTTGTCCCAGTGGTGTTGTGTAAGGTGAAGGTGCAGGTTCGTATTGTTGCTGCAGTATTTCACTTTAGTTTTGCGTTCTTGGCATATGGCGATGTCCATGTCTAACTCGACACTACCTGGCTTTTGAAAAAATAAAAAATTCTCCCATATACTTGTTTTCAGCTATGGTGTTGGAGGGTAATGTTTTGCCTTCATGTTTTCTCTTTCAGCTGCTGTGGATGCAAGATTTAATTTAACACACGCTGCCACCTCATGGCGACAATGAGCAACGTCCTATAATATGCAACACTAGAGAGATGGAAGTTTAATGTGCACCTGATGTACTTTCCCTGGGCATCGATACAACAAAGTTTGAATCGATATGCATATTGGCAAAGAGTTATTAAAAATACATCGCCAAATTGATATTTTAAACACAGCCCTATCGTATACCCTACCTCTCACTGAATGACAGCTAGATAGGCTCCAGCCCCTCGACAACCCTGAATAGGATAAGATGTTGAAGATAACGGATAGATGTATCAACATTTTGAACAAGTTTACTTCCTCAGTGGAATGCTAGTGACAGGCTTAAAAATGTTGGCTAAGCATTTTTCTTTTTCTTTGTAATGCAGAAAGAATGGTATGCTTTCCTCACTCCTGGAGCTCTCGGTGCTTCAGACAAACCCACCACACCCTCACAGAACAGTCCTCAAGTAGAGGAGACAAGCTTAAAAAGAGAGTGTGTAAATTATGAAAAGGAAAAAAATTAAGCATTTTACTATTAATCGACTTGCACTAACTACTTAAGATGAAAAAGGAAATCTCCCTTTTTCAAAAGTATTAAAATTTCTAATTCAGTACTATGTAGAAGCTCTTTCTACAATAGTTACACCTTTGTGCATCCTTAACTCTATACTCTTACTTGCCAGAATACATTTGTTTGAAACTGCCTATGTGCAAACTTGCTTATGTTCAAACTTGCTTAACCTTTTGGATTATTTCTTCAATACTTTCCCAGCAATTGATTAACTTTTTGGGCTGCATTAACAGGTTATTTGTGCAGCATGCTCACCATCACCAGTGGTTAGTTTGGAAAACACTTTGGCAAAAAAAATTCATCCATCCATCAATAATCTTACCCACTAATCCTGTACAGGGTCACAGGTGGCTGGAGCCTATTCCAGTTGTCATTGGGCAAGCCCACACTGGACAGGTTGCCAGTCTATCTTAGGGCCAAAACTGAGAGAAACATACAGACAGACAACCATTCACATTCACACCTATGGGCAATTTAGAGTCACCAATTAACCTAACTCAAAAGGAAGGCCTAAGCACATTCTCCAGCGTTGGTTTTTAAGTTTTTAAGTTTTACAGATGTTTGGAAGGTTGTATAATTGTGTTTGTAAGATTATCTTTTAAAAGTTTGGCCTCTGTTATGATACCAGAATTAATAATATATATCTCACCCATACTATTTACTTTGTCCAAGGACTGGATTATGGATTATGGATTATGACTTTAGGTGAAAGCATATACATTTGCTGGCTCCTTTATGCACACCTTTGTATTCTAATGCAATACTGTACAATAAAATACTTGAATTCTACTTTTGAAAGATTATATATCTCAGTTTAAAGTTTAAAGTGTCAGAAAGGTGATAATTCTACTATGTGTTTGCTATGTGCTGCCATGTTTATTAATAAAAAATATATAGATAATAGTCATACTGGAGTGCATTATAAGAAGAGATGATTATAATGTATAATTAGAAAGTTAGAGGGCTGTTTAAAAACACTGTCCTCCTTGGCTCCTGTATGCTGCAATGCTGAGTTTTCGCCAGCTACCACAGATAAAGAAATTAGGGGAACTGGGTAAGTCCCTGGTTGGCCCTGAAAGACAGACAGAGTCAGGAAAATGTAGGAAATGTGTTGTGAATACATTTAATTTATGTGCAATTTGACGATGAACCTATAGTGGCCCCAGTCCCTATAACAGATGTTATAATCAAAAATGACTGTTTATCATTCTATTTGCTGCCAAGGACAAAATACTGCTCAGATCGATTGACAGTCCACCTACAATTAATTAAAGAATAGGAACAAAATATAAAATTGCAATATAGTTAATTTCATATCCTGATATAAATACAGTTCAAATCTGTGTGCCAGGCTTCCAAAATTAATCAGAGCTTGAGAAGTAATTAGATTACTCTACTGCTGCATGTATACATAGATTTACAGTCACCTGCTGTCTTACGGGCATGTAAATGCAGTCTGTCAGGGTAAACCCATATAAGTATAAACAGAAAGAAACTTCACACTGTGCCAAGCACTTTCAAGTTAGCAATATGCAGTTTAAAAAACAGATATGACTTTGACTAAAGTAAATTCTTTAACTACTCAAAGAGGCATAACGAAGAATTATAGCTCAGTTATTGACTAAAGATACACATGATCTGAGCAGGCCGCACTAAAACCTAAATACAGGTTTGTTAAGCTTACACACCATGTGTAATTGTTAAACTACTACTATTTTCTACCTACCCACAAATGGCTGTGTATACAGACATTGGCATGGGCAACACTCCCTCAGACATATTGTGTCATATTAATACCAATGTATTAAATGGATTTATTAGATTTAGTCTGGGAATATTGGATTATAGAGCTTTTTTCTGTGTATAAAAAAAATCTAAATACCCCTAAACTGACATGAATTAACACAAATTATGCATGTAACACATTGTAAAAAAATCAGGAAACTAAGACTGGTACAATTAGCTTTTCTTCTGTTCAAATTCATTCTTGTTGGGTACTAAACTCACTATCTGCTTCGGTTTCTGCTCTAATCAAAGTGCTCCTAAATGGCACTAACTCAGATGTCACTGAACTTTTTTTGCCATAAGTTCAGCTTTTGTTCGCTGTTGCATCACAAGGATCTTTTTGTTTGTCTTGCATAGGAGCAACTATACCAGGTTTCTAATAACAATGAATAGTCAATTGATGGCCAAGGGAAATTTTGCCATTAGTGTTAACACACCCAAAGTCTTAAAATGTACTGTTAGTTTATGGTAATTTGACCAAGTTTAAATTTGTCTGGGAACATGCATGATTACAAAATCGAGACAAACGAAACTGACTTTATGGGGGGATTGTGTATTATTACATAGTCCTTGTGTCAAAATGATAATGATTCCTAAACATAATTTTACACTTATTATTTATATCCTAATAAATATAAGGGACTATCCCTAATAGATTATATGGAATGGAGTTTTTAACACCTAGACCTCTCAAATTTCTTCTGATTGATGTGTTTAAATGGATCTGTATTGGTAATTATTAAGTACTGTTAAGGATTTATTTGTAGTCTGCTTTATAAACATAACATGGTTAAATATAAAGTACTGTACTATAACTGTAACCAAATAGTGGGCAAGTAGGTAAACATACACACTAAGAAACTCTCCTGGGAATACATATTTTAAAGTACCCTTTACATTCTTATTTAAAAAAAAAACCATATGCTTAGAACTGCATTAGCCCAACCACCATTTATAAGGTTACTGTTTTTACATTTTATAGAGAAGCTGCAAGAATCTAGTAAAGTAATTTATTTGTTACTGTGACCTTTAAGGTTCGCTGAGACTAACCAGCTTTGATACCATACTATCGACTGCATTAATGCTGCAGCTATGGACTGTTATGTGACAATCACATACAACCGATAGTAGAATCAAACACTTGTTTAATTGTAATTGATGACTGCCAGAGTCTGACTCTCCTTTCAGCAACCCCTCCTTCCCTGAGAATGATGTCAAACCACATAATCCGCAGACAAAAGATTAGCGAGGCAGGATTTACACCAAACAGGGACGCTGTGCTTGTGTATAGCTCAACGAATTCTGACATTTCTATTAGAACAACGTTGAAAACTGTATTTTTTTATATTGTTTTTAACAAATCTTGAGAAACGTGTGCATGGGCTTTTTTGCACATCAAACTTCAAATAATTTAAAAAAGTAACCGAGATCTGCATTGTCTAATATTATCACCAAATAGAAAATAAGTAAAATGCAAGAACCGCACTTATCTCATACGATATGTCACTCACACAATAAGCTATTTAATGCTAGACTGCTTTACGTGATTTTGAAATAATATTCACAAACTTGGCAAGCCTGTGTCAACAGGTTAATATTTTTAACGTAAATCTTTTTTAGAAATAAAATAAACCGTTCTTACTATCTCCAACAATGGCTTTCAGTCCAAGCGGTGCCATGATGAACCCTCTGCTGCACGACTACTTTGCCACACAAAACTCAGCTTGCTGACTCTACTGTCAAGCTGAAAGAATAAGGAACACGCTTCCGTTTCCATTACATCCAAAATAAAAGTATATGTGTATTATGTATATAAGTATATATATGTTTCGTTAACCCTAAATATTATGCACATGTAGTGCATTGTTTATAATATAATAATAATTGTTAATATAATAATAATAATAGTAATAGTGATGATAATGATAATAATATTAACATTAATCCATAGGCTGATAACAACATTAGCAATCATAGAAAGGATACAAAACAAGTTATAATTAAATAATATAATGATGAAATAATAGTGTAGTAATAATAATAATAATAACAAAGATCAGGGTTATGTATTCTGTGAGAACATTTGTCTAGTGACTGGTTCCTGGCTTCTACCTATCAGGCTTTAGATTCCCAGTTTTGAAAAATAATTTTCTTGGTGATTGTTAGAGAGATGAGTACTGAGTTTGTATAATTAACTTAACTTGACCTTCTTTACACCTTCAAATGCACATGTCCACCTGTTCATTGTTACAGTACTTATTGCATAACATGCTGTTCTCTAACAAGGTTATTAACCGCAAAAATTACAATGTGGTTCATGGATCATGTCTTAACAATGAATCAACCGCCAAATGTTCTGGTTCAATGACAGTTTGTATTTAAACAGTCCACACCTAACAATTGACAAGTTATTGAGTCATTTAAATTTTTTGTTGCGGTATACCCACCATTGTTGTTAGCTTTTCAATTAATTATTTTAGATAAAGAATGGTTTTACTTTCAGGATGTAATATTACTGTAGCATAAACTTTTTGTTTTCCATAGATTTCACCTGAAAGTCAAATATCCCTAACTTTTTGTGAATAGTGTATGTTCAAGTAGTGTATAAAAATATTTATACTAAAATAATGTCAATTAGGATGATGAAAAGCATTGCCTGGGTGGGGGGCTGTGGCGCAGGAGATATAGCAGTTGTCCACCAATCCCAAGCATTGTTAGTTTGATCCTCTGCTCCTCCTTTCACATGTCAACATGTTCTTCAATAAGAAACTGAATTCCAACTTAGTTGGGGTTCTTTCTATTAAAATCACAGAAATTGCCTGGCAAAGTTGCCATTAAATAGCTGTTAATAGTTCACAAAACAATAAGTTGTTTTAAAATACTTTTGGAACATGATATATAAGGAGTCCTTATCTTTTGTACAGTATATGACTAATGCTCAAAGCATTAGTCAAGAGAAAAGAAACAAAAGGAAATGTTTTTTTAAAAATGAAGAAATAACGAGATGGAAAGTATATGTTAGAGAGATAGGGGAAAATATAAAATATTTGAAAAAATTGAAAAAAGTACAGCTTCTCAGGGAAATTAAGTGTGCCAGAATGTACAAAATTAGTACAAGAAATAGAAAAAGAATATGAAAACAAATATGAAAAGAAACAAGAACAAAATGGCCATGCAAGCAAGAACGTGTTTAAGAGAAGCATATAACGTAAGGGAGGAGTAGAAACAAAAGACAAACTGAAAAGGAAACCTTAGCCTTGGTAGGTCAGGAAGATGAAAATGCATTTGCAAGAAGAAAAAGAGAAGCATTAGGACAAAGTCCTAATCCCCCTCCCTACCCAACTGAACCATTGCAGTATAACGTTGCAGAGCTTACAAATACACTAAATGATTTAATGGCCAGGGCAAGAGGCAGATATCAGGCCAGAGCAGACTGGACAGAAATTAATCACTGTATCCAAAAAGAAGAAAAAGACAAATATGTCTACTTTATCAGTCTGAAATTATTGTTTGATATACACAGTGGTCATGCCACCAGATAATGCAATGACAGCCCATATGAGTAAAACTTAAATAATGTTTACCTGAAAGGTCCTCTACCTTAAATAAGTAGCTTAATCACAAAACACAATTGATCATCGCACTGCACGAACTGGCAAATCGGAGAGATTATGCCAGACTTGCAGAACTACACTTAAAAGATAAAGATAACAAAAAGTGACAAGTTTTTCTTACAGAAGGAGAAACAATTTATATAGTTACAAATAGTAAATATAGGGGAAGAGGAAGAGACAGAGGTAGAGGGAGAGGCAGACGTAGTAGAATATGGGACTCAAACGAATGTCACAGATGTGGAAAACAAGGAAACTGGGCTAAAGACTGCAAATGCAGGAAGGCCCCAGAAACAGAACAAGACACTTCTGTATGACTAGATATAACAAAAGAGTAAAAACAGGATGCTGTAAATGTAAAAGGCGAGACAAAAGACTTGACAAACTCAGACGTGGATAGCATGGAAGTGATGACTTTTGACCATATAGATTATCATATATACATTAAACCCATCAACATTCTTGTCAGTCAAAACAGATGGAACACCACATGACTGTGAAGCGTTAACCTGACCTGACTGACAGACCATAGACACAACAATGTTTGTAGTACGGTACATGTGTTTGCACAGCAATGGAAAAACAGAGGAAGAAATGAAAGAAAAGAAGAAATGAGAAAAGAAAGGATTATACACCTGTCTAGAAGGGAAACCTTTTCTACCATAAATCATGCAGCATATTTAAATAGTTAAATATGCTGCATTATTGAGCCATGGACTATGTTATGATTCAAGAGGAGGGTAGCAAACATAGGAAAAGTATTCACACCATATGTGTCTTTGCCATATGGGTTTTCAAATTATTTGAAAAAAATGTGTTTAGCCTGTACTATTTGTGCAAAACATAATCCACAAGGAAACTTAAGATCAAAACTAGAATAATTTCCAAAACCTCAGTTCCCATTTCAACACATTTGTATTGTAAACCTAAACAAATGTGAGGGAAATAAATATTGCCTAGTGATAATCAATATGTTCACAAAATGGGTAAAAGTGTTGCCATGCTCATACCCAGACACAGTGACATAGCCAAGGCTATACTAAAATAAATAATACCACAATATGGTATTCCACAGAAAATATATAGTGACAATGGGACGGACTTTGCAAATCACTCATGGCACAGGCACTAAAAATTTAATTTTAAAAAATGTCGTGCTTATCACCCACAATCTGTGGGGCTAGTAGAAAGACACAATGGAATCATTAAGTCAAAAATAAAGAAAACAATGGAAGAAACAGGAAAAATTGGCAGCACTGTCTTCTTCTGGTGATTAAATTAAATATGAATATCACCCCAACTTCATCAGGACTAGCTCCTTTTGAGATGAGGTATGGCAGGCCTTACCAAATACCACAATTACAACCATTTCAGAGACCTGAGCTAATTACATGATGCAAATTTTAACAAAAGAAGAGATCTCTTCTGTCAACTCTGTTCCAGAGACCCCACTGAATCCAGAAGATCCAGTAATGCAGCCAGGAGACTGCTTTTCTTAACAATTCAAAAACCGTAGTAATTTCATCAGTTCTATTTGTTTTAAAGAGTAATTCTCAATTACAATCATCTTTAGATAATATAACCTGGTCGAAATTCAAACTAAGACTTGTGGGAGTGTTTAACATTAACATCTGTACAAATTTTGGCCTATTATATCTTCAATAAAATTTGAAAGAAAATTGTCTAATTGCAAAGCCGTTGTGAGCCAATGTGACAGTCGGCTGATAAATGGCTGTTATAATTTGCATTTAGCATTAATTATTTGAGCATCTGAACTCCTTTTGCTTCAACATATTAAAACATATAACAATGCAAGAGACAGTGTACATGCAGCATGCAGGACAGAAATGAAAGTCTATCTGTAAGCACAGGCAGACACTGAAAATATCATAGTTGATTCAATCACAAGATGCCAATCATGCACAGAAGAACACTTTTTGATAAAATAGCTTAACCTTTCCCACTTATCTTATTTTGATTTAGCTAATGAAATATATGGGAGCAGCATTTGAAACATCATAGAAACAATTCTGTTCTTCATTCAGAGAGACAGACACATCTGAGATCAGACCAATACAAAAACACTTTAGTCAATTTCTTAGACTTCACTGAATCCCCTGTCTTATGCAAGTCACACATCTGTATGTCTTTCTGTGACACTCATTTAGGGCTTTTGTCCCCATACGTCTCATAATCTCAACATTTGGAGTAATCTATTATTTTCCCTGGTGTCTGTTTGCCCTCCATTCTCTTCCTGTCACTTAATTCTTAGGCCTAGTCCTAGTGTGTCCTTCTTGCCACACTTCCAATAAGGCAATGCCAAAACTTCAAATTCTACTTTGGAGACTGTGGCGCAGGAAGGTAGAGCGGTTGTCCACCAATCTCACAGTTGTTGGTTCAATCCCAGCTCCTCTGGTCACATGTTGAAGTGTCCTTGAGCAAGACACTGAACCCCAACTTAGTTGCTCCCCGTGAGCGTTGGCCAGCTGCATAGCAGCTTCCCCATCGGTGTGTGATTGTGAGTGGGAATGGGTGAATAAGAAGCAGTGTAAAGCACTTTGGGTGCTAATAGGTAGAAAAGCGCTATATAAGTGCAGACCATTTAGTTTTGGACCTGCCAGTTCACACGAACAGCGACTCTTCTCTATGAAACGCTCTCCCCTGTAATAACCTGGGACTGGGTCTTGAGAATGACAAACTTAGAAGGCAAAGAGAAGACAAAGAGTTCACCTACCCTAATAATACCATATTTGGTTTTCATAATCATAGTCCCAGCCCCCTTTACTTCCTGCACTCCGTCCGTGCACGGCTCTTCAACACTTCTTCGACGTCTCTGTGAGGGTGAGGATTCCTAAGCTCCATCACATGATTTTCCATCAGACTAACATTCACCGGGAGACACTAGGTTGTGTTTCAGCATCTTGCTCAAGGACACTCATAGGATATAGTATATATTTCCTTAACAGTATGTTTATTTAATTACAAGCATTCCATGATTATTGGTGTTAGTGCAACTCATATCATTATGAGCCTGTTGAGCCAAATTCTGTTCAAGCATTTGGTACAGGAATGATAGTCGCTGTCTTTAAGCGTGGCTGTGTACACTGTGGCTTCCTTCAGTGACTTGTTAAATATGTCAGTGAAGTAAGCCACCAATTTATGTGCGCATGCCTTTAGAGCTCAATCTACGACCCCATCTGAACCAGTTCTGGACCTTCCTGCCATTGATGGTGGGGCCTGCTTGACCTGGTATTTGTGCAAAATATTTGGTTGCCTTTCTTTTTCTTTCTGGAAGAAGTTGGTAGACACAGAGGTGTGTGAGGGGTGTAGGAGGTGGCACCTCCATACTGCTGGTGTTACAGTCAAAGCAAGAAAAGAAAGCATTCACCTGATTAGGGAGGGAGGGAGGGATCAACTGTGGAGTGTGGGCAAGGGATTTGTTTCTATTATATACATGTTATAATCATAATCATAATCAATAACTCTGACTGTCCGAGGTGGGTGGTTGGGCAGACTTTGTAGGCACCTTTAAAATTAGTGTAAACCTGGTCCAGTGTTGTTTCATTCCATGTTCCGATGTGTACTGTATGTTCTTGTGGAATTTGTGTGGTTAAAGTCCACCACCCAAATGATGAAACTATCCGGTAGTCTATCCTGTTTTTTACTGATTGCCTTATGCAGCCTGCTAATGGCAAACTTTGCATTGGTGAGTGTACACAGCAAACACAAACATGTGCTATGATCAAGACTGAGATGAAATGGCCTGCATTTTTGCATCAGAAACTCAATATTTTTCTATATCAGTGCAAAAGTTGCTCCTCACAAAAACCCACACACCTCCTCCTCTTTTCATCTCAGCTTCTTATGTGTGGTCTGCTCTGTAGGCACTGTGGTCCTGTAGTTCCAAAGCTGCATCCAGGATGTTTCCATGTCACCATGCCTCAGAAATTATTGCTGTTTTAAACCAATTGCAGTCTCATTTTGTTGACAAGGTAGCGAGCATTGACTAGAAGTAAACTGGGAATGAGGTGTGTGGACTCTGGCACAGCCTGGCTCTGCAGCCTGCCTGTTAATCTCACTTCTGCATCTGTATCTCCGTGCACTCTGCCTTTCCGCCGCTGGGTTGGCAAACGTGTGTAAGATAAAAAGTTGCTGTGAATAGGAGAGCCTCGGATAGTTGAAACTTTTATGCTTCCCCCACAGCAAACAAAGCAACTGGAAAAGGTAACATTACATTTTGTTGCAGCAGAGGAATTCATTTTCTGTTTCCATTGGTGAGCTGTTACCCACGTGCGGCGGTTCATCTCTGCTGCCTTCACCGGCCTGTTGTGACTTCCACTGGGCATCGGCAACCTCTACCTCCTCCGTGCATATGGTGGCTGTATTGTGGCCTTGTATAATCATATGTCGAAGTTTCCTTGAGCAAGACACTAAACCCCAACTTAGATGCTCCTGGTGAAAAAGGAGATGAAATACTATCGGTGGTGGCACAACCAACTCAATCAGTATATCTGAACCCAATCGAGTTCAGTTTTCTAGTAAATAATGAAAATTATAATAGTGCAAAGGTTTCCTTCCCTTGTAGGTATTTAACTTTAATGTTTAAAATCTGGTGTCTGAAACAAAACAAAAACATTGTGCTTGTTGAGTAAGTCTACACTTATTTAGCGCTTTTCTACCTATTGGTAATCAACTTGCTATGCAGCTTGCTGGGAGCAACTATTTTGCTAAAGAACACTTTGACATGTGACCAGAGGAGCTAGGGATTCAGTAACTGCGGGATTGGTGGATGACCACTCTATCTTCCTGCGCCACAGTCGCAGGTGAATGGCATCAGGTGTAACACACCTGTTAAAGGCAAAACAATGAGTAGTTAAAATTACACCTTAAGAGAAATAAATAATTCTCAGAAGGTACCCAAAGAGGTTGAAGGAACTCATAAAGACAAAGGGAGTACCCATAAATGTAGATGCAAAGTTTTTTCATTATTTCTAAATAACATTTTTTTGTACACACTCCTTGATCATTTTTGTTACTTTTGATGATGAAAATATGTGTAGTAACTTAATATGCATTAGATATTAGATGTTAATGAAAACATTTTTACTGTTTTTGTTATTTCAAAGAAAGGGATGCAATGTTTCCTGGAACTATAATTATAAAATGATATGCCATACTTTAACCCATTCACACTCACATGCCGATGGGGGAGCTGCTATGCAGCCGGCCAACACTCACTGGGATTGAACCAACAACTTTGAGATTGCTGGACAACCGCTGTACTTTCCTGCACCACAGTCACCCCTCATTATAAAATACAAATAGGCAGGAGTCTTCTTTTATCCTGTTAGTATTTCTTAATCAAATGTGGCCTAAACTGTAACATTGAATATAATGAGGCAATTTTACGGGAAAAGAAAATAAATCTTGCTGAATATTTATTTGCAGATCTTTTGTTGTTACAGCAAAGCGGACAATGTCCCTTACGTGGCGCACCAACAGGTGCAGAGATACCTGAGGGGGATTTGTTGGGTTTTGTTGGGTATATTATGTAAAGTATCAGCTAAAAGAGAATGTTGTGAATATATATGTTTTGAGTTGGCACTATATAAGTACATTTGAATTTAATTGTTGACCATGGACCATGGACCACAGGGTCAGTGGTTCGATCTCTGCTCCCGGCTACATTTAGAAGTGTCCTTGGGCAAGACATCCCAAGTTGCTTCCGGTGGGTCAGGTGAGCACCTTGCATGGCAGCCACCGCCTTGTGTGTGTGAATGGGTGAATGGGAATCAACATTGTAAAGCACTTTGGATAAAAGCGCTATATAAGCGATTATTTCAGCATGCTCAAAGCAAATACTGCATCTGTTGTACTCTTTTATAGGCATGAAACCATATTGCTGCTCACAAATGCTCACCTCTGCCCTTAGCTTAGCTTCCCCTAGTATTTCCCATAACTTCATTGTATGGCTCATCAGCTTTATTCCTCTGTAGTTGCCAAAGCTCTGCACATCTCCCTTGTTCTTAAAAATAGGCCACAGTACACTTCTCCATTCCTCTGGCATCCACTCACTTTCCAAGATCTTGTTAAACAAACCAGTCACAAACTCTACTGCCACCTCTCCTAGATACCTCAACAGGTATGTCATTAGGACCAACGGCCTTTCAACTCTTCATCCTCTTCAACGTCCTCCTCACTTCACTCTTACTAATCTTTGCTACTTCCTGGTCCACACCAGTCACCTCTTCTACTCTTCATTCCCTTTCATTTTCCTCATTCATCAACTCTTTAAAGTACTCCTTCCATCTTCCTATCACACTCCTGGCACCTCTCAATACATTTCCATCCTTTAATCACCCTAACCTGCTGCACATCCTTCCCATCTCTATCTCTTTGTCTCACCAACTCGTAAAAATCCACCTCTCCCTCTTTAGTGTCTAACCTAGCACACAAGTGCTCATATGCTCTTTGTTCTACCTTCACCTTACGCTGCATCTTCCTGTACTCCTGTCTACTCTCTTCACTCCTCTCAGTGTCCCACTTCTTCTTAGCTAACCTCTCATCTCATATACATTCCTGATATTCCTCCTCCACCACCAAGTTTTCTTGTCCACTTTATTATTTCCCGATGACACATATGACACAAAATTCAAAGTCCCTACTGTCAGCCCTAAACTTTTGGCTTTCCTCTTCCCTCTCTGCCTACAAACACGACTTACTCCTCTCCTTCTTCGAACAACAGTAGCCCAATTTCCACTGGTACCCTGTAGGTCAATAGCACTGGTTGTCAAGGTTTTGGTTAAGGGAGGACCCAAGTAAGGAGACTGTGAGAGGGATTGCAAATAACAAGGGGCTTTTATTGACAGAGACTTAAATGGTGAACAGAAGTTGCTCCTAACAGGAGGATACTAGAAACCAGATTCAGAACAGATACAGACTAAGACAACTAACCACAGGACCAGCACACGAGGGGAGTTAACTTAATGGAATCTAAGATGACAACAAGAGGGGAACAGAATTTACCAAAATAAACACAGCTAAGGCTCAGGGACAAGTTAGGCTAGGAAATGAAAGAATGATTTAAAAAAAAAAAAAACAAAGGCTACTAAATAAATAAGGCACGGATAAATGTAAAATTACTAAAGCAGGTAAACACAATGGGAAGACTAAGGAGACTAACAGGAATATAAGAGGACACAAACTACCAAACAAATGAACACACGTAGTAATGACTAAAGTTAAACAGAAGACGACTTAAGAAAAACACACTGGAAGGGAAAGACAACCAATAGAGTTGGGGGAGCACATAAACTAACAATGGGGAGGCAGACACGAACAAACTGAAGCTCTCCGGGGACAGACAGGAGGCCCAGCAGATAGCCGGTCAGGAGGCCGGCGACGATGGCAGAAGACCTCCATTGGTCGGACAGGAGGCCCGGCGACGGCCGCTAAAGCCCTCCGGGGGCCGGACAGGAGGCCGGTGACGACCGCTGAGGTGGAGGCCCTCCGGGGGCCGGGCAGGAGGCCTGGAACCCCATAGAGGGGAACCAGGAGCTGGACCAAAGGGAGTGTCGGCCGACCTGGGGCCAGGAGCAGGATCAGGAACAGAGCAAGGCCGGACCACGACCGACCCGGAGCCAGGAGCAGAGCCAGGACCAGAGTCGAGGCTGGGCGAGGCGGCGAGCGAACCAGAGGCAGGTGCCATAGCAGGACTCGAGTCGAAGCCGGACGAGGCATCGAGTGACCCGGAGGCAGGTGCCATAGCAGGGTCAGCATCGGGGCCCAGCGGAGCACTGACTGGTCTGAAGGCAGGTGCCGGAGCAGGTTCAGAGTCGGGAGCTGGACCTGGGCAGACAGAGACGGGACAAACGGCCACCGCCCTCGGCGCCGGGACAGGAACAGGAACTAGACGAGCGGTTGCCACTCTCGAGCCGTGACAGCAACAGGAACAAGACCAGTGGGCAGAGTCATCAGAGGCATAGTCCACTCCCAAAGAAGCAACCCCACAACAGGAGCAGAGGTGGCGGCATCAACCCGCCCCGGAACAGGAGCAGAGGTGACGACGCCGACGGAAATGACGACAAGGATCTGGCAGGGGAGTGAAGGGAAGACTGAACTTAAATAGAGGAGGGAACAGGTGCAAACAATTAGGGACAACGAGGGTAAAGCTGGGCAAAAGAACCAGGCACAGGAAGTAGGGAGAAGGGGCCACAAAATAAAAGTCCAAAAACAGGAAGTGCACTGGGACCATGACACCGGTGGCAGTCGTTGTTAACCTGGGCCCCGGCCGATCCGGTATGGAAGTCACTTTCAGTGTGAAAGTCATGATTCGCATGTTTAATTTGGCATGTGTTTTACGTTGGATGCCATTCCTGACACAACCCTCTGCATTTATCCTGACTTGGAACTGGTACAAGAACTGGCTTGTGTCCCCTGGCTGTTGCATTAAACCTTGAGATCTATCAATATCTGTAAAATCAGGCCTTGCAGGTTCTAGAAAAAGGGAGCACCAAGTAATTTAGGATGATGACAAGAAGCAGCTGAATGAATTCTGTTTTATTGTATTATTGTCTGTTTATCTCATTGTGTAGTAAAACAAATAATTGTCATTCGAGGACAAAAGTTTTGATTGATTGATTCACTGATTCCAATCTGCACTACAGACCACTACACCAAAACAATCACACAAGACATTCTCATCTCTCAATTTTCTAGACATTTCATTATATTGGATTATATTTTCTACCTATTGGCACTCAACGCGCTTTACACTGCTTCTTATTCACCCATTCTGATTTTGTGTTAAAAATATAAATGAACTGCAACTGAATTAATTTGTGTTGCCTTTATTGGAGTATGCTGTCACATTTTATTCCAAATTTGATGTTTATTCAAAATTGTTTGTTGTTTCAGCTTGTGTAAATATACCGTAAATACCAAAAGTTAGCTTAGCGTTAATCTAGTAGATGGTAAATGGTTAGAATTGTAAATGGTCTGCACTTATATAGCCCTTTTCTACCTATTGGCACTCAAAGCGCTTTACACTCCTTCTTATTCACCCATTTGCACTCACAATCACACACACACACACTCATACACCAATAGGGGAGCTGCTATGCAGCTGGCCAACACTCACTGGGAGCAACTAAGTTAGGGTTCAATGTCTTGCTCAAGGGGCACTTCGACATGTGACTGGAGGAGCTAGGGATTGAACCAACAACTGCGAGATTGGTGTACAACTGCTCTATCTTCCTGCACCACAGACACCCCAGTGCCTATAATGTTAGATAATTATGTTTCTCAGTGAGTTTTGTGGTTTTGTTATTATTGTTTTAACCTTGTTTCCCTCTGTGCAGAGTGGCCGCCCTCCCTCTCTCCCTGTCATTGCCTCATCCCGGATTGGTGCTGTGGAGGTAGGCAAAGCTGCCCGCACTTGTCACTGATTGTCACGGCAGTAGCCTTTTTAAGCCTGCCTAGGGGCTCACTCTATGTTGGTTTGTCTTGGGAATTCTTCTGCCTGCTCTGGAGATTAGTCTACATGTCTGCAAGTACCTGGTCTGAACTGTCTATGCTCTAAATGTGACCCACCTTGTTTTGCTCTGTCTGTTTAGTTAACTTTTATAAGGTATTGGCCTCTTGTGTTAGCTATCGTTACCCCTCATTCTCAGAGGTGCTTTAAGTTTGTGTGTCCAGCCTACGTTTCTCCCTGTACTTGCCAGCCTCCGGGCAGTTTTCATTAAAACATATTTACTCCCTGCCTCAGCCAGTGTGATTGTGTGTGACTTACCGTAATACCAGTAGCATGTACATGGTAACAAAACCAAATGAGCATATATGACTTAACAATGTAATAGTATCCCTTTTATTTTTTCCGCCCCATTGATGTCAATAAAGCTAAATAACAGAAATCCAAAATAATCACTAAATCAACACCTCATCACCTTCATAAAGGAGAATTTATTTTAGTTGTCTTAGATCGAGTTAGTGTAGCTGATGAAATGTAGTGGAGTAAAAAGTGCAATATTTACCTCTGACATCTACTGAAGTATTACAAGCACAAGTACTTCAAATCTTAGACTTACCTCTAATTGACAATTACTCAGCTAAACACCTACTCTACAACACGATCATCAAAACACCAAACTAGGTAATGTTTTTCATTTTAGTTCTGATGAAAAAATACAAGATATAACTCATTAATGGTATTAAAATAGTACAAATGTTTTAGCTGCGAGGGGAAGCTGTGCAAAATGATTTTCTGGTGGCAGAGGTACAACTCCCACAGTGTGCTGTGGTTTCGTTTAGTATGCATAGACAGCACATGTTGTCAGGTTCCATTGTATATAGATATACAAGCAAATATTCAGAGTTCGACATCATTGTCAAATTTAGACCAGCAATGGCTCTTCAAAACTGAACAATTACTTATGCTCAGTGCCTTAATTCCTCTGCAGTTCTCTTCTCTTACAAGAAGTTACTGTGACAAAAATCAATTAAAGTTTATCTTCTTCCTAAACAGAATTACTGTGGACATCTTCAGTGTTAAATGGTTAAATCTGCTCAAATTATTCTTTAAACTCCCACTGATGTCAGATAGGGCTGGGTATTGCCAATAACTTCACAAATGGTGACTGTGGAAAGGAAGAGGTAGGAAGGTAGTGGTTGTCCACCAATCTCGCAGTTGTTGGTTCAATCCCCAGCTCAATCCCTAGTTCCTGCGAAGCACGATACTGAACCCCAACTTAGTTGCTCCCAGCTTGGCCAGCTGCATAGCAGCTCCCCCATCGGTGTATGTGTGTGGTTTTGAGTGCAAAAGGGTGAATAAGAAGCAGTAGCCAATAGGTAGAAAAGTGCTATATAAGTGCAGACGATACAAAGTGCAATACAATGCGTTCTATTTAAAAAAACTTTACATGAAAGATAATGGCGCCATCGTCCCAAAAAAAAAAAAAAAGGTATTGAGGTATTCTTGCTGCTTTTGGTATCCCAGTGGTAAATGTCTCCTGTCTCTCTTCCTCATCCATGATGGGCAGGTTATGATGATAATGATGTGGCTATTGTAAACCCTGATATACAAACATTACTGAAATTCAATTCAATTCATCTTTTTTTATATAGCGCCAATTCACAACAAAGTCATCTCAGGGCACTTTACAGAATAAAGTCAAGATTATAAAGATGTATAGAGAGAACCCAACATTTCCCCCTGGAGCAAGTCATAGGCAACAGTGGAGATGAAAAACTCCCTTTAACGGAAGAAACCTCCAGCAGAACCAGGCTCAGGGTGGACGGCCATCTGCCTTGACCGGTTGGGGGGAGTGGAAAGGGGAGAGAGAAAAGAGAGCAACAAAAAGCAACAACAAAACATCGGGCAGATTGGTAGGACCAGTAGCTGCACGCTGGAAGACACACAGCTTCAAAGCTGGGGACACCTGCAGAAAGGGACAGAGAGAGGGGACAGAGAAGGACAAAGACAACTGCGGGAGAGAACACACAGAGTTAATGACATACAGTGGTGACAATTGCAGGGTGAGAGGAGAGGAGAGATGGTCAAGAGGAGGAAAGGAGCTCAGTGCATCGGGGGGTGGGTCCCCCAGCAGTCTAAGCCTATGGCAGCATAACTATAACTAACTATATGCCTTATTAAAGAGGAAGGTTTTAAGCCTAGACTTAAAAGTAGAGAGGGTGTCTGCTTCCCGAATCTGAACTGGGAGCTGGTTCCACAGGAGAGGAGCTTGATAGCTAAAGGCTCTACCTCCCATTCTACCGTTGGAAATTCTGGGAACCACAAGTAGGCCTGCATTCTGAGAGCGAAGTGGTCTACTGGGATGATATGGTGCTATGAGATCTTCTATATATGATGGAGCCTGACCATTCAGAGCTTTACACCAGCTACTGGTCCTACCAACCTGCCCAATGTTTTGTTGTTGCTTTTGTTGCTCTTTTATTTTCTCTCTTCACTTGTTCTGCTGGAGGTTTCTTCCATTAAAGGGAGTTTTTCCTCTCCACTGTTGCCTATGGCTTGCTCCATTGTTGTTGGGTTTTCTCTATACATCTTTATAATCTTGACTTTATTCTGTAAAGTGCCCTGAGATGACTTTGTTGTGAATTGGCGCTATATAAATAAAGTTGAATTAAATTTAATTGAATTGATGATGATGATGAAGATACGCCTGCTACCATTGCAGAGTGGCACTGAGAGGCTGAGTTAAACGTTGCCTACTAGGCCGCCGAGTATTGACTCTGATATCGCGGGGGGCGATGGAGTGGCCGTTCAATCAGAGCAGGGTTTATCAAGATTTGCTGACCGATGTTTTGCATGTTTATTCCACGGCAATGCAATGCAGTACGAGAGAGAAAACCCTGACGGAGCAAATACCGCCCAGTCAGGAGGTTCTGGGGAGGACAATGGCTGCTGTAGTCATAGCATGCATACAGGTAACAGGATAAACATTAGAGAGATACCAACATTTAATTCTGTGGAGTTGTGTCAGCATTTGGACATGCAGGATATTGCTTTAAGCAACCTGCAGGATGTACCAAATAGGACTAGAAACATGTGATAAACAGCGCATTACAAAATTTGCCAGCAGATAGTTGTTTAAATGATATTTTTTTGTCTTCACACCCAGAGATCCTACCATTGAAAACAACTTGTGTGTTTCACAGTGTCTGGCATATTATCTATTTCCCACACAGAGCCCACCAGAAAGATGGGCAATTGCAAAAAAGATACATATCAATGTGGAGTTTGACAGCACACGTAAGGTAACTCTAACAGATATTTGTTTGAAAAACGCCTGGGGTTTAAAACTATAGTGTTCCATTATAATCATGGCAAAAATACAGTCCATCTATGGTTGCTATAAATGCTTTCACTATTTTTGTGATGGTCTCGTAAAATCGAAACAGTACCACAGTGTACAACAGTACACTGTCTGTTTCAGTGTTTTAGATATTTATAACTGCATCCTTGCTGAAAAAATGTTACATACCCTAGGAAACTCTACATGATGGTTAAACAAGATCTGCTCCTCACAGTTGCACACTACGTAATGCTCACTTAACCAACGTATCCTTCTGTTAAGCACCTAATGCAGATCAATTATATCCTTTTCAGGTATTAAAGAGTTAAAATTTTCGGACCATCCTAAACACCAAAACATAATTTTCACGTCCTACTTTTTTCTATCCAAAATTCTTTCAATTCTGAAGACCTTATCTTTATCGACAATCACCCGCTGTAACTATTTTCACAAAAGGTCCCCTGGAATATTTCACCAGCACAGTCCACTAATCTGTACACCGGGGGCTCTCAAGCTATACATTCAGATATTGTGAAATATTCATCACTGAATTTTTGTTCATATCCTTTCCTAAAAACACTGGAGTTTCGATAGTTGCTTCCACATTGTACTGTACTTGAAACTGACAATACTTTGAGTTTTAAAGACCACATATTCATTACTCTTATTAACATTTATGGGAGCCATTTTTATCGATCTGTGGTGAGAATTATTATAGGAACCAACAAGATCCTGTATGATTTCAATGTATTGCCTCGCTGAGAATGTCCCGAAATGCCTTTGTTACAGAGACCCCCGATTTATCTTTAAGACACCTCACCCATGAATACTTGGAGAAAACATCAATACATGTCAGCAGGTACCTCACAATGTAATTTTCCTCAAAATAAGCAGACATGTCCACCAAATCAGCTTGAAACTGTTTGTCTATACTGCTAACCAAGATCCTGTTTCTTGGAAAATGTTTGGCTGCATTGGCGTGAAGATGTATCCTGTTTCAATATTTACTGTTTAACTTCTGAGAGCGCTGGCTGTAACCCTGTGTGTGATCTATTTATAACACACACACACTAATATATACTTTATTTTATTTTAACAAATACGGCTTTTATGCATTGCTGTTTTTTCAAACGATGCCAGAGATCATAAAAACGGCTCTCATAACGTCCACAATTTCTGCAGTAAACGGCTGTATGGTGTGGGCGTGTCAATTGATTCCTGTGTAAGTAGATTAGCATATAAGCAGTAGGGGAGTTCCTCCTTCCACACACCCCCATCTGTAACCTGAATAGACCTTGTGCTGATCATCCTACTGGTGGTCAACAAACACATTATACACAGGTGGTGGAGCTGGTTGTGGTGGTGTGTTAGGATCTACTACTTCATCATCTGTAAAAGCACTCATCGTAGACGTGTTTATCTTCAAATGATATTACATAATAATTATATATTACAGGTAAAACAGTACAGGCCTTTTGTTCAATACGCACACATCATGCATACTTAAAAATGGAACATATATAATTCTATAATAATATAATATAATTACCATTTAATTTTTATTCGTCAAAGTGTCTGATGATTCTAGGCAAAGACAAACACTTGAGGAAAGACAACCCAGACTGCACAGCGCTCGGATTAGGAGAGGGAAAAGACGTTTTCTAGCAGCTTCATAAGATGTGTAGAACATGTCTTTTTGGATCTTATCAATATAACCGAACAGAGTTTGCAGGAATCGCCAGTCACACCACTGAATAAAAAAAAACACATTCCTTGATGGTGAGGGGGTAGGGGTGTCGCAACCATTCTGAACGGCCTCACCATCCATATCCTCACATTTACAAAAAAAACTATAAATCCGTCATATGGTTTGTTAAAACGATCTGCCTCGATCCTGTAAATCACATGGCCGGAGGCAGTGACCCATTACCCCCTTCATACATCGACATGCATGATGAACAACCTTATCCGTCAAAACAGTGTCCTACACTTAGCTCAACATCCCCGATTTGTATTTAATATTATAAAAATATCCATACACTTTCTGATGTTCTACCTTTAACTCCACGGGTGCCGTAAGCTTTTCAACGCGTCTCTTTTTTCGAGGTGCACAACACTCCATCGCTACGTCCAAAACAGTTTCAATAGTAGACAGATCTCTGTGAGACATACCTGCAGATCTGAATGTCATCATGTGGGAAAAATGTCCAAAAAAATATCATCATCATCATCAGCAGCAGCAGCAATAGCTAGGACCGGCTACTTTTAAAAGTGGTCACAACACTGAACATGCACATCACATGCATGCGTGTGCACACCCACATGCATTGTTACCATTCTTATACTTCAAACTCCCTTCCGGTTGGTAAGAAATCGGTTGTCCTCACTTAGTTCCACATTACTTACAACACAACGCAGGTTTTTCCACTAAAAGAAAAGGTGTCAGTTGTGGCACGGTTACACTCACTTGCAGACATATTTCCCAAAACCTAATTATCCTAAAGTAGGGATGTCTGATTCCTTTGGTCTTGCCATATATTTTCCCCTGATGGGTAATTTACGGTCTACTGTTTGTGAAATTGAAGCTTTGCCTGATTAAGGGGAAAGGTCCCTTTAATCGCATTGCTTCCTCTCCTCATTCAATGTCTAAGTCTTGACTCTTTAAAGATCTTGTTGACCAAATACGTGAAAATCATAACCACATACATCTAAGATATCTTATAAAGCAGGTATGAAGATTGAAATTGGTAAAACTGTAAAAGGAATCAAAATGGTCATGGAAGAGGAAATAAAAAAAATCTGAAACCTCTCTTCTATCAGAGATTTGTTTTATGGTGGAACAACTTCAAATGGAGATTCTACAATAACTCAAACATTTTCACACAGCAAAAAATCTTGCATTGATCAAAACAGTCAACCTCACTTATAGTTAGATAGCAAAACTGACCATCCACATTAAAAAACAACAAGTGGAGAACAAAGAGAAATCGAAATATCTTGAACAAAAAAATATCTTTATTGGAAAATGAATTTTAATGTCTTAAGTATTAAGTTTTAATGTCTTAAAACATATGGCCATGCCATATGTTTTTCCCCATGTGTGATGTCATATAGGGATTGGGAGATAATTATAGTTCCATGGATAGCAATAGCTTGCTAAGCCTAAAAATACATCAATTGTTTTTAAATTTTCGGTTTTTGGCACATCCAGAATCGGATGTGTGTAGGACCCAATTATGAACCTCCGGAGTTATGATATGGCCACGATAGCACACAGATTGCAAGACAAGTTGTAACTTGTCTTTCAAAACCTTGTGGCCTTTTTCTGGCAGAAAACGGTCACAAGTTTTCCTCTCCTCTTTCTTATAACATTATTTTACAGCATTCTAAACAGTCTGTACCTTGCAAGGGAAACATTTGTGTCATCTGGTGCCAAAGTGGAACATCCTCATCCTCATGCTTTCTCCCCAGCTCAGCTCAGCTGACATTTGCCATTATTTTAGCAGGGCTAAAATGGGAAACAAAATGGAGAAATTAGCAAAATATCTGATCCTCTTAGCCCTTATTTTAGCCCTGCTATATTTTAGCCCTGCTAAAATAAGGGCTAAGAGGATCAGATATTTTGCTAATTTCTCCATTTTGTTTCCCATTTTTTCTAGACTCACTGTGGCTAGACACTGAAGGAGTCATCACAAATATTATATTTATGAATATTTATTATGTAATTTTTTATTTAAATGTATATTTATATATTTTTGATTAATTTATTTAGATATTCAGGATGGTACTTCTTAGTAGTACACTACGGCTTTTGGCTTGTCCCTTCAGGGGTCGCCAAAGTGGAACGTGTTCCGCACATTGATTTGCTATGTGTTGTCGCAACCCTCCCATTTTTTGTCCAGGCTCAGGACCGGCACCAAGGTTGCCCGTGGTGGCTGGGTGGGGCCACACCTGGTGGGATGGAATTTGAACCAGCTGCCTTATGCATCCCAACCGAATGCTCTACCACTGACCCACCAGTCCCCCATCACATAGAACACAGAATTACACAGACAATTGTTAGCCACTTTACACGAATTTTAACTTTTATCTTAATCTTTTTGCTACCAAACAGGCTTTACACAAATCTAAATTCATATTCTAGACCACACAGGCTTTACAAGAATATTACAGTTGCTACCACACAGGCTTTACACAACCTCAGTGACCTGTTACTAAAAAGAAATTCCAATGTCACATTTCCTTGCTGGCGGCGCGTCCACACCGAGCAGCTTCTCTCGCTCCCGTGTTTTTTGTCTTGTGAGTTGCAGTGTTTTGGTATGTCTTCATCGTGTCAACTTGTGTCCAGGCGCATACAGCCGTGAAGTTCTGTTGGACGTCGGCAGAATCACATTTTTAAAGTTAAACTCTGCGCACGCGGAAGAGCTGCGGGAACTCGGTCGGCTCCGGAGGCCTACACCATCACCGACCCCCTCTAGTGCACCTCGCCCACAGTGGAGGCGCCACAAGTGGCGTCAGAGGAAGCAGAAGAGGGGTAAGCGCGGAGGTATCCGGGCTAGGCTAACGGCTAATCCACACAAGCCAGCCATCCCCACCACCTTACTGGCTAACGTACGCTCTTTGGACAATAAACTGGACTACATCCACTTACTACAGTCAACTCAGAGGACTGTAAGAGAATGCTGTGTGTTTGTGTTCAGGAAACATGGCTTAGCAACAGTGTTCCAGACGGCGCCATTCAGCTCAGCTGACATGCTACCGAGCGGACAGAGCTCTCGTCGCGGGAGGAAAAACCCGCGGTGGCGGGCTTTGTGTTTACACCAGCGATGTGTGGTGCCGCAACGCTGTTGTGATCTGCAAACACTGCTCACCCCTGGTGGAGTTCATGATTATCAAGTGCCTGCCGTTCTACCCGCCGAGGGAATATACAACCATACTGCTCGTTTCTGTTTACATTACCCCAAACAACAACATCAGCAGCAGGAACGATGCACTTAATGAACTGCACCAGTACATCAGTGAGCAGTAGACAGCCCACCCTGATGTTTTCTTATCATAGCTGGGGACTTCAAGCATGCAGACTTAAAGACCTGTCCCGTGGTATCAGAGAGGCTAAGAGACAGTACTCCAGGAGGATAGCCCATCAATTCAGCAACAGCAGAGACACTCGGAGCCTGTGGCAGGGAATACAGACCATTACGGACTACAGGCCCCCACAGCGCATGTGCATCTGCTGAACGAGGTGAACGCCTTCTTCGCTCGCTTTGAAAAGCAAAACAGCTCCACTGCACAGAATACTCCACCTCCTCCCGCCGACCAGGTGTTGACGCTGACCCCAGACAGTTTGAGGAGATCCTTCAGCAGGATCAATGCACGAAAAGCTCTGGGTCCTGACAACATTCCTGGGCGTGTACTGAGAGACTGTGCAGCAGAACTCACCAATGCCTTCACAGAAATTTTCAACATCTCTCTACGTCAGGCTGTTGTACCCACATGCTTCAAAGCCACCACAATCATTCCAGTCCAGAAGAAGCCGTCTCCATCCTGCTTTAATGACTAACGTCCTGTTGCACTTACTCCGATTATCATGAAGTGCTTTGAACGGCTAGTCATGCACCACATCAAGTCTGCCAGTTTGCATATCGGTCCAACCGCTCGACCGACGATGCCGTCGCAACTGCTGTCCACTCTAGACAAAAAGGACTCATACGTCAGAATGCTGTTCATAGACTTCAGTTCAGCATTCAACACTATCATCCCTCAACAGCTCATTCACAAACTGGTCTGGCTGGGGCTCAACACTTCGCTGTGCAACTGGCTGTTGGACTTTCTAACTGGAAGACCTCTGGCAGTACGGGTCGGCAGTAACACATCCAGCACCATCACACTGAACACTGGGGCCCCCCAAGGATGTGTGCTGAGCCCCCTTCTCTATACCCTGCTGACCCATAACTACTCACCATCACACGACTCCAACCTTTTTATTAAGTTTGCGGATGACACGACTGGTGGGTCTCATTAGCAACAACAATGAGACAAACTACAGGAGCGAGGTGAGACGCCTGGCCCGGTGCAGTGACAACAATCTCTCTCTGAATGTGGAGAAGACGAAAGAGATTGTTGTTGACTTCAGTAGAGAGCTCACTCAGCACACTCCTCTAACCATCAGCGGTGCTACTGTGGAGAGGGTGAGCAGCACCAAGTTCCTGGGTGTGCACATCACAGAGGACCTCTCCTGGACCGACAACACTGCAGCACTAGCCAAAAAATCACAGCAGCGTCTCTACTTCCTCCGCAAAGCCCTCTGCATTGCGGGTGATCCCACTCACCCGTCACACAGCTTCTTCAGCCTGCTGCCATCAGGAAGGAGACTGCGGAGCCTACAGGCCAGGACCAGCAGACTGAAGGACAGCTTCATTCATCAGGATGTCAGGAAGCTGAACTCGCTCCCGAACTTCCCCCCTTTCCCTCTTCTGCCTCAGGCACAGAACTATAACCCCCTACTACCTCATCTGTCAACTTAATTTAAAGAACTGCTCTTGAGCGCTCTGTCACTCTGCCACTTTAACCAGACTGAATAAGCTTTTTGCACTAATTCTGTTACCTGCACTGATGTATACTTTACTGGTTTGCACTCCATCTGCCATGTGCCTTGCACTGCTTTTATTTTAGTTTACTCTTCAATGCCCTTATTGTATAGTTGTATTTTATATTTTTATATTTATATGTGATCTAGATCTTAGGCTCCACTGTTAGAACTACCTGTAAGCACCATGGATCTGAGAGAGACACAATTTCACTTCCCTGTATGTATGTACTGTACATGTGGAAAAACTGACAATAAAGCTTAACTTGACTAACTTGGAAATGGGTTATAACGCTGTACTCACTTATTGATTGAATAATGCATCTGCTGTCCGCCACCTGTCCCTGACATTAGATGGCACCCAGACCTCCGTTTTTTGGAGCGGGACTTTCCCTAGGCCGGCAGTAACCTTCAGTCTGAACTCAGGCAATTATTAGCAGAATGACCATCGCCAAATGTGATAGAAATTCACGTGTTACTAGATCTTGGAAGAATTATAGACAGAACTAAGCTTGATGAACCATCTCAGTTTAATACATTCCGGCATGGAGAAGAACACATGAATGTTGGTGTCTTCTGACTTGTATCTCTCAGACCCCTTCTATTTATACTCAAACCTAAAAAAGGAAAGACCCTCACAAAACATGAACAAACATAAAGAAACCAGGTGCACACAGTTGTGACAGTTATCATTCTTGTCCCTTTTTAGGTTATCTGTTAATGTCAGTTGTGAAGCAATAAAACCCTTTTATTGCACCTTTTTGTAGATCTTGGGGCACTTAAGATCCACTATCTACTACATTGCTTTGGGCCTTATAACAACAAAGTGCCTATGGGGACTTAATCAGTCCTCTAAACATGACACACCCTGTGACTTCTTGTCCTCTCCCACTCTCCTTGGAGCCAGTGCAGCTGGATGTCAAAAATTACATTAATGTTGCTGTGTCTTTTGTGCACCTACAAGATGGAGATCAGGTCTGCACAAATCAGCCAGCGAGAACTGATGTCGTACAGCACAATATATGTACCTCTAACTGTGTCCCAATCAAACAAAAGCCTTATGGTATGTTTCCGGGTAAACAAGCCATTGTAGATGAACGGTTAAGAGAGATGCTTGCTGCTGGAGTGGTTGAACCCTCTTATTTAGGATGGGCTTCCCCAGTAGTGCTACCGCCAATGAAAGATGGAGAACAACGATTTTGCGTAGATTTTTGAAAAGTCAATGCTACCACAGAAACAGATGCATATCCTCTTCAAAATATTAATGAAAATCTAGATCCTCTAGCAGGAGCTACTATTTTCTCCACCATTGATTTAAATAGGAGATATTGGGAAGAGCCCATGGATCCAGAGAGCAAAGCAAAAACTGTCTTCATCACTCACTCTGGGTTGTATTATTTCAATGGCGTGCCCTTTGGACTCAAGAATGCCCCAGTTACTTTCCAAAGAGTAATAAAGAAAGACTGGATGGCCTGCGAGGAAAAATCTGTCTAGATGACATAATTGTATATTCATCATCTGTGACTCAACATTTTGAACATCTGAAAACTATCATGGAGTAGTGGGCAGCCACGGAGTGGCACCTAGGGAGTGTCTCGCTCAGGAAAATACCTTTGATTTGAATTTGAATTTGATTCCGCAACTTCTGTAACCCATCCTGCCACTCAACCCATTGTGCTACCAGGCCGCTTGAGGTATTTGTGTTAGATTCTGTTTCAGTATTATTTGTTTGTCTTCGTTTGTTTGGTCTTGTTTCAGTGTTTAGGTTTAGTCATTTGTTAGTCCCCATTTGTTTGGTTCGGTTTCATATTAAGGTGTGGGTTTTCATTTATCCCAGTTTATTTATCCTCTTTCCATTGTGAGTTTTGGTTACCTATGTATCTATGTTATTTATCTTTGTTCAGGCACAAGTGTGGGTTTCTGTTCACCCTTTTATTTGGTCTTTGTTTGCTGCTTTGTTTTGTATTTAGTTTTTCCCTATTTTATCCCTGCACCTTCCCCTTCTTAGTTTATTATCACTAATAATTGATTATTTGTTGTAGCGTGTTTACTAGTTTACTAGTTTGTTCTATGTCATCATTTGCCAAGCAATAGGGAAGGTAAGGATGGTTTTATTGAGAGTTGCTGCATAGGTAGGAACAGGGGGGAAGGGGACTGCTGGTGACAAGCCAGGCTTGTCAGGATGAGCTCGGTGGAATCCCCTGATGAGGTCCAGGTCCAGGATCAAGGCCCGTGGGACCCAGGAGCATTCCTCTGGACCGTAACCCTGGCAATCGACCAGGTATTTGAGGCCCTGACCCTGGCGGCGAACAAAATGTACACCAAAATGCGGTGTACAGTATAGGCAGGATGATTGTCGATGAGCCGGGCAGGAGGTGGGTGGTTAGCTGGATTCATTGTGCAGGGGAATATTTTGGATAGAGAGATAAACAATCTGACCTGATTTTTAAGCGGGGGCCAGGGCTCTCCGGTGGTCGGCTAGCTGCTTGTTTCTTTGTGCTGTTCTGAGAAGCTCTGTCCGTGTCTCTCTCCACAGCATACGTCAGCGGCGGATGTGTGTGTTTCATGGCTTGGGAACATTGGAGGCTAGTATCCTAGAGAACAAAAATTGGAAAGGTCTTTATTGTGTAGTTCAACAATTTGGCATTGGAGCTATGATTTAAGATAAGCTAGTTTAACTACCATAGCCAGACCTCAGCTGGTATGCTTGTTAAGTAGCTTCTTTTCTCCACACCGCTGTGTTTATTAAATTGCTTGTTCAAAGCTAAGCTTAGACTCTACTGTAACACCAACAGTCTGTGATAATTTATTCTACCAGTTCTTTCTTTCCAATCGTTACAGCAGAACAGCTTTAGCTAACTTTGCATTTAACTTTTACAGTCTTTCTCACTTTTGGCTGCTGAGATAATGTGTGGAGCTGACTGGTATATACATAATTTATATAACGAATCCATGACTGTTCAACTTAATTGCAACATCTCAAAGTGGACTGCTCTTCTTTCTTGTACTTGTTTGAGCAAACAGCTACCAGTTCCTACACAAATGTGAAAACCTGCAATGTATCAAGTGAAGAAGCCAAGTAATTGGCTGAGCCTCTGTGAGCTCCCGCTCTGTGTTTTTGTTTTTGTTCTTCTAAATAGATCATATTATTTAAAGCAGCTGAAATCAGATATATATTAAGGGGGGAAATTGCAAATAAAGAAAGAGATGGGTTTCCTCTTTTTAGAGCAGAATAAGCCAGTGAGTTCAGATTACTTTTCAGCTGTGTTACAGCTAAACAAACCTTACTTTATCCCAGCGGAATTGTCAGACAAAAAACAGGGGCCCCATTACTCAAGTCACACTTGTTTTTCTTTGAAACTCTGCATGTATGAAATCTGCTATACGAACATTGATTAGCCCACGATGCTACGGTCATATTGCTGCAGTTGAAACCACTGGTAAAGGCATTTTTTGTACAAATACTGTACATTATGAACTTTCAAAGCATGTTTGTATGGTATAAAGCTCATGCTTTATACCATACAAATAAAAAATAAAAAATCTTTTAAACAAAAATAACATAAAAATAACATAAAACCTGAACTAAACTTGTACATTTGCAAGTAGAAATCTGCAGTCATGTCTGTCAGCACTAAATATAAACTAAATAAATAAAAAAACACCTTGCTGTTCTTTGTCTGTCTGTGCAGTGTGCTTTGCTGGATATCATCTGTTGCTATCTTGCTAATGTACTTGTGTTATTATTGTCCCAAAGCCTTGTTCATTACACCATCCACCACAACAACAAATATTTGGTTCTTATTTTTTTGTTTTAAAACCGTATATTTCGCATTAAAACTTTTTTTCAAACATTTGAAGGCCTAGTTTTCAACGTTTTGCATTGAGACCACCGTTTAACATCATAAAAAGCACGTTGGATTGTTGTTTGTTGCTTGAGCATATGGGAAAAAAAATCCAAAGTTTTTCTGTCCCTTTCTGCGTCTTGCATTCTGCTGCTGTACAAGCGGCTGTACAGTGGTGAGATTTGGCGTCCTCGCTCTGGCCACGCCCCATTTTTACTGTCACCTAGGAAACGGGGCGTGGGTAAAGTGCTCGTGTAAGAGGTGACTGAAGTGATTGGCTGAAGTGTCGGATGATGTAGTAGCGTCCCATCGTTCTATCGGTCCATGATGAGTCGCAGAAACCGCTTGGTGTGTTGGTGGAACACAGGTTTAGTCAGTCTCGTATGCGCTTCTGTTTATACAGCAACCTTCAGACACAAGTTCGCTAAGGTAAGTCACGTTTATGTCAATGTTTCAGTGTTAATGTGCTGTCACGTGATAATAAATGGAGGCCTTTATGAGATACATTTGTCTCACTGAATCCAACTTAAGACACCCGCCTGTCTGGCAGAAACAGACCTTGAGCGAAGCCGGGAGCGGTGGCATAAACCCCACCAAAGCTGGTCTGTTGGACATATAGCCTACATTATACGGCGGAGTCTATCGGGGAGAAACTCCAAGCGATTACAGTTGTGGCTTGCTACCACAAAATTATGTTTTTGTTCTCCTAACCAGATCATACTATACAAAGCAACTGAATTCGGTAATATATTATGGTGGGGAATTGGAAATAAAGAAAGAGATTAGTTTCCTCTTTTGAGAGCAGAGTAAATCAGTAAGTTCAGACTACGTTTCTGTACTGTGTGCATGTACTGTACATTATGAACTTTCAAAGCATGTTTGTATGGTATAAAGCTCATACCTTTTAAACACAAATAACATAAAAACTGATCCAAGTAAAGTTGTACATTTGCAAGTGCCTCTGCAGTCATGTCCGTCAGCACTAAATATAAACTAAATAAATAAAAAACACCTTGCTGTTCTTTGTCTGTGCTGTATGCTTTGCTGGATGTCATCTGTTGCTATCTTGCTAATGTACTTGTGTCATTATTGTCCCAAAAAGCGTTGTTCATTACATCATCAGCCACAACATCAGTAACACCTGCAAAATGTAATGCAATCCATTAGAGCAGGTTTGCCATGAATTGTACTTTTACAATTTTAAAATTTCCAAATTTTTTTGGTTGAAACTGTCAGAAAATGTTTATTATTGAGGTAATGGCAGGTGGTGGAGTTGTAGTGGAGTCATATTAAGAACTGGTTCTAATGCTTCTGTACCCCATCATACCTTTTTTGACATTTTCCACTTAAAAATTTAGTGTAACTTTAAATAAAAAAATAGAATTCATAGTAGAGCTGCTCTATTGATTGCATTAAAGTGTACAAGTGTATGTTGCGGCTGATGGATGTATATTTCATTGTTCTTGTCCTGTATGTTTTATTTACTCATGTTGTGTTTGTCACTTTTTAAGATTTTATACTCTATAGCATTTGACTGTACCGGGCCTTCTTAATAGGACCTCCATTTTGGGTTCCCAGTACTTTAAGAACTTATTATACAGCCTTATTTAATTACCGCCCCTGAATAAAACATGAGCCCTAATATATGCTCTTTAATGTAAACTCCATACCCAGACAGGTAAAAGTAAAGACAAGTTAAAGAGAGTTGCTGTGATGTCTATATCACTGAGGAAATATAATTGGTTATTCTTTAATTGTCCTAACCTGCTTTGACTCTCATTACTTTAGCTAGTTGATTATCAAAGCGCACAAGCGTCCCGGTCAAGGGTTGCATAATTTAGTTTCACAGAGCCAAGTAAGGAGATGGCATGTGGCAGTTAGAAGTAAAAGGGCATTTATTACAAGGAATTGTGGGGGGGGGTTTGAAAACAACTAAAAATCACTTCTCAGGGAGGACAGGGATCTTGCAGGCAGAATAAGTGAATCAAGTAACAAAATAAGTCCAAACGTAAACTTAAATACCACCCACACACACACCCACACAACAGAATTAAACGTGTACACCCAGGGACCGCAACTAACATTAACACACAGGTAAAAGGATAAATTAACAAGGATTAATAAACAGAACTCTTAACAGAAACTGACTGACAAGGATAAATAATAAACTAAATGTTAGGCAGAGGGAAATAAACAAGAGTAACCAAATCAGGGTGCAAGATATAAACTAACTGGTGAGGTTAAACTAAGGCAAACAACATAACAAAAGAGTAACTAAAAAATAGACAAAAACAGGGAAAAGGCAGAGCAGGGAAACAAACAGGGGAGCTCCGGGAGCATGCAGCACAACAAAGCACGTGGCAAAGAACTGAGGGGAAGCAAGGCTTAAAAGGACAGGGGGAGCAGGTAAAACTAAGGAGGTAGGTAAAGAAACCAAATGGACTATTAACAGAAAGTGGCACAGGAGGGGCAACAAAATAAAAGCCGAGGGCAGAAAATAAAGCAAAATAACGGGGACAAACTAGACACAGGAACAGGATTGTGACAGTCCCCCAAGAAACTATTTTCATTAATGTTGTAACCACAAAGAAAAATATCTATAATTTTTAATCCAGCAAAAGTTTGAATTAATCAAGTTAATTTGACATACTGCCTAGCCCTACTTCTATCATTGTTTATGTCATGTATTTTCTCTATTAATGAATTAAAAAAATCTAACTTTATATTCTGATGAGACTTTGTAACATCTCTCTAGGGATGAAAGATTTAAAATAGCCTCTGGGCTACGTCTGGCTCTTTAACACCAACGTTTATCATTGTGCACTGATCCTGTGCACTAAACTAAAAAAATAAAATCTGTTCAACAATTTTGTTTAAACACTTTCAGATAAAAGAACATTACAATTATTTATGGGAGGTCTGGCTTTTTTTGAACATATGGCTCTATTTGCTCGGCTCCCTTAAAAGAGCCGGCTCTTACAGCTCCCAAATGGCTCCTAACTCTGAGCCTTATATTTTAGCCTAGTTTAGCAATAATGAATGGTTTGTGTGTTGGTAAGCAAGTGAAAATCCGTAGAAACGTTAATAAACATAGGCATTCAGGTTCAGCAGGGTTTGTATGTTCTTCCTTTGGTTACATAGGTTTCCTCTAGGTACTTTAGTTTCTTCGCACAATCCAAAAAAGTGTATTGGGGTTTATTGCTGACACTAAATTTCTCATAAGTGTGAATGTGAATTTGAATTACTGTCTGTCTGTGTAAGTCTCTCTGTGTTAGCCCTGTGATAAACTGCCAACCTGTCCAGGGATTATCCTGCTTCTTTCCCAATGACAGCTGGGAAAGGCTCTAGCAACATCACAGCACCAAACAGGATGATCAGTTAAGATAATTGTCATTGGGTTCATTTTATGGCAAATAAAAATGTATCAACTTTTTTATTAGGAGATATAAGAAACAGTCTTGAGACAACGAAAGTATTTAAATCTAAACGCAATTATTGCGAATACTCAGTACTAAATGTTGTTTATCTAGGAGAGTGAAGGTGAAACAGAACAGAGTAATTCAGAACAGGAAGAGGAGGTGCTGTAGATGTAGTAGCTTGTAATTGGTATTGTGTTCATCATCACCAATCTTTAACAAGTCCCTTGTAAATTTGACAAATGAATGAAAAAAAAAGCCAATTTTAAGAGCAGTCCTGAAACTCTTTCTCTGAATGTCTGCTGTTTAGTCTTGAAAAGCATAAAGTCATGCTGGAAATCTTTACTCTTTCATGAGTGCATTTTTTTACAAAGCCCAGCTACCGGTATCAGTTTTTCTAGCCGGAGAAACAGAATTAGTTTAGCTTTCATGCCTGCAAGACAGAACTTCACTGCTGTCTCGGTAATGACATGTAATCCTTTTTACTGTTTATTTAAGTGAATTACAATACTGAGCATTTATTTAACAAGTGTACAATGAGATCTTGAAGCCAGCTATATGCAAAACTGACAACTAGTGCAGCTTCTATAGTGCACACAAGTATTTCATCACACATTACTATAAATCACAGACCTATATCAACATAAACGTGAATCAGAATCATAAATACTTTATTTTTAATCCCCGAGTGGAAATTGCTTTCATCCCAGATGCTCCTTGCCAGAGTAGGAAATCTTGCATAAGAACATAACAACAATATACAATATTGTTGTAACAACAATATTGTATAATGTAACAATGTAAATGGTGTTACTCACCACTCTGTCTGACATACGTGGCTGCAGATGTACATACCATACTGCCAGTCAGATAGTCAACAATCTAGGACCAAATGGGGGGATTTACCTGCATCGCTGTCAGTTTCTCACCCAGAAGAGCTGGCCTGATGGTGTTGAAAGCATAGAGAAGTAAAAAACATGACCATTACAGTGGTCGCAAGCTTGTCAAAATAGGCTACCTGCTGTACCTGCATCTACAGTACAGCAGGTAGATGATGGCATCCTAAAGTCGTAGCTGGTGTTGGGAGGCAAACTGGAGAGGCTCCAGGTGGGGCCTGACTATGGGCTGGAGTTGCTCCAGGATGAGTCACTCAAGGGTCTTCTTAATGTGATGCAAGCACGGCCGGTCAGTAGTTTGAGGCACCCCGGATTTTTGCGTTTGAGGCACTGGCATAAGGCACGACATATTTCAAAGCTCCGGAACCTAGTTGGGACAGGTTCATGCTGAAGACATGGTGAAACACTCCACAGAGCTTGGCATTACAGGGTTTTAGAACCCTTGCTGGTGGGGAATTTTCTCAGCTGTCTTTTCACATGGACAGGTGTGAAAAGTGCAGTTTTGAGGGGGGGTGAGAAGAGTGTTGATGACATCACATGCAGACATTAGCAGCTGGGGGACTGCAAACAGCGACTATAATAGGATGTTAGAATTCATGGGGTTAATAATTAGGTCTGAGACCAACAGCTAACAGTTCAATGTCTGAGCTACAGTAACTGTGTCCCTCAGTGATCAGGTATAGCCATGTGTAGCCATGGCTCTGAAAAAAAATCCTCAAAGTACATTTCGAGTATTAGCTTTGACTCCAGGCTAATGCAGTTACCTGGTCCATCTTCCACAGTGATCTCACATTGCCCATGATAACAGAAGTAACTGTTTGGACACTGAACTGTTAGCTGTTGGTCTCAGACCTTATTATTTATCCCATTAATTCTCACATTTCATTGTCCCCCTGCTGCTAACTAAACGTCATGCATGTGACGTCATCAACACTACACTGTTCTCTGACCATCTCCTCATTGACTTTGTGGTCTCAGGTAGCCTTTTAATCAGATGCACATAGCAGGGGGTGAGACACACCAAGTTGTGATCAGATCTTCCCAGAGGGGGGAGTTGGGTAGAACTGCTTGTGTTTCTACCTTTCCAAAAGTCTCTGTGTTTTTCTCACTGGGTTCACCTGGAACATCCTTCATCTCCATAACCAAACCGGTTGGCTTTAGTGCTAACAGCTCATCCCGGAAGTAAACAATGTGCTGTTGACGACCGGGTGGCAGAATAAAAATAGCAAAAACAGTTAAAAATTCTCCAAGCAGGCATGTTGCAAGGCTGTTATTTAAGAAAGTACAAAAAACGTAATAAAAAGGCTAAAAGACAAAAAGTAGGAAAATAGGAAAAATACCAGCAGGAGCAACTGGAACAGGCTGCAAACACCTTGGTGCATGCGCACTACCAAGGCGAGTTGGGAATCACACGCCCCCTGAACACTCAGCATCAATATGTACATTATTACCCAGGCTTTCATTATATTTATAATACACAGGTCACTAACATGCGGACCGCGGTCTGGGTCCGGACCCAAAGGCCATCCTATACGGACGTATGGGATGGCCCACAGCCAAAACAGCCAAAACAGTTATGATTTAAAACCTGATAGGGCGCTTCTATTTTCACTGGCGCACTGTTGTAGTCTTTACGGTAGTGATTTAGTGGATGAGGAAACGCACAGAAGTGAGATCAAAGAAAATAAGTAGTCTCAGAGCCCAGTATGACCATTCCACCAGGATCCTGAGCCACACATTCACTGCCCAATAACATGCTCATGAGTGTTCTCTCAGAGTGGCTTGGATTTTGGGTCAACACAAAAAGCCGTTTACTGATGTAGGGGTTGTCAAAGAATGCATGAGTGCAGTAGCTGAAACACTACTTGAGGGAAAACAAAAACAAGACCTTTGTGATAAAATAAAGCAAATACCCATGTCAGCATCATCTGCCACAAAGAAAGGTGAAATATTAACTCATTTTTGATATGCAGCCTTACTTTTATTTAGTTAATGAGAGAACATTATACATATCTACAGTCACACTTCGATAACAAAGTTATTTATTCTGTTGTTGTTGTTCCTTGTTTTTTATTCTAGTGCAGACTTGTTCATTACTGCCACCTAACCATAGGTAATTCATACCAGAACAAGGAGAAGAAGACATTGCATTTGAAGATGCACTTAGGCAGGCTATATAAAGAGTGACATTTCTGCAGGACTGGAAAATTTGTCAAACATCCTGGTCTACTTTTATAAGAGTTGTGACTTAGTGGTTGTTTTTTTTAAAAAAGTGTTTAACAGTTGTAGACAAACAAACCAAAGTCAAGCAATAAGCCATTCATCCTTTTGTGGAAGATGGATCCGATACTGTCTCTTATCTAGTAAAAAGACCCAAATGCGGTCGCAGACATCCCTTTTTCAGTCATTTTTCAGTGCTGTGCAGCTAATTAGCTTCTCACATGGATTGCAATGTTTTTTGTTATTTTTAAAGCAAGGCCATACTTTTGAATTTACTGTGGTCATGCTGTGTTAAGTTGTAATGTAAGCCATGCTTGCTAACTCAAATCTAAAGAAATTAACATGTTGTTGCGTTCATGCAAAATGTTTTCATGTAGACTGGTCCTTGTTGTCAATAGCTACACATTTCAGATATGTAGCCTTTGTTTTGAAAAAATAAGCAGAACGAAAGCTGAGTTTTTAAGGATACCTGGGACTAATATTTTAACTTTGTTCTAATAAATTACCAAGTTTTGATTCCTAACCTTCCTCTTTCTGTAATCTGTAATTCCTTCTATAAAACTGTTGAATGTTTACTGGATGATGATGATGATGATTATGATGATGAGGATGTGGATAATTTATTAAGGATAACAGAATAAAAAGAAATGCATTTAAATGTGATTTGATGGTATGGTAAAGTTGGATGAGCTCTATATGACTGTTATTTACTGTGTTTTTATAGAAAATGAGAAGTTACATCATGCTGTGTTTGATGTGGTCTGTACAATTTACTTATGCATCCAGCAGTTAACACAGCATATTATCACTTTACATTCTCTATTCCCCTAAAAAGGAAATATTTCATTTTTTACATTGTAAACTTGTTTTGAAAATAGCTTCTTTAATAACATTCTTGTAAGCATGTACATTCACTTTCAGCTTTTTCAACTTACATATCTGTGTTATTTGTTAGCTCTGTTCCACAATGCTGACCCATCTGTTCCGTATGCACGGCCTTCTGGTGGCATCCCATCCCTGGGAGGTGATTGTTGGCACTGTCACCCTAACCATCTGTATGATGTCAACGAACATGTTCACTGGTAATGACCAGATCTGTGGCTGGAACTTTGATTGCCCCAAAACAGAAGAGGTTAGTCAATAAATAAGTTGTCTCTACTAGTGTATTTAACATACAATGTAATTTAGGCCACTCATCATGTAACACATGTGTACTATTCTGAACATCTGGCAGCAGTAACTAAGCATATTGTAGGTTGGTCCAATGGACCACACAAGTCCGAGCATCAAATTCTTTTTCAGATCTTGTAAAAAGCCTGAGGAGGGGTGGGATGGATGATGTATAACTTGCTTCCCAGACTTAAGTTAAAGACCACTTGAAGAATCACAGACTTTTGCCCATGGTCCTAAATGACAACAAACGAAAACAGCAGTCAAGATGTCAAATGTTTAAATAAAATCTTGTAATGTAATTCATTTTCAATTGTATTCAACTTTACTTATATAGTGCCAATTCACAACAAAGTCATCGCAAAGGCACTTTACAGAAGAAAGTAAAAACTATAAAGATGTATAGAGAAAACCCAACAACTCCCCCTTCAGCCTATCCCTAGGCAACAGTGGAGAGGAAAAACTCCCTTTAAGGGAAGAAACCTCCAGCAGAACCAGGCTCGGGGTGGGCGGCCATCTGCCTTGACCGGTTTGGATGAGTAGAAAATGCAAAGAGAGAGAAAAAAAAAAAGAGCAACAAAAAGCAACAACAAAATACTGGGCAGGTTGCTAGGACCAGTAGCTGTGCACTTGAAATCACCCAGCTCCAAAGCTGGGGACACCTGCAGAAAGGGACAGAGGGGAGACAGAGAGAGAGAAAGACAGCTAGGGGAGAAAGAAGATACAAAGTTAATGGGGGCAGTTACATTTCAAAGTAACTACCCCCATTTAAGCCCCTTTCTTGCAAATCCACGGTACAACACAAAGGTGGTGCTTTGCTCACAAAAACAGATTCACACATAAAGGTTTATGTGTGAATCTGTTTTTAGGGGTCACTACTGTAGACAGCAGATTTTACATTTACATTTAGTCATTTGGTAGATGCTTTTATCTAAAGGTAGAAAACTAAAGGCAGCAACAATCTAAGTCAAAGAGAAAACATCATTGCAAAGCGCTGTGAGAAGTGTGTTTTCATTCCATGAGATGCACATGCAAGAAAGAGCAAAAAGTAACTTTTTTTTTCAAGTGCAAAGAAGGTGTTGAAGTTTGTAGCTCGTTCCACCATCGTAGTATCACTTTTATTTGTTTACGCAAAATTATTACAGTTGTTTTTTGTAAAGATGTCTGTACCACATTCAGTTCTCATTCACATAATTTACCAGTCAAAACCCTTGAAATAAATGTTACCTTGAATTTTCAACTTAAGTAATTTATTTCTTAGTTACTTAAGTTAAGAATTCAAGGTAACATTTATTTGCCACATTTAAGTTGCCACATCTTGAAATACTGAGGCAGGAGTGCAGGCTGTTGATGACTTACCATTTAAAAAATGTAATTGCTTCAGTTGTGCATGTAGCAGAAATAGCTTAACACAGGGGTCACCAACATGGTGCCCGTGGGCACCAGGTAGCCCGCAAGGACCACATGAGTAGCCCGTGGGCCTGTTCTAAAAATAGCTCACCGTAGTGCCACTTACCAATGAGCTGTATCAATTTTTTTTGTTGCTATTCTTTTTTAAAATCACATTTGATAGTTATTGTGAGAAATCATTAACATGATCCGCGTCTTCACATAGATGAATATCCTTAATTTAATTATTATTTTTTTTGTCCTTTCGGCTTATCCCGTGAGTTCAGGGTCGCCACAGCGGATCATTGTCCGCATGTTGATTTGGCAGATTTTTTTTTTTTACGCCGGATGCCCTTCCTGATGCAACCCCTCCCCAATTTCTACCGGGCTTGGACCGGCATTGCACAGCTGGGGAGGGGAATGGGCTGTTAGGGGTTCAGTGTCTTGCCCAGGGACACTACGACTTATAGCCAGGGCCAGGGATCGAACCACTCACCCTGTGGTCCCTAATTTAATCAATTATTAGTAATAACATATAATTGACATTAAATTGAGCAAAGTTGTTGCAAAATGCGTAATAAATTGGTAGCCCTTCACATTAATCCGTACCCAAGAAGTAGCTCTCACTTTCAAAAAGGTTGGTGACCCCTGGCTTAGCAGATAAGACATTCAGGACTACAGGTCTTACTGTACAACTTTAGTCAAGTTTGACAGCAAGAAGAGAGTCTATTTTATTCTTTTTAGGCTTTTATTCACACCCTAGACCTTGTCCTTATATATGATATTGAAACTGATCAGTTAACAGTATATCCTCATAATTTTCTTTTGTCTGAACATTTTCCAATAACATTTCAATTTACCTTAATGGATGCCTTAATTGATGCTGACAGTAGTTAGAAAAAAATTCCACTACAGTAGGTGCTTAAGCCAAAATGCCGTAAACAAATTTAAGGAAAAGATTCTTTCATAATTTTATTCAACATGTGTCAATACAATGGAGAGTAGCAACCTTAACTTTACACCTGTACAAGTTGATTATCTTTCTGATAATTCTGCTGTCTCACTATGTACAATACTTGATATTGCTGCCACTCTGAGTAAGAATAAAGTAAACCAGAAGAGGCAATCTCCATTATATAGTTCACAAACTTGCAACTTAAAGCAACATGAAAGTTAGAGAGGGAGTAGCATTCCACCTATTTAGATAAATAGTAAATCGTCTGCACTTATATAGCGCTTTTCTACCTATCAGCACTCAAAGTGCTTTACACTGCTTCTCATTCACATTCACACAACCTGATGAGGGAGCTGCTATGTCCAGCTGTGTCCAGCTGGCCAACACTCACCGGGAGCAACTTAAGTTGAGGTTCAGTGTCTTGCTCAAGGACACTTCGACATGTGAACGTAGCACCCAGGGATTGAACCAACAACTACGGGATTGGCAATTGCCCCAAGGATCATATTTAGATAGCTTTTTACCCATACATCTCGCTGAGCTAACTTCAACAATTACCCCACTAACTGCCTAACTAACAACCTGTCTGCTAGACCCTATTCTAAGTGCTCAAGGATTGTTACCCTTAACTGACATTTTTGTAATAGATATCATTAATCTAGCTATCTAGCTATCTATCTATAAACAGTTTATGTACCAAATGCCTGCTACTTAAAAAACCCTGCCTTGACCCAGGTGTTTTAGGCAATTACAGTCCAATATCCAATCTAGCCTTTATTTTTAAAATCCTTGAAAAAGTAGTGGCAAACCAATTATGCGACCAGCTGTACAGAATTAATTTGTATAAGGACTTTCAGTCGGGATTTGGAGTTCATTATAGTCTCAGAAACAGCACTGCTAAAAGTCGCCAACGATCTTGCCTTGGCTTCAGATACTGGACTCATCTCTATACTTGTTCTGTTACTTGTTCTGTCATTGTCTTAGTGCTGCATTTGATACCTGTAATCAGAACACTTTATTACAGAGACTGGCAAATAAAATTGCACTAGGTTTGTTTAAATCTTATCTATCTGATAGATTCCAATTTGTTCATGTTAATGATGAATCTTCCATGGATACAAAAGTTAGTTATGGAGTTCCACAAGCCTATGTGTATTAGAAAACACTCTGATGACACCAAGCTATAGCTCTCTATGGAACCAGATTAAAAAAAAATCAATTAATCAAACTCCAACCATGGCTACAAGACATAAAGGCTTAGATGCCCTTCAGTTTCCTCCTTCTAAACTTATAAAAAACTTAAGTCGTAGTATTTGGGCCTTTAAATCTCTGGTATAGGGTATATATATCACGGACAGCATTTTTCTTCTAGAACATTGCCGAAATTAGAAGCATCCTGTCTCAAAGGGATCCATGCATTAAAAAAACGTATCCATGCATTTATTACTTCTAGGTTGGACTACTATAATTCTCTACGTTCGAGATACCCCAGCAACTCCCTAAAAAGCTTCTTCCAGCAGAATGGGAGGCAGAGCCTTTAGCTATCAAGCTCCTTTCCTGTGGAACCAGCTCCCAGTTTATATCCAAGAAGCGAACAACCTATCTACTTTTAAGTCTTAATAAAACGTATACTTAGTTATAGTTATGCTGGGCTTAGACTGCTGGGGGACCCACCCCCGAAGCCTTCCTTCTTTTTTCCCTCTCTCCATCTCACACCACATTTATTTGTCAAAACTTAATATTAACTTTGTATGTTCTTTCTCCCATAGTTGTCTTTGTCTTGCTTGCTCAAAGGGGATCTTTTGGGTTTTCACTACATATATTTATAGTCTTGGCTTTATTATGTAAAGTACCTTGAGATGACTCTGCTGTGAATTGGCGCTATATAAATAAAGTTGAATTAAATTTAAAGTCTTATTGGGGAGAGTGTAAATCCTCTGTCTGAAGAGAACTTCCTGGTACAGTGACATAATGTCTTTCCATTGTGGCAGTATGAGTGTAATACGTTTTGTGTCATTCTTATTTTTATTTCAAATGATCCAATTCAATTGATTAATGGCAAATTCATTGCACTTTTAATCTACTTAGAATTTACTTTAAGCTATTTCCAGGTGTTAATACTCTTACAACATAGGAGTGGACACATAGAACTGATAGTACTGACTTGACAACCCTGATAAACTTACAATTGACTAAAAATCTAGGTAAACTTATTGTTACAATATTATTAAATTATTCAAATGTATTTCTACAGGAGTAAAGTCAAGCATACTCTCTTTATTTCAATGCAACATCTGTATAAAATAAAATAAAACAGTCCTGGTATTAATAACTGTGTGAAGTTAAGAACAATAAATACTTTAACAGTAAATACTCTTATCTGTTCTCCTGTCCATTTTCCAAACACGTGAAAGCCTGCTTGGAATTCAGATGTAGTGCAACGATCAAGAGAAATGGGAGGCACCTTCACTAAATGTTAAGAGCTGTTGCTAAAGGTCTGAGTGCTTAGGCCAATGTGATATTTCAGTTTTTCTGTTTTGATAAAAAATTGAACAAACATAACAAAACATAACGAAATTGAAAAAACTGAAGGGGTTCTAAAAACTTTCTGAATGTACAAAGACAAGCTGCATCATAAACATCAAAATTATCAATTCACATTTGCTAATCAGTGTATTGTTTCAGAGGTAGTAAAACGCTAAGAGTCAATCTGCAATGAGTAATTAGAAAATCATTGTTTTTTTTTTGCATTAATGCAACATTTAATTTAAATAATCCCTTTCTGAACCATATGTTTAAAAAAACATTTTGAGAGCTCAACACCTGTCATGATTGTCTTTTTTTTAACAGCAAATTCTGAGCAGTGATATCATCATCCTGACCATCACACGTTGCATCGCCATTGTCTACATTTACTTCCAGTTCCAGAACTTGAGACAGCTCGGATCTAAATATATTTTAGGTAATTTATTATGTCAACTTTTCTTATGTGTTATGACTGTAGTGGGACAGTATTTATATATTTATACAGAATATTATAAGTTTAACCTAACAGCTAGATATATTTCTACTCACATGCAGGCATTGCTGGTCTTTTTACCATATTCTCCAGCTTTGTATTCAGCACTGTGGTCATTCACTTCCTTGATAAAGAGCTCACAGGCCTCAAGTAAGGACACACTCTACATACTGTTCTTCTAGTATCAAACATGCCATCTAATTGTTCTGTTCACTTATTTAGTGAAGCGTTACCCTTCTTCCTGCTTCTCATCGACCTCTCCAAAGCATGTGCTCTTGCTAAGTTCGCATTAAGCTCCAGTTCCCAGGTATAAATACAATTTTACACAATCACATTCCACACGAGGTTTGCAACAATCAAATGTTTTACTCCTTTTTCAGGATGAAGTAAGGGACAATATTGCTCGTGGCATGGCGGTACTGGGACCTACTTTTACTTTGGATGCCCTGGTGGAGTGCTTAGTGATTGGAGTAGGAACTCTGTCAGGTACTTGCTGAGCTTCACTTATTCTGCATTCTACAGTTTGCATAGTTAGAGCTTGTGTATTGTGGGGTTAGGGTTAAGGTTGACACCTTGCTATTTACCATTTACCTTTTGAAATGTTTCCCAAAAAGATGCACCAAGAAAACACCAGTTAGCTATAAGGAGAGGTTTAGTTCAACCTGAAAAAGCAAAGGTTTTAATTGTTGGGTGATGAGTAGGTATTTCACCACTCGACAATGGCAGTCTATGCTTGAATAAAACTGCAGGGAAATCTCATTGTGAAGATAAATTAACCAGCTGCCTTGATGAAGTAGCTGTTTGGGCAGAGGATATCTGTGTAGTCTTTGCTGATGAGACCATTGCAAAACCAAATACCCAGAAACTTCTAGCCATGCTGGTGGCTCTGGGTGATTTTATTCGTAGCAGTTTTTCATCATTAGGAGTTCAGATGATGTCATCTGAGAGAGCTGTGGAAAAAGAAGTTGACCATGATTACAAACTTCATACTAAGATCAACAAGATGGCATAATCTAAACTGAATGTTATCAAGTAATGGTAAATGGTCTGCACTTATATAGCGCTTTTCTACCTATTGGCACTCAAAGCGCTTTACACTGCTTCTTATTTACCCATTCACACTCACAATCACACACACATTCATACATTCATACTGATGGGGGAGCTGCTATGCAGCTGGCCAACACTCACCGGGAGCAACTAAGTTGGGGTTCAGTGTCTTGCTCAAGGACACTTTGACATGTGACCGGAGGAGCCGGGGATTGAACCAACAACTGTGAGATTGGTGGACAACCGCTCTACCTTCCTGCACCACAGCCGCCTAATGTCATCTGAAGGCATTTTTAACTAGAAGTAGACAGATATTTTATATATAGGGAAGTCAATGCGAAGTTTAATAGTGAAGACGTAGTGCAAGAGAAAGGGGACACAGACACAGCAGTACACATTGAGTATTGTGTGAATGAAAGAAATCCATGGTGAAAAGCAAAGGCATAAGTTAGTTAAGCTTAAGTAGGCATTAAGTTTGGACGATCGGGATATATCCCTACCAGTATTTTGGGAGGCCTTACCAATATTTGAGCAAAGTCGTCCACATACTCTTGAGTGTAAAGTGGTCTAATCTATGTAAGCAATGGGCCAGGCCCCCAGATTATACTGACCCAGCACACACCTTTTACAGATATGTAAAAGGTGTGACTGCCCATCACTGTGATGGGCAGTCTGTGGTAATAAGCCTTGTTGAATCACTCTGATTAACTGACTGGATCTAATATGAAGAGACAGGATTATGGACAAGAACAGGGACTGGATTATGGGAGAGGAGGACCATAGGAAAACAAACAAAGTCTGGCTTCTTTAAGTAACTCTCGTAAATGGATGCTACAGGTATGTCAACTTAGATTTCTACAGACCACTTAGTGTTTACTTAGGCTTTTGCTGGCTCTTTGGGTGGACATGATTTTAAAACAAGGCAGCATCACTGTGTAACCATCTATCTTTTCATTTATGCTTTCAGTCTGCTACTTGCCCTGTCTGTATCTGTTTGTCATGCACCTGCACTGTCATAGAAAGCTTATTAGAAACTGGTTTACATGGCAGATAAATTGGGAATTCTCCAGAACAAATAAACCTGGGGAAATCGGGTTAAACTAATCTCCCACACCAATTATAGAAACAAAGTTTTCTGTTTACATTTAGGAAATTACCTTTCTTGAGCAAGACAATGGCAAATTATTTACCTAAGTACAGCTAGTACATCTTATTTACTACTGCAACCTCTCACCAAAACTACCTAAGTAACATATAGGGAGCTGCATTGGGGTTCTGTGTCATCCATCCAATGGTCCAATGATTAAAGGTAATCCGCATGTTGAAGCATTCAGAATCTTGAATTTGTCCAAGTGGAGAGAAGCTAACTAGATTAAAAGATGGATATCCATGAGCTGTGTGCAGATACAGCAAGGGGGGTCAGCTGAATTAAATAAGGAAGTTTGCTGAACACATTAAGGAAGTTAGGGTTACAGAGGTGCTTGGACTTCAGAAAGTGCCATTCCTTCCAAGTTCAATTCAATTTCAATTCAACTTTATTTATATAGCGCCAATTCACAACAAAGTCATCTCAGGGCACTTTACAGAATAAAGTCAAGATTATAAAGATATATAAAGAGAACCCAACAATTCCCCCTGGAGCAAGCCATAGGCAACAGTGGAGAGGAAAAACTCCCTTTAACGGAAGAAACCTCCAGCAGAACCAGGCTCAGGGTGGACGGCCATCTGCCTCGACCGGTTGGGGTGAGTGGAAAGGGGAGAGAGAAAAGAACAGAGCAACAAAAAGCAACAACAAAACATCGGGCAAATTGGTAGGACCAGTAGCTGCACGCTGGAAGACACACAGCTTCAAAGCCGGGGGACACCTGCAGAAAGGGACAGAGAGAGGGGGACAGAGGAGGACAAAGACAACTACGGGAGAGAACACACAGAGTTAATGACATACAGTGGTGACAATTGCGGGGTGAGAGGAGAGGAGAGATGGTCAAGAGGAGGAAAGGAGCTCAGTGCATTGGGGGGTGGGTCCCCCAGCAGTCTAAGCCTATGGCAGCATAACTATAACTAACTATATGCTTTATTAAAAAGGAAGGTTTTAAGCCTAGACTTAAAAGTAGAGAGGGTGTCTGCTTCCCGAATCTGAACTGGGAGCTGGTTCCACAAGAGAGGAGCTTGATAGCTAAAGGCTTTACCTCCCATTCTACTTTTGGAAAGTCATTCAAAGTATAATAAAAATAAACGCCTAAGCCCCAATGCTTTTAAAAAGTTTTATGGCATCTATGTCACATTTATGTAAATACAAATCTGTAACAAATCCCCTGATCAGTTACACAAGCACTGCCAACAAAACTGTATGTGTATAAAACCGAAGTATAATTTAATTGTAACATCACTGACAACAGTCTAGGATAACTGCAACATTACTAGCCATTACACCTCTATAATATTTGTTCTGTGGAACATGGAACTTATGTTAGAGTCTGTTTGCTATGCAAAGTTTGGCCACTAGATGTCAGTAGTCTAAAATGAGCTTTTAAACAAGGCTTTGTGAGATTAACCTTTTAGTGAAACTATTGGCTAAGAAGCTTGGACACCCATATGAGGTTTTATCTCAGCATCACTATCTCAGACCAAAAACAGCAGAAACAGTCCAAAAACAGGGGTCAGGCAGAACAGAGAAATCAAAAGTCCAAATGGGGAAACAATCAGTAGGCTTGCTGTTTAGGAGCATAAGACATCAAACCGGCAGGGAACTGTGTGGAGAGCTGGGTTTGAAAGGAGAGGGGCACAGGTGAAGGTAACCAGGGGTGATGAATGTACATCAATGCAATAACTGTGGGATTGTACAAAATTATAATTCTGGAAGACTGTATAAGTCATATAGATTGGGAACAAAGGTGCCTATTCTGGCTAAACTCTTTGTACTGTAGATCTTCTAGTAAAAGACCCAAAGGACAAAAGACAGCAAGTAGGACTGAGGGGCTACAGAATAAAAGCTGGGAACAGGTAGTCTGCAATTGGGATATCTCTACAGCAATGCAATTATCCTCCTAGCTTGTAAATGTCTAAAGTCAATAAGCAGTGATTGTTGCACATTTGTGTCAAGATCTACAGTGCAAAGAGTTTAGCCAGAATAGGCACCTTTGTTCTGAATCTATATGACTTATACATTCTTCCAGATTCACAATTTTGTACAATACCACAATTATTGCATTGATGTACATTTTTCCTTTCTACATACTACACAATTATTTAGTACATTGTGAGACATTTGGAGATTAGCCACTTTTACTGTAATTATTTAATAATTTGTGTGTTAATAAAGTCCAAGGACTGACAAGGCCAGTTTCATTTGCAGCTTTCCACTAGAAATATTCTTGATTAGAAGTAGCAACAAAACATCTCCAGTAAACAAGTGATGTAAAAATGGTAAGCAAACACTCCTCTGTTTACAGTTTATAGTTGTAGTTCTACATCTTCTGCTTTCCCTTTTTGAATGACAAATACAGATTACTTGTTTCTGCTAGCATGGAGAGTAATTTTCTCTCACACAGATTCAGAATGTACAACCTACTTTCTCATTGGCTATGATCTTTGTGTTGTGTTCCACTACTCACTTTCACACCCAGATGATGGAGATGTGAGCTGACAAGAGGCAATCCAACAGTCAGGCTTCTGCAATTTTCATTACCTTAGTGTGTCTTAGTCATAATATCTTCTCAGACTATAAGATACTAACAGTATTGACACAGCTTTATATAATCTAAAATATTGTAATAAAACAACACAAAAGGCAATTTCCGAGGGCATTATGTGGGAGAGCTGTCAAGCCGCTCAGCAGATGCCGATCACTCTGAAGCTGCCAAGTGCAGACGGGTCCGCACCTTCAAAGCCGCAGGCATAGAGGCAAATGTGAAAACTTTGAAAAGATGCAGAGGACGAGAGAGATAAATACGGTTAAAAGAAGAAAGAAACAAGATGACAAAAGGAAGAGAAAGAAAAGAAAAGTCCAGGAAAAGTAGAATTAACAAAAGTTTAAAAAAGTAGAAAGAAACAAAAGAAAATGTTAATAAGTAAAAACTTGATATTAAAAGTGTAAAGAAAAAAGGAAAAAGTAAATAATTATAACAGAAGAAAACCCAGATACAAGACCCTGTATACCCAGAATCTAATGATAAAGGGTTAACCAGCTGCCAAATGAGTTCCCCTTTGTGTTTTTTTATAAATAATAAAGTTTATACCAGGAAAAGAGAAAAATTGGACCCTTCAAAATTTTCCCATAGACCAAACACAAGCTCTCTCACTTCATTTGTCTTCCACGGTAGCCACTTGGCTCTACATTTCATCACTATGTTTCGAGTGTACCAACATATCTTGCTTACCTGTGGACAGTTTACCTTCTAATGCTGTGAAAGCATTTGTCATATCCACATGGCCATAGTGTATTCCATCCAACTTCATTCCAAACTCAGAACAAATGGCTGTACTAACACTTTGATAGTTTGTCAATCACACTCTCGTTTGCTAGGCAACAAACTGTGGGAAGAGACCTAGTATTTCCAAACATTACTATGCCTCAACACAATTTTGATTGCTATACCCTAATATTTACCTAGCTTACTTTAAGATGGGGACAAAGCTGAAGATTGGCTTTCATCCTAATCCTGTGCCAAAACAAAAATGGTGGCAACTAAGAACTTTTACTTTTTAACTTAACAATCTGCATGTAAAAGAACGAAAGGCAAAAATTCCTGTGTGTGAAGAAGAGGCTAAGATGGATTATAGAGCCTCTATAGGAAAATGAATGTTGAATGGTAAAATGTTTTTTGATGATTTCTTCCTGGGCTTTCTTTATTGCTCCCCTGCTTACTTAATCTTGGTTGTTTTCTTTGGTCAGCATGTCCTTGTTTGCCTGTTATTGTTCCTGTTAACCTGCTAAACCTAGTCTGTGGAGATGCTGGGTACTCAATTCAAACTTTGATCTGCCTTTTGCCTGCTCAGCCTTGTCATCTCTGCCATTCACCTGATAATTTTAGCAAAGCTATGTTAAGGTAAAGCTGTAGTTGCTGTAGGTCTACCTCAGTTGTTATGCCATTGGTTGCTGATATAAGTTGTAGAAAGTAAACGTATTAAAAAAAATCTTTGTGAGCATGGGAAGCAGAGACTGGATCTTAAGAATGAAGACTGGGATCTTTATATAGCACACAATTAATCTATTTTCTCTGTCAATTGTGACCACTGACTAGGCCTGACTGGCACCGTCCTGGCCAAACTGGATTCAACCAGTTGTCATGACTGAATCACATTCATAATTGGCTGTAGAGGTCTTAAATGTGTGCTAGGCTCTACTCAGCTATCATGTTTGATACTCAACATTTATATTTTTAAGATTAATGTATTTGCAACTTGCCAATTATGTTTACTTTGAGATTGAAGTTTAGTTGTCATTATCATATCAACACCTGGCTTGTACCAAATGAAATCCCTCCACTAAACAAATCCTTCCAAATTTTCACAGAAAACAGTAAGGTGACAATATATGGGGGTTATTTTGTTTTTTGTTTGTGCAATCAAATAAAAAACATTTGAGAGCAAAACTTTAGTAGTGCAATTGAACAAAAAAGATTTATTGCAAGAAAAAAAACAATTTAATAATAAAAAAAATTAATAATTTAAAATAATTTAAAACATCTTAAAGAAGAACATAACAATACAAATGCTGCTTTATGCTGTATTGGCCTACGTATCTGTCTTGTATCTTTCAGGTGTGCGGCAATTAGAGATCATGTGTTGCTTTGGCTGCATGTCTGTCTTAGCCAACTACTTTGTGTTCCTGACCTTTTTCCCTGCGTGTGTCTCACTGGTGCTGGAGGTAAGTATTATAATAGTATTTTACTGTATGTGTGTACATGGGTGTTTTATTGCAGAGTCGAGTCAGTTGTACAGCACTTTTCTTACACAATAGCCATCAGAATGATTAACATAAGGAAATGCAAATTTATCAGTATTATAAAATCATTCTATAAAAAAAGTTAATACAACAAAAGTGAAAACCACAACTCGACCCCTAACCTAAACTCCCTACATATATTGTTATTTTTGGTTTCTGTAGCTCTCCCGTGAAAGTCAGGAGGGCCATCCTATCTGGCAGCTGAGTCACTTTTCCAGAGTGTTGGAGGAAGAACAGGATAAAAAGCCCAATCCTGTAACCCAAAGAGTAAAAATGATCATGGTAATATAACTCTTGTGCTGTATGTTTTACTTTACATACAGCATTACTACATTAAACTACATTAAACATAATGTATCTTCCTTTAATGTAAATTATAATCTGCTTTGTGTGCAGTCGCTTGGCCTGGTGATGGTTCATGCTCACAGCCGCTGGATTGCAGAGCCCTTGTCCATCAACAAAACAGTGGGCATCCCACAGGTTGGCATGGAGCTAGATAATCTCTCTCCCAGGAGGATTGAGCCGGAGAAACCTCTATGGAACTTCTACCTCACCAGGTGGGGCTACTGATATGCCTGCTCAAGTTGTGAAAAAACTCCAGCAGCACTTGTGGTGTAACCCACAAACTTTATGGTCAGAGCATATTCAACATATGACAAATTTATGCAAAGAGTTTTAACAGCAGTTTTCACAATACTGTAGAAATTATAGATAGATGTTGCATTGCTAGATGGATGTTTTTTTTTTTTTTAATTCCATCCCCTCTACAGGACCACCTGTTGACAATATGACTGTGCTGTTTCATTTTAAGTTGGGTCAGTAACAACTCCCGGCATTATATGATCAGTCACTTTGTTACAGAGTCTGATGAAGAGTCCTGGTCTAACACCATCCAAAACGGTTTGTTTCACCCTTTGAAATCAACAGTGTCAATACTTTAAACAAACACTTTAAGAAAATGTTAACCCTGAGAAGAGTTAAGGCTCATAGTGACATAATTTCTTGATATTATGTCAGTCCAGTTTTTAAAGAATTTGCTAAATTGTATTTCAGTGATCCAGGTGCACGTTTTTTTTTTTTTTTGCCTAAAGGCCGGCACACACCTAATGACTGTACAGCCAGTTACTTGGTTTTGACAACTGATCAGACCCTGTTGGTCCAACATAAATCGGTCGGCACCTCTTGAAGTTCCTTACCCAATCCTAAAGGGAACACATGTATTTCAAAAGCAAACAATTAACTGCCAAGGCAAATGCTGGCAAATGAGTAATTAAAAATGATTGTCTCTTTTCCCATACAGAATGATAACCATGGACATTGAGCAGGTGATCTGTCTGTCCTTAGCCATGCTGCTGGCCATCAAGTATATCTTCTTTGAGCAGGTTGAAAGGGAGTCTTCGCTTTCACTAAAGAGCCCAATCACTATGTCGATGCCTGGCTTAAAACCACAGCGGCCCACTAAAATCTGCTGCAGGAAAGAGCAACGTCCTCTGCATCCTCTTGCCTCTGGCCACAGGATAGGTGCCCTGGCACCTGCCAGCAAGGCAAAGAGCGGTAAGTTGTGCTCAATGATCTGATAATGTTGTAGTAAATGGAAATATGTAGCATTGTGGTATCAAACTCTACCTTGTTCACCTAGATGAGGTTATCCGTCCTGTGCCCGCCATGGTCACTGCTTCCCAGGCAAAGAGCTTCTTTGTTGTTGGGGAAGGGGAGGAAGAGCTCAAGTCTGAAGCTGTTGAGCCACGTCTCCCCTCAGAACCTAGATGCCTTAATCAATGTGTGGACATTTTGAACAACCCTGAGGTAAGGGACAAAGCATTAATTACTAAAACCACACATCATACGGCTCAGGTGACTGAATGTTTACATGGGCCCACTTCCCATTATGCCAAGTTGCGTACTTGGGTGTCAAGTTACTTCTCTTAGGGGTGTTCACATTTTAATTAATATAGAGAATCAAGGGCTGGGGCATTTACTCTATAGTGCATAATTATTCACTGTATAGAATTGTACCCACTGTTTGGTATAGTGAATGATCTCAAAAATCTCACAGTGGAACTAAAAATCATGGTATGTACACTACAAAATAAAAAATAACAATAATATAATTATAATGATAATATACTGATAACAATTTGCTTTGGCACCTTTTAAGTGAAATCTGCTGCTGAAATATTCAACCAATATGAAATAAAATGTACTTAACACATTTTATATTTATAATAAAGTAAGGTAGTGGATTATATGTTCCCTATGTTGTGTGTTACCACAAGTGTTTGACACTTCACCAGCTCTGTCAATGAAATCTCTCAACACAAAATAGGAGATTGATTCAGGGTTTATCTCAATACCCTATATACCTGTACAACAAGTAGTATTGTAGATGCCAAAGTAGTAATACAAATGTACATATCTGTGATGTCATTTTTGTGCTATTTAATTTGGAATACATTTCTTTCTAGTTAAATAGCATAACTATTGATGCTTACTTGACATTTTCTATTTACCAACTACCCTGTATTACTCAGGGGGAATTGTGTCAAATCTGCAATTTGACTGCAGTCCTCTGCAGCTGCCACTAAGTAACATACTGTATGTGGAATACAGTTCAGAAACTGTACAAATTCATAGTTGACAAATCTGTCTGACAGTCTGACTTAGAGGTAGTTGAAAAAACAGTCTCAATAATTATTGTTTTCAATAATTGTATCAATAACAAGGATAAACAGACAAATCCTTTCTGATTGATAAATGTTCTGCATCTGGGTTAACTTTAATGCACAATCCTGTGATTAGATTACAGTAACTCTGTGTCGGACCTACGACAAGTTAACATGAGCAAAGTGAAATGTCTACACAAGATGAGCAAATTATGGTGAAGGCAAGTCATGTCACAAACCTTCTGGAGTTGTAGCCCCTCTCCTTTGAGGCACGGAAATTGGCAAAATGCGCTTTACAGAGATGCTATTTATCATAAAATTACAGTGTACACTATTGAACATCTAACAGCATCTTATCATTTTTATTTAGCACTAGCTGCTGCAGTACAAGTGGCCAGCCACAGGTCCTTTCAGGTATTACTAATGAACATACAGTATATTCAACTTTGTAATGCCCTTGCATAACTGCAATAATTCAAATGAATTCCACTAATTCAAGAGAAAAGAAATGAGCAACAAAAAACAACAAAACATCAGGCAGGTTGCTAAGACCAGTAGCTGCACACTGGAAAACACACAGCTCCAAAGCCAGGGACACCTGCAGAAAGGACAGAGAGAGGGAGCCAGAGAGGGAGAAAGAAGACACAAAGTTAATGTCATACAGTGGTGACAATTGTGGGGTGAGAGGAGAAGAGAGAGGGACAAGAGATAGATATATATCTACAGAACGTTTACTGTAGATAAATATAATTATTTGGTAAGAGTCTTTATATTAAAATTAAAGGTCTCTGAACAGGGTTAAAAACTTGATTGTCATATCACTATTTAGAGAGGGGAGATTGTGGTGCAAAGGTAGTGCGGTTGTCCACCAAACCCACAGTTGTTGGTGTGATCCTCGGCTCCTCCACTCACATGTCTATGTGTCCTTGAGCAAGACAATGAACCCCAACTTAGTCGCTCCCGCTGATTGTTGGCCAGCTTCATAGCAGGTCTCTCAACAGTGTGTGAGTATGTGATTGTAAATGCAAATGGGTGATTGAGAAGCAGTGTAAAGCTGTTTAAGTAGCAATAGGTAGAAAAGCGCTATATAAGTGAAGACCATTTACCATCATTCTCCAGCCAGTCTAGCGGTCTAAAGAATAAGCTTTTTTATTCTTTTTATTTAGCTCTTTTACTAGGCACTCATAACCCAAATATAATGTAATCATTATAATGTATATAGTCTGTTTTGTTTTTTATGAAATTTCTTCCAATCATGGAAATAAAATTCCAAAAAAGGACTGACTACTGGTCTTAACAGACTGCAAACTATTAGATGTATGTTTACATCTGTTCCAGCTGGGCCCTCGTTTCCTGAGTGATACTGAGGTGATTTTGTTGGTCAAGACTAAACATATCCCTGCATACAAACTGGAGGCCCTGATGGAGAGACCCGAAAGAGGAGTGGCCATACGAAGACAGATGATATCTGAGACACTTCCCTTTCCTTTTGCACTTTCCTCTCTGCCATATACCCACTATGACTACTCCAAGGTGAAAAGGCACACACAAACAAACAAACAAACAAACAAACACACATAAACACAAAATAAAACCCATGTTTTTTACAAATCATTTGTAATTTTCACAGCCAGAATTTTACAACAAGAAACATAGCATTAATGTTACAAAATAATCCACCAGGAAAGCACACTTGTAACCACAATTGGCCAAAGCAGTGCCTTGGATGACGTTATATTGCATTTCAGATAAAAGTTTAACCATAACATTTTCCTCTGCATTAGTTTTACCACGTATGGAACCAGTCTCTGGTGTGTAATGCACCTAATGTACCTTCCTATTCAAATAAATGAGAATATGTTTCTTTTCAGAGTAAAATCTGTCTAACGACAGTTCAGCACTTTCTGATATACACTATATTGCCAAAAGTATTTGCTTACCCATCCAAATAAATGAATTCAGGTGCACAAAGCAAGGTCCATAAAGACATGGATGAGTGAGTTTGGTGTGGAAGAACTTGACTGGCCTGCACAGAGTCCTGACCTCAACCCGATAGAACACCTTTGGGATGAATTAGAGCAAAGACTGCGAGCACTGTGTATTATGCATTTCATAGACACACTTCTAAACCTCATGGAAAGCCTTCCCAGAAGAGTTGAAGCTGTTATAGCTGCAAAGGGTGGGCAGACATCATATTAAACCGTATGGATTAAGAATGGGATGTAGCTAAAGTTCATATGGGTCTAAAGGCAGGTGAGCGAATACTTTTGACAATATAGTGTAGGTCTTCTGTATTTCTGGTTTTACAGGTTATGGGCACCTGCTGTGAGAATGTGATTGGTTACATGCCGATACCAGTTGGTGTAGCCGGACCACTTTACCTAGATGGGAAGCAGTTCCATGTCCCCATGGCAACTACAGAGGGCTGCTTGGTTGCCAGCACCAATCGTGGATGTCGAGCAATTATTGTAAGTATCAGATACTGACTAATTTTCATTTCAATTTTCAATTGAACTTTATTTATATAGCGCCAATTCACAACAAAGTCATCTCAAGGCACTTTACAGAATAAAGTAAAGACTATAAGGATGTATAGAGAGAACCCAACAATTCCTCCTTGAGCAAGCCCTAGGCAACAGTGGAGAGGAAAAACTCCCTTTAACGGAAGAAACCTCTAGCAGAACCAGGCTCAGGGTGGGCAGCCATCTGCCTTGACTGGTTGGGGTGAGTGGAAAGTGAAGAGAGAAAAGAAAAAGAGGGATGATAGGATGGGTAGCGGCACACTGTAAAACACACAGCTTCAAAGCCCGGGGACACCTGCAAAGAGGGAAAGCGAGAGAGAAGGACAAAGACAACTACGGGAGAAAACACACAGAGTTAATCTCATACAGTAATTACAATTTTGAAGTGAGAGGAGAGGAGAGAGGGACAGGAGGAGGGGGGTCCCCCAGCAGTCTAAGTATAAGCTTTATCAAAGAGGAAGGTTTTGAGCCTTAAAAGTAGAGAGGGTGTCTGCTTATCGAATCAGAACTGCACCCACAAATCCCTGATGCTACAGGGGGCTAGCAGGCCAAACCATACATCACCAAGATCGAAACTAAGCCTGCAGTATAAACAGGGGAGGGGGACTTTGTGATTATGCGCTCGATGATTGGTGTATGAAAAGCAGAATAATAGAAGGCCATTGTTCTTCAGACCTAGAGGTCTTCTCTTTCTAGTGCAGACCATTTTATTTGCCAAGGGAACTAATGTAGTCATTGTTACTGCTGTTTACGCTGGATGCAAACTTTAGAATGGCGCTCGGACATATCAAACACATACTAAACAAACAACCGAGGGCTCATCCTGATGGAGTTAATTTAATTACTGGGGATTTTAACCAAGCGTGCTTAAAGAGCGTGTTTCTCAATTTCCATCAAAATGTTGTGTCCAACGAGGGGGGAAAACACACTTCATCATGTATACTCAAAGTTTAAGCATGCTTACAAAGCAAAACCCCTCCCTCGCCTAGGAAAATCCGATAGTCTATTCCTGCTGCTAATCCCAGCCTACACCCCCACCAGAAACAGATCAAAAACGCTGTCCTTCAGCTTAAGGACTGTTTTACTTGTACAGATTGAAGCGTCTTCGAACAACAGGACTTCGAGACATATGCATAGACTGTGCTTCTCTATATAAAGGCCTGTGTAAAAAAATGCCACAGTGGACAAACAGGAAACCATGGATGACAAGTGAAGTCCAGGCTCTGATTAGGACTGGTAACTTGGTTTTTAGAGCAGGTTACAGCTCAATGTACAGCACCGCCAGAGCATCCAGTGCCCCAAGGAGACTTACAGGAGGAAGATGGAGGGCCACTTCTCTGAAAACGACCCATGTCAGATGTGGAAAGCCAGTGCCCAACAAACATGGTCGCAAACAGCCCGCTCGCTGTGGAGCTAGATAGCTACTTTGCACATTTTGATACCACCAGACACCCGCACACAGGGAATCCCAGGAAAACTGCAGGACACAATGGTATCCCTAGTGCAGTGGTTAAAGGGTGTGCAGACCAGCTGGCAGGGATCCACACCAAGTTGCTCAATCTCTCCCTGACATATGCCATTGTCCAACAGTGCCTGGAGGCTGCTACCATCATCCCCATTGCCAAAAAGACCCAACATTGATAGTCTTAAGGACTACAGACTAATAGCTCTTACATCGGTTATTATGAACAATTTTGAGGGACTAGTTTTTCAGGACATTAGAGACTGCCTTCCGCCCTGTTTGTCCATCACCAGTTTGCATATAGAGTTAACCGATCCACAGAGGATGCCGTTGCCATAACACTTCATGGAGCGCTGAGTCATCTGGAAAACTGGAAAAGCTATGTGAGGATGCTCTTTGTGGATTACAGCTCTGTGTTCAACACAATTATACCCATTTGCACCATGGAGGAGCTGCTATGCAGCAGGCCAATGCTCCCCGGGAGTAGTCATTCACCTATAGCAGGTTCAGTGGTAAGATTTCATTATAACATGTGAATGTGCTCAATTATGATAATAAAGGTTCTATTCCTAGCTTCTCCTGTCAGAAGTTGCTTATGGGGCATTCAAGTCAAGTCAAGTGGCTTTTATTGTCATTTCTACTATACACAGTAGTACACAGTAGAAACGAGATAACGTTCCTTCAGAACCATGGTGCTACAAAACAACACAACCTATGTAAAGTCCAACCTAGTGCAGGCGAAAAATAGTACAGACAACACAAGATAACACAGGACAGGACATAAAACCTAAGACAGTGCGACCAGTCAACCTATTGTATACTTCGAATATACAGTACAGTCCAGTCAAGTGTGCTAAAGGTGAAAAAAGAAGCATGTAAACAGTATAGTGCAGTTAAATGTTCAGCATGTAAACAGTGCAGTGCAGTGGAATGTGCAAAAAACAGTGTAGTGCGGTTAAGTATAGAATAATAATAAATAAATATATAAATGATGGTGGAATGAATTGAGATGAGTAATGAGTGTGTGTTAAGTTCAGGTTGTACGACTGTGTGTGTGAGTTCCATTTCAGTTTTGTGCATTGAGGAGCCTGATGAAGCCATTGTGACATGGCTTCGGAACCTCTTTCTTGATGGCAGGAGTGTGAAGAGTGTGTGTGACGGATGTGTGGGGTTGTCCACAATGCTGTTGGCTTTGCGGATGCAGCGTGTGGTGTAAATGTGCATAATAGAGGGGAGAGAGACTCCAATGATCTTCTCAACTGTCCTCACTATCCTCTGTAGGGTCTTGCGATCCGAGACGGTGCAGTTCCCAAACCAGGCAGTGATGCAGCTGCTCATGATGCTCTCAATGGTCCTTTTGTAGAACATGGTCAGGATAGGGGGCGGGAGATGGGCTTTCCTCAGCCTTCTCTGGAAGTAGAGACACTGCTGGGCTTTCTTGGTAATGGAGCTGGTGTTGACTGACCAGGTGAGGTTGTCCGCCAGATGAATACCAAGGAATCTGGTGCTCTTGACGATCTCCACTGAGGATCCATCGATAATCAGTGGAGAACGGTCGCTCTGTGCTCTCCTGAAGTCCACAACCATCTCTTTGGTTTTGTCAATGTTCAGAGACTGGTTGTTTGCTCCACACCAGGCTATTAACAGTTGTACCTCCTCTCTGTAAGCTGACTCGTCGTTCTTGCTGATTAGACCCACCACCGTCGTGTCATCGGCAAACTTGATTATGTGGTTCGAGGTGTGCATTGCTACACAGTCGTCAGTCAGCAGAGTGAACAGCAGAGGGCTGAGCACATAGCCCTGAGGGGCCCCAGTGCTCAGTGTGGTGGTGCTGGAGATGCTGTTCCCGATCCGGACTGACTGAGGTCTCCCAGTCAGGAAGTCTAGAATACAGTTGCAGAGGTAGGTATTCAGTCCCATTATGCTTAATTTCTCAATCACATGCTAAGGGATGATTGTGTTGAATGCTGAGCTGAAGTCAATGAACAGCATTCGTACGTATGAGTCCTTGTTGTCCAGGTGGGTGAGGGCCAAATGGAGGGTCGTGGAGATGGCATTGTCCATGGAACGATTTGGACGATACGCAAACTGCATGGGGTCCAGGGAGGGTGGAAGTTGGGTCTTAGTGTGCCTGATGACGAGCCTCTCGAAGCACTTCATCACAATGGGTGTGAGCGCGACGATAGCCATTGAGGCAGGAGACAGTAGACTTCTTTGGCACGGGAACAATGGTCGTTGTTTTGAGGCACATAGGAACAACGTTGCTGCTCAGGGAGATGTTGAAGATGTCTGTAAAGACTTTCGCTAGCTGATCTGCACATTCCCTGAGCACTCTGCCAGGAATGTTGTCTGGTCCAGCAGACTTCCGTGGGTTAACTCTGCATAGAGTTTTCCTCATTTCAGCTTTGGTTAGACAGAGCACCTGGTCACTGGGAGGAGGGGTGGTCTTCCTCGCCTTCACTTTGTTCTGTACCTCAAACCGGGCATAGAATTGGTTCAGCGCATCTGGGAGGGAGGCGTCACGGTTACAAGCAGGCGATGTTGTCTTCTAGTTTGTGATCGCCTGGATGCCCTGCTGGGTGTCTCCGCTCTCTTGGAAGTGGTCGTGGATTTTCTTTGTGTGTGCGCGCTTCGCCTCTCTGATGGCACGGAAAAGTTTGGCCCTTGCTGTTCTTAAGGCCATCTTGTCCCCTGTTCTGAAGGCAGAGTCTCTTTGTTTCAGCAGCACACGCACATTGGGGGCGGGGCTCCGCACGATATGCATGTTCGCTCCTCTCGTTGCAAAGACCACATGCTGATGGAGTTTGGGACGCACAGCCCTGAGATTTGCATGGTTGAAATCTCCGGCAATAATAAATAATCCATCGGGGTGAGGATTCTGCAGGTCGGTAATAGCGCCGTAGAGTTCAGACAGTGCCTCCCTAGCATTAGCGCTGGGGGGAATGTACACTCAGACAATGAAAACAGTGGTGAATTCCCATGGTAAATAGAAAGGTCTGCATCTAACAGTCACAAACTCCACTAGCGATGAGCAGTAGCGTGAGGCAAGCACAGAGTTCTTGCACCATTCCATGTTGATATAAACACACACGCCACCACCGCGAGTCTTACCGCACAGAGCTGCGTTTCTGTCGGCACGAAACATGGTTAGCCCGTCTAGCTGGATGGCGGCTTCCGGAACTCTGTCGAACTATCGTCAAGTTTGTCGAAGATAGCACAATGGTTGGTCTCATCTCTGGTGGAGATAAGATGGCATACAGGGCTGAGGTGGGTAACTTTTTTGTCTGGTGCTCATGGAACAATCAGACATTAAAAAGTTCATAAAACTAAAGAACTAATTATGGACTTCAGGAGACATAGACTAAACCACGCCCCCCTCGTTATTAACAGGGAACATGTGGAAACTGAGTTTCCTGGGCACCCACATTTGACCTCTGATTTGACCTCTCCTGGTCTCCCCACATCAAGGCCACGGTGAAGAAAGCTTAGCAGCGGCTGCATTTCCTGGCGGTCCTCAGAAAAAATTACTTGGACAAGAAGCTGCTGCCGGCTTTTTATCACACCTCTGTGGAGAGCACAATGACATATTGTCTTGGTATATGTAGGCCTTAATTTTTTACAAGAGCACCCACAGTTTAATTGTACGCTGCCTACATTACTCGGACTATGTCCTATGTCCTGTTTCCAACAGCTTTATCATGTTATGCCTCCTGTGTGCCCCAATTCCACACTGAAATTAAGCGATTTCACGCGGTTCTTAGTCTGGTGATCTCCTGTTGTAGGTTACTTGTCTGAACTGCCACTCTGGACAATGTCTAAGGCTGAATTTTCCTAACATTGTCTGGAGTTCATGAGTGAAACAGGCTTAAAGTCAGTTATGACTGTGCCAACTGGCCAGGAGGTTGCCGTTTTAATGGGCGTTGGTTAAAAAAATTTAAATACAAAGAATGTATAAATAGAGGACCAAATCCATGCATAGCCTTTTTGTAAATGGCAAATGGCCACTTAAACAGCACTTTTATTCAAAGAGCTTTACAATGTTGATTTACCATTTAACCATATACACACTGATAGCGGTGGCTACCATGCAAGGTGCTCAGCTGACCCACCGATAGCAACTTGGGGTTCAGTGTCTTGTTCAAGACACTTCGACATGTAGCCGGGCCCGGGGATTAAACTACTGACCCTGTGGTCTGTGGACAACTGCCTTACCAACTGAGCTACAGCCACCTTTTAAGCAGAGTCTGCTGAAAAGATGTACAGCTTTTCAGTATGGGAGAGTCAAGTAGTAGTCAAGTACTTTACGCAATACTGAGCAGTCAATGAACATTTCAGACAGCTAGTTTTACAGCTTTTTGAGTTGCTCAACTGTAATTTTGCCAGAAAATGATTGTATTGTAAATATTTGAAAGGTATTTTGCTGTAACTACTAATACACGGTTGCACTGAAGTCTTAAAACATTTTGAAAATGTCTAGAAAAGGGTCTTAGAAGGTATTGAATTGAACTGTATCATTTCTACATTATCTCTGAATTAAAAAGTTCATGAATTTTCAACAAAACTCCTTAATCCTACAATAAATACCCACTAAGAATAGGTCGTAACTCCAATAACCAAAGTGTAGGTATGTATTTTAAATGTTGCTGTGAAATCTCATGTCAATAAATGATTTTGTTTATGAACTAGTATCAAATATATTATAATACTTAAAAGTATTGTTAAGAGTCCTAGTCTTTGTGAAGACTGCTTTACAATTGTAGTTGTAATGTACATAACGTAACGTGGCCATGTTGTTTGCTTGCTGTAGTTGGGAGGTGGGGCCAAGAGTTGTATCCTGGCCGACAGCATGACTCGAGGACCTGTAGTGAGGCTTCCCTCTGCTTGCCAGGCTGCTGAGGTCAAGGCATGGCTTGAAAGCACAGATGGGTTTCAGATCATAAAAGAGGCCTTTGACAACACTAGCAGGTAAAATATTGTGAAACATGGTATGGTGAAATATTTGTGATCATTCCCAAGCGCACATAATATCAATAATAGAATTTGTGCAAATACATTTACTGTACACAAAATACATTTTTGTTTGCATTCATTGCATGGTATAACTATGTTCACATCAATTTTGGGTTCTTTGAAATTGTTGGAGTTTGTCTGTTAGTTCAGAAGCATATGCATCATTAAAGTTCCATTTTAGCAGAGTCAGGGTGATTTAACATAAACCTGTGTTGCTTTTGCGAAAACCAGAGCTCATTTTAAGCTGGCCAGTGCTATTTGAGCTAAGCCCCATCTTACTGGCTGTGAATCAGGAGTTTGCAGTCGTTCACTTATAGCAGGTTCAGTGGTAAAATTTCATCATAACATGTGAATGTGTTCAATGATGACAATTAAACTTCTATTCCTAGCTTTTCCTGTGAGAAGTTGCTCATGGGGGCTTCAGGCTGGCACCTTTCATTGCAGCTTTGCTGTCATCAGTGTGTGTGTTTGTGTGTATGAGAAACAACATTGTAAAGCAATTTGTCAGATAAAGTAGAAAATGCTATACAAGTGCAGATATATAGTCCTTTTCTACACATTGGCACTCAAAGCACTTTACACTGCTTCTTATTCACCCATTCACACACCAGGAGGGATGGGGGAGCTGCTTTGCAGCTGGCCAACACTCATTGAGAGCAACTAGAACCAGAGCTCGTGTGTGTGTGGGTGAATGGGAAACCACATTGTAAAGCGCTTTGGATAAAAGCGCTATATAAGCGACTATTTACCATATAAGCGACTATTTAACTAAGTTGGTTTTCAGTGTCTTGCTCAAGGACACTTCAGCACGTGAGTGGAGGAGCCAGGGATCGAACCAACAACTGCAGGATTGGTGGCTCTACCTTCCTGCGCCACGGTCGCAGGAAGTGCCAGCTAGTTTGACTCATTTTTCTTTTAGTTAAATTACTCCTCACTTTTATACACCTACATACACTTACGAGCATACTATTAATTCTGAGATAAAGCATACCATTCAAACCAACAATAAACAATAAAGCCATCAATAGGATTTAATATTGTGGCTGATTGACAATCTTTGGTTGCTTTTGGCAGATTTGCTCGTCTTCAGAAATTGCTGGTTGGTCTGGCTGGAAGAAATCTCTACATCCGCTTCCATTCTAAGACTGGAGATGCTATGGGGATGAATATGATCTCTAAGGTATCTTTTAGATTGGCATTTGTGTGTGGACTATGTGTTCCTCACATTGTGAGGACTAAAATCTGTTCTAATGCTCACACTATGGAGCAAACACCTTTAGAATCTCTTTTTATTTTAAAGTTAGGATTAAATTACAGCTGTACCATGTCATAGTCAGAATAGGTAAATGGTAATGTAAAAAGTAATATTATAGAACAAGTGATTTCCCATTATAATACTAGACATAATATTGTGTACAGAAGGAGTGCAATATTTACCACGCAGGTGAAAAACTTACTCAAAGAAATAGGGGAAGACGTGTAAGACAGCAACACAACAGCAGAATTACAGAAATGGTTACACAAAGTGTTTATTAAAATGACATCTACAATTTAAAATATAAGGCAAAGCTTGGCTTTCCTTGACATCTTTGAGAATTTGCAATTGCAGTTTTACTCCCTGGTAGAAATCTGGCTCATGCACTTCTCATGCAATTATTTGCTAAGATGAACAGCTAATCAGAGTGGTGTCTTTTACTGAAAGGCAGATACAAAGTCACCTTTATTTCAACTGAAAAGTCGCTGCTGGATGTTCAATAGACCTTTTTCACAAAAACCAGAAGTACTTAGCAAACAAGCTCTTTCAACAAATAAAATTAGTCTTTTTGCTTAGTATAGGACATTTAGCCAGGTTGGTGTACAATAACATGCCATAATTGTTTTCATGTGACATGGTTGATAAATGTAATTTTTATCACTTACATAATGGAATTGCTGTTATTAGCAATAGTGTGTGTATAAGTATGTGAATCTTACTACCTTTAACTAACAGGATAAGTTGGTTAGATTTAAATTAGAGCCAACAAAACAGACTGAAAGGGAACGGTAAAAATATTCTATATATATTGATGTTACATTCATCAGCTAGTTTTTATCGTCTCACAGGTAGGTACGAAGGTTAATGGGTATAAATTTCACTGCCTGTCCTACATCCAGTCAACTCCTTTTTACTTGAAGAATGAGAACCAGCTGTTGCAAAGATACAGAGGTTGTTGACTTACTAAAGGCAGTATGATTTGTTTGTTGCTGTCATTAAATGCACCATTTAATTGTCCCCTCCTCCCCAGCTCGGTGACAGCAAGGGGCAGCGGTAGAGTGACTTGGTGACTGAATGAACAGAGAGAGCGGCAATAGCAAGGACAAATGCGCAAAACTGAAAAATCAAATAGTATTTTCTGATCGTTACATAGTGGTTACATTCTGTAACATAGACAAACATGGTCACACTCCCAGACAAACCAGCAGGAAGGACTTTCGATGAACACAACTTAAGTGTATATTTTCCTTGTCTGCAGGTGTGCTCGTGCGCGTGAACTGAAACTGGATGCATGTAATATTTACAATGCAGAGCTGTGGCATTAGGTGCGACAATATGATTTTGTTCTGTTAAACCTAGTACACACATAAGTAAATATACATTGTATTGATGGGATTTTTAAGTTTTAATCATGGTAAGTTTGTTGGCCTCATAAATTTAAAACTTTTAAAATTTAAAAATTTTAAAAGTTTTAGATAGATTTAGAAGTATTAAACTTATTTTTATTATAATTCAGTTTTTTTAAAGCAATATTTATGAAAAAAGCATAGTTGAACATTCTCTTTTACAGCTGACCAGTTTGTCAGGAAATTTCAGTTGTATACTCTATTAGGATAAACAGCCTGTTAGAAGAGGAACTGTAAGGTACTAGTTTTAGGGTTGGACCCTATAAGGCGCTTGACACAACTACTCAGTTTAAATAAGGTTTATTATAAAATATAATAGTTGGCAAAACAGGATGAAGATGTAGTAAGTTCTGACACGCTAGATGGTGCTGAACTTGTGTCTATGAGAAAGGACACGAAGATGAGTATCTTGACAGTGACTTATGGGATATGGTGTCTGTACATGAAAACAAAACTTATTAGAGTCAGTGGGAAGATGAGCGGAGTCTAGAGGAGAAGCAAGGTTCTTATGGGGAAGAGTGGAGTATGATCCTGGTAGAGTAGATAAATCTTGAGATGCGGCGAGGTTTAGTAACTTGAAGACAGAGTAGAGAAATGGTGGGGAAGATGTAATGGTCTGGATCCGTAACACAGAGGCAGGCCAGGTAGTGAGCGTTTGGAACGTAGCCATGGTGAATCTGCAATCCGTGATAGTGAAGAGAACACCAAAATCCCATTAGTGACTCAGTGCCCTAGTGCAATAGTCTCATAGCTCTCGATTCCAGTATTCTCTTATGTAACACAAACATGGTTCTTAACATTGGAATGAGAATTCTTACAGTGGATATTTACTTGGTGACATCCTTGATACAGGTAACTTGAACACATGATGGATACTCGTCTGAGTTCCGCATTAGAGTAGTAGATAATCACATAGCTTTGTAAAAACGTAACACGGTATGATCAGAACATAGACATGACGTGGTAAATCTTCTCCTTATAATCACGTGGTTACAAGGGGTTGTGAAAAACTTGATCCCTCGTGGGCAGATAACAGTACTCATAATCCTAGTCATTCATTAGGTTAGCAACACGGAGTCATTGGGAGCGGTTACTCACATAACCAAAGTAGCAGGCAGAGTCAGGTCAAAAAAACGTAGCGTGGTCTGAACTGTAGATAGCAAGGAAGAGACCTGAGGAGGTATATGAGCAGAGTGGTGAGAGGAGGTGAAACTGATTACCGGTGATTAATTAAGCGGGAAAAATGTGACGGGACCAGGTACAGGAAGTGGCTGCAAAATAAAAGTCATGAAGGAGGAAGTGAAGTTGATGATCCTGACAAGAGGGCTTTATTTGAAGCCCCCAGTGAGACATTCAGGGGAAATTATTTGCGTGCAGTAATATTCATTTTGTTTAACTTGACCTTAAGATAGAATTAACCAACCAGAAAAGTAAATACCCCAATTATTTTTGTGTGTGTGCAAATTTTTTTATCCTTATACCACTGTACTTAAAACTTTTCTGGCGGAAACACTGACCATGAACATTAGACCAACATATGCTCCTCAAGAGCATGACACTAGTCAAGTGCCAGCAGTCTGTTTGGTCCTGGCACTTAGAGTCAACCATGTCTTAAAAAGTGATTTGAATATTTTATTAAGTTACTGAGCCACTTACAAATGCTTACACAAATTTGTTTCATCCCTCTCAGTTTAGAGGTGATCCTGCTGCTATTTAACAATATAAACAAAGAAAAGGAGCTATATTCATTGTGAAACAGTTTCAGTTCAGCTCCAATTCAAATTAATATGGTATCTGTTGTGAGTGTTGTCAGTTAATTACTAGACTATCCACCTTTAGGTCTGCTGTTTTGGTTTACTAATATAATTCCAATATTGAAATATGAAAAGTTATATCCTTTAAATCATCTGTGATTGATTAAGCTAAGCAATGTTCACTATGACTACTCAGCCTCTACAGCTGAACATAAAAATAAAAACCAATTAAAATCAAACTCTAACTAGAAATTACTGCCTCTGCCCTAGATTTAGGGACATGGTAACTTTTATTAAGTCAATAAACCAAAAAAAAGTAATTTATGGCACTGAAATTGCTAATACTTTGCTCCTTATCCAGTTTAATAATTTGCGGTAGTAATAATTCTCCATTCTCATCATGAGAACATGAATTTCTTGTTGTTCCAGTAGCCCACTTCCCTTCAGGTTGCCCTGGTTCCTAACACCTAACATGGGCCTTGTTATTTTATACAAATATATATAATACAGGCATAGAACCACAAGACTATAACATGGTAATACAAATCCCCTTAATGCCAATAATGCAGGTTCTGTTCAGGACTCAAGTCCAAAGGGCTGTGTTAAAAAATTTATTTGATTGACAGCCCTGATATTATGCTAATGTACATAAAGCACCAAGGTTTTTTGAGGAATGTTCCTGGGTACAAAGCTTCAAATTGCCCACAGTTCCCTTTAAGCACACACCTAGCAACAGAACATCTCTACAGTACATTAGTACTTAGTGAGCCGAGTTCAGTTGTCAGATCTGATGGAGTTGCATCATTAGGTCTGTTGAGTTGAATGGCCATATAAGTCCAATAAATACAGAAAGCTTCACAGCCAAATGCAAAGTGAACTGGCGTCATATATACAGTATTATATCTCGGTCCAGGCAATACGTTATCTAAATAGACAGATTCACATTCTTTTTGCGTTTAATCTAAAGACCTTATAGCTGACATATCAACTAATAAAGAATGCCATCAACATAACTCAGAATCCAACTTTTATTATCTTTGAAAAAACGTCCATGTTATCTGCCTTGTTAATTGGCTTTTGCTGATCTCCCAGGTATTATTTGCCTCGTTATCATGCATTGCACCAGCAAATGTCACACCTGGAGGTACGAGGTGGTAGCTTTTTTTCCCTATTGCACTCCAATACCATTATAATATTTGTGGACAATGCCAGAATCATCGGCCCTATCAGTTGGAACGATGAGTCAGCTGACAGACAGGAGGTAATAGCCCCATGTAAGGACAACAACCTCCATCTCATTGTCTGCAAGACCTAAAAGATTGTGCTGGATGGCTCAAAAAACACAGCCTGGGACTGTCCATGGCACACCTGGTAAAAACTTTCAAGGCCCTATAACTACAATTTGAAATGGACAACCCACATCAACTCTTTATGTTACTATGCACCGCAAATATTTTTCTATTTTTACAATTTCTTTTGTTTAGTTTTTTCTTTTACTTAACTTTTTCTGATACTGATCAGATTTATTTTTTATATATGTTTTTTTATTTTATTTTATTTATTTATTTACTGACTGGAGTCAAATTTCATTACCTTGCAATTGTGTATTGCTGATAGTAAATGTCTTTATAAAGAATAAAGTCCTAATATGTAGGAACATTTAAACATTTAATCATGAAAGTTAAGGCATTTTGAGTCACCTCTCTAGTCTTTGTCTAGTGTCAGGTGAAGATGACCAACTTAAAAATCAACAGAGACTTATCATTTTTATGAAGCAAGTCTCAAGTCTTAAAATTAGCAACTCGAGACTCTCACCTATGTCTTGAAATGTGATTGGTGTCTTGTCAGGTCTAAAACAGCCTCAAAAATGCAGCTTTTTCTTTAATTCAATTCAATTCAACTTTATTTATATAGCGCCAATTCACAACAAAGTCATCTCAGGGCACTTTACAGAATAAAGTCAAGATTATAAAGAGAACCCAACAATTCCCCCTGGAGCAAGTCATAGGCAACAGTGGAGAGGAAAAACTCCCTTTAACGGAAGAAACCTCCAGCAGAACCAGGCTCAGGGTGGACGTCCATCTGCCTCGACTGGTTGGGGTGAGTGGAAAGGGGAGAGAGAAAAGAACAGAGCAACAAAAAGCAACAACAAAACATCGGGCAGATTGGTAGGACCAGTAGCTGCACGCTGGAAGACACACAGCTTCAAAGCCGGGGGACACCTGCAGAAAGGGACATACAGTGGTAAGAGGAGAGGAGAGATGGTCAAGAGGAGGAAAGGAGCTCAGTGCATTGGGGGTTGGGTCCCCCAGCAGTCTAAGCCTATGGCAGCATAACTATAACTAACTATATGCTTTATTAAAGAGGAAGGTTTTAAGCCTAGACTTAAAAGTAGAGAGGGTGTCTGCTTCCCGAATCTGAACTGGGAGCTGGTTCCACAAGAGAGGAGCTTGATAGCTAAAGGCTCTACCTCCCATTCTACCTTTGGAAATTCTGGGAACCACAAGTAGGCCTGCATTCTGATAGCGAAGTGGTCTACTGGGATGATATGGTGCTATGAGGTCTTCTGTATATGATGGAGCCTGACCATTCAGAGCTTTATATTTAAGAAGCAGGGTTTTAAATTCTATTCTAAATTTAATGGGAAGCCAATGGAGAGAAGCTAGTGAAGGTGAAATATGATCTGTCTTGCTAGTTCCAGTCAGCACTCTTGCTGCAGCATTTTGGATTAATTGCAGGCTCTTTAGGGAGTTACTGGGGCATCCTAAAGGTAGGGAATTACAGTAGTCCAACCTAGAGGTAACAAATGCATGGACCAGTTTTTCGGCATCACTTTGATGCAGGATGTTCCGTAGGTGGAAGAAGGCTGTTCTAGAGATTTGTTTTATATGTGAGTAGTACTGGAGGCCAGACTTATGCCATCTAGAGTAACAATATGGTTGGACATCATATCTCTGAGATTTTTGGGCCCAAATACTATGACTTCAGTTTTGTCTGAGTTTAAAAGTAAAAAATTGTGGGACATCCAGGTTTTTATGTCTTGTAGGCATGCTTGAAGCTTTATTAACTGATTATTTTCATCTGGTTCCATAGATAAATATAGCTGGGTATCATTAGCATAACAGTGGAAATTTATGTGTTTTGTAATTATGTTGCCTAAAGGAGACATATATAAAGTAAAAAGTATTGGTCCTAACACAGAGCCTTGTGGAACTCCATAGCTAACCTTTGTGTGCATGGAGGATTCATCATTAACATGAACAAATTGAAATCTATCAGACAGATAAGATTTAAACCAACCTAGTGCAGTTCCTTTAATCCCAATTTCATGTTCCAGTCTCTGTAATAAAATGTTATGATCAATGGTATCAAATGCAGCACTAAGATCTAACAGAACAAGTATAGAGATGAGTCCATTATCTGAGGCCATGAGAAGATCGTTGGTGACTTTTACCAGTGCTGTTTCTGTACTATGATGAACTCTAAATCCTGACTGAAAGTCTTCATACAAATTATTCCTATGAAGGTGATCACATAATTGTTTTGCAACTACTTTTTCAATTATTTTAGAAATAAAGGGGAGATTAGATATTGGTCTGTAATTGGCTAAAACACCTGGGTCAAGACAGGGCTTTTTAAGTAGTGGTTTAATTACAGCTACCTTATAGGCCTGTGGTACATAGCCTGTTTCTAAAGATAGATTGATGATAACTAATAACGTATCTATTAAGGGTAAAGCTTCCTTGAGCAGCTTAGTTGGAATAGGGTCTAGCAGACAGGTTGTTGGTTTAGATGAGGTAATAATTGAAGTTAGCTCAGAGAGAGCTATGGGTAAAAAGCAGTCTAACAGGGATTGGGGCCTTATCGATGACTCTAGCACTGCTGTACATGAAGATCTATCTGTAATTTTTGGGGGGAGGATCTGGTGAATTCTTTCTCTAATAGCTACAATTTTATTCATAAAGATGGTCATGAACTCATTGCTGTTCAAAGTTAAGGGAATAGTAGGCTCAACAGAACTATGGCTCTTAGTCAGCCTGGCTACAGTGCTGAACAGAAACCGGGGGTTGTTCTTGTTTTCTTCTATTAATGATGATTAATATGCTGTTCTGGCATCACGGAGAGCTTTTTTGTACATTTTTAAACTATTTTTCCAGGCTAAATGAGATTCTTCTAAATTTCTGGAACGCCACTTCCTTTCCAACTTTCGTGTTGCCTGTTTTAAGTTGCGTGTTTGTGAACTATACCATGGAGATCGCCTCTTCTGGTTTACTGCCTTCTTTTTCAGAGGGGCAACACTATCGAGTATTGTACGTAGTAAGGCTGCTGAATTGTCAACAAGATAATCTATTTGTGCAGGAGTAACATTAAGGAGACTACTTTCCATTGTATTAACATGGTGAAGCAAATGATGAAGAAATAATTTCTTTAAATTTGTTGACAGCTTTTTCACTTAAGCATCTGCTATAATGGAATTTTTCCCTAACTGCTATATAGTCCGTTATTGTAAATTCAAATGTTATTAAGAAATGGTCAGACAGAAGAGGGTTGTGAGGAAATATGGTTAAATTATCCGCTTCAATTCCATACGTAAGGACAAGGTCTAATGTGTGACTAAAACAGTGAGTGGGTTTATTTACATTTTGGGAAAAACCAATTGAATCTAATAATGAATTAAACGCAGTGCTCAGGCAGTTACTGTCAGGATCTACATGAATGTTAAAGTCACCCACTATAATGACGTTATCTGTACTAAGCACTAAATCAGATAGAAAATCAGAAAATTCAATCAAAAACTCTGAATAAGGGACTGGAGGACGGTACACGATAACAAATAATAGTGGTTTTTGAGTTTTCCAGTTTGGGTGTGAAAGGCTAAGAGTAAGGCTTTCAAATGAGTTATAACTATGTTTAGGTCTAGGAATTATTGATAAGCTAGATAAGCTTTAGTGTACATTTTGGCCATATCAATCATTTACAACCCCAATTCAAAAAAAGTGTAAAGCGTAAATAAAAACAGAAAGCAATGATTTGCAAATTTCTGGATTGTGTTCACATATGGCTTCTTTTTTGCATGATACAGCTTTAACTTACATCTGTGGATTGCACAGTGAACTGTGTTCACAGACAGTGATTTCTGGAAGTGGTTCTGAGCCCCTGCAGTAATGTCCAGTGGAGAACTCTCTGTCTGTGGGAAGTGGGCCATCTTAGAAAACCTGTCAACGCCTGTGAGGATGACTGTGTTGCCCTGGGATGGGGGAAGACCGGTAACAAAATCAATATATACATGGGATAGAAAGGGGATGTAGGAGCCTGTCAGGAGGGTGGCGACTAGATTTGGGCAGGCTAGGACAAATTCTCTAACATCTTTGGTGAGCTTGGGCCACCAGAACTGCTGATGCACCACAAACAGTGTTTGGGAGGTACCAGGCTGACAGAAAAGGTGTGAAGCATAACACCAATCCAGCACTTTGGATCTGAGTTGGTCAGGTACAAACAACAGTCCTGGGGTACAAGTGGAATGGGCTGGTACATTGGCTTGGGCTCGGGAGACCTCCCCTTCAATCTCAAATATTGTGAGAGCTAAATGGACAGACGGAGGTAGAATGAAATCTTGTTCGGCACAAGTGTGAGGGGGATCAAAAATATGGGACAGGGCATCAGCCTTAATGTGAATGGGAAGCGTTTGAAGAAGAGGGCACACCGAGCCTGGCGAGGGTTAAGTCTCTTTGGCTGTTTTAATATACTCTAGATTCTTGTGGTCAGTAAGGAACACAAAGGGATGCTCAGCCCCCTTCAACCAATGCCTCCATTCCTCTAATGCCAATTTGACTGCAGACAACAGAGGGGAAGAAGATGAGGATGTCGTCTAGGTAGACGAAAACAAACTTGTTCAACATATCCCCCCACACATCATTGACCAGGTTCTGAAACACGGCAGGTGCATTAGTCAGACCAAAAGGCATATCAGGTATTCGAAGTGCCCAGCAGGGGTGCTAAAGGTGGTCTTCCACTCGTCCCATTCCTAAATGCGGACCAGATGATGAGTGTTTCTAAGGTCTAGTTTAGTGAACACAGTGGCGCCCTGCAGAAGTTCAAACACAGAAGAAATCAGTGGGAGAGGATAGTGGTTGCGCACAGTTATCTGATTCAACCCGCGATAGTCTATAAGGAGCCCACCACCCTTCTTACAGTGCCTTGCGAAAGTATTCGGCCCCCTTGAACTTTGCGACCTTTTGCCACATTTCAGGCTTCAAACATAAACATATGAAACTGTAATTTTTTGTGAAGAATCAACAACAAGTGGGACACAATCATGAAGTGGAACGAAATTTATTGGATATTTCAAACTTTTTTAACAAATAAAAAACTGAAAACTTGGGCGTGCAAAATTATTCAGCCCCTTTACTTTCAGTGCAGCAAACTCTCTCTAGAAGTTCAGTGAGGATCTCTGAATGATCCAATGTTGACCTAAATGACTAATGATGATAAATCACACACACTTGTGTGTAATCAAGTCTCCGTATAAATGCACCTGGACTGTGATAGTCTCGGAGGTCCATTTAAAGCGCAGAGAGCATCATGAAGAACAAGGAACACACCAGGCAGGTCCGAGATACTGTTGTGGAGGAGTTTAAAGCCGGATTTGGATACAAAAAGATTTCCCAAGTTTTAAACATCCCAAGGAGCACTGTGCAAGAGATAATATTGAAATGGAAGGAGTATCAGACCACTGCAAATCTACCAAATCTAAACTTTCAGCTCATACAAGGAGAAGACTGATCAGAGATGCAGCCAAGAGGCCCATGATCACTCTGGATGAACTGCAGAGATCTACAGCTGAGGTGGGAGACTCTGTCCTTAGATGGTAAATGGTCTGCACTTATATAGCGCTTTTCTACCTATTGGCACTCAAAGCGCTTTACACTGCTTCTTATTTACCCATTCACACTCACTAGTAGAGAGAATCTGTGGAAAGAACTGAAAACTGCTGTTCACAAATGCTCTCCATCCAACCTCACTGAGCTCGAGCTGTTTTGCAAGGAGGAATGGGCAAAACTTTCAGTCTCTCGATGTGCAAAACTGATAGAGACATACCCCAAGCGACTTACAGCTGTAATCGCAGCAACAGGTGGCGCTACAAAGTATTAACTTAAGGGGGCTGAATAATTTTGCACGCCCAAGCCCCAGTTTTTTATTTGTTAAAAAAGTTTGACATATCCAATAAATTTCGTTCCACTTCATGATTGTGTCCCACTTGTTGTTGATTCTTCACAAAAAATTACAGTTTTATATCTTTATGTTTGAAGCCTGAAATGTGGCAAAAGGTCGCAAAGTTCAAGGGGGCCGAATACTTTCGCAAGGCACTGTATCTACGAAAAAAAGGGGGAAGACGAGGGGTGGATGACACCAGCTGCTAATGACTTGTTTATCTGGCGTCCTGTTCGGGGCCGGAGAGAGATTATAATCTGCCCTTGAGTGGCATAGTGCCCCGACACCGGGACAGTTCGATGGTCATAAGAGCGTTGCAGGGGAAGAGAGGTGGCTCTGTTCTTGTTGAACACTGATTTGAGGTTGTGATAAACCTTCGGGATGTCGGTTAAATTTATGTTGTCAGAAGTGGGTTCAGGAGGGCTAGATGGAGAACTTGCTTGTCTAAGGCAAATAGATGGTGATGATCACCAGGACAACATGGAGCTGAGTCACAGCAGTGAAAGTTGATGAGATTTGCTAATCATCGCATTCTGTTTATATTTAAGTTTTACTCATCTTCCCAATTTTTTGGGAATTTGCGGTTGTAAATATATGGTGTAAGGATTTCTGAGTTTTCAAATTCCCACATGTGTTAAAGGAAACGTGCAGAAGACAATGAGAAGAAGTCCATTCCTGTTAATTCTGCCCCCTGAGCTTGACAGCAATTCACCAATTAACAGTTAAGTAGTTGGGAGGAAGTTTATGTAAACCAATTAAGTTATTTATCTATCCCATGGGCATGTTTACTATGAAATCTAGACATACAAGCACACAACCTAACAAGGGGGGTAGCTGCAAGTTGGCTGGGGACTGGACTGCATTTCAGAGTTATTGTTGTTATTATTATAGTTGTGCCTTTTTATTATGCATTATATTTTTAGGTTCTCCATACATTAAACTGTCCTATGTTTGTAAAAGCTATTTTTAAATAATGCTTTGAGCGAACTTCTTCAAATTTGGTACAAATGCATGTAATCTGCAACTAATTCAAAGAGGCATAAAACCGCTATGCCAGGAATTCTATTTTAAATTAATTTTTGAGTGGTCCATTGGAGCAGACCATTTGAGTGTTCAGTAGGGCAGGTATTGTTGATGGATACCACTGTTAATGCAGATGTAGGTGTCCTTCTCCATTTAGATACTTGTTTATAGTCATTTAGTGCGTATAACAGTACTAATTTTGGCATTATATGTAATGTCATCATCCCATTTATGTGCTTGACAAAACAATACACATCACATTGTATAACTGCAGAAATGTGTAATACATGAAATTCTCAGTGTATGCTGATAGAGATGTCTCTCCTGTAGGGCACAGAACAGGCTCTAAGCAGACTGCAGCAGCATTTCCCAGAACTGCAGGTGCTGGCTGTCAGTGGAAACTACTGCACCGACAAGAAACCAGCTGCCATCAACTGGATCGAGGGCAGGGGCAAGGCTGTTGTGTGTGAAGCCACCATTCCTGCTAAAGTGGTGGGAGAGGTATAGAACCAGGGAGGAAAGTTTGGCTTTTATATGAGTTCTTTCCAAGACTTTAAAAGGGCAAGCTGTGATGGTGATGATTTCTGGCAGCAACAATGCACAACCCTGTCTGTGCAGGGTTAAAAAAGATTTTTTTCTGTATCACCTTTCAAATTTGGAAGTTCTTAACTCAAAGGTAGTGCTAAGTAATATTTGAGATCATATGAATTTTTTATATACAATTGTAATATCATGTCACTCAAACCAGCTGTTATAATTCAGTATGAAAATATATTACATTATTTGCCACTAAAAGCATTGCAGAGCACCGTTCTTGTGTTGAGAGGGAGGATCCTATAGACTGGCCTATCCATTTTACTGATGGGTTTGACACTAAGTTTGTAGTTAATCGAAGCTTACTCTGTTTTAAAGAATTTGAAACACATAACTGAACAATATGCTGGGTAGCTGCTTCCTAATTAGCCAGCTAGAATAGCAGTCTATTAAATGCCCCCATTTAACTCCAAGTATTGCCAAAATTAGCAAACTCATGTTCAGTCATTTTCATGGCTGCAGCTTTTGAAAACAACGACAGGAGCTCTGGTGGAGTTGAACATCAATAAGAACCTGGTGGGCTCAGCAATGGCAGGCAGCATTGGTGGATTTAACGCTCATGCAGCCAACCTGGTTGCTGCCATCTACATAGCTTGTGGTCAGGTAAAGTACATCTGTTTATATTGTTATGCATTGGTTTATATATTCTTGTGTTTTGTTTATTCGTGTGAATGGCTCTGTATGCATATGTATCTCCAGGATCCAGCCCAGTCAGTAGGTAGCAGTAACTGTATTACTCTGATGGAGGCATCAGGGCCAACAGGAGAGGACCTATACATCAGCTGCACTATGCCTTCTATAGAGCTAGGCACTGTAGGAGGAGGTACCAATCTGCCGCCCCAGCAGGCCTGCCTCCAGGTACACACTCAGAAGATGCACTCCAAAACTTGTCTGGTATAGTATCGGTTTGTGCTGGGTGGGTGGGGTTTCCATTCTCTTTAAAATTGGCAAATGAAACAGCACACGCACTAGCATCTTCCTGAATCCACACCGAATTGTGGCAATATAACAAAACAACATGTAGAGTCTGGTAGAATGTCAAACAGAAAATGATTATTATATTCTGCATTGATCTGAGCAACACATTAATTAATTAATTAGATAATTAGAATTTTAGTTTAATTAAGTAAAAAAAAAAATGCCTAGCTACCGTCAAAATAAACGACTTACATTTACATTTAGTCATTTACCAGAGCCAAGGTACTGGGTGTTTTTTAAATATATATGACAATATATATCATAGAAAAAATATCACTACTGTAAGTTTGTTTTTGTTTTTCAAAATTGTGCAGCCATAGTCCAAAATAATTTCATCTGTCAAACATGGTGGAAGCATGTATGTATGTATGTACATATGTATGTATGTATGTATGTCTGCCAGTTTTACCTGGTCACTGGTGTTTATTGATTACCTGAATGCTGATAAAAGTAGTAGGATGAAGTGTATAGAATAGACTCTTCTTTAACACATTATTAAGTACTTGTTCAAGAATACACCTAGTAGGTAGGCTGGGAAATGAACTACTGCTTCCAAGCGTGATGTCAGCACTGTTTATGCAACTGATTTCAAAGCACCAAACATAATTTTTGGGTAAAAAATTAAGTAGTTTAATACATAAATACAATTCACTATGAAAGTACTGTCAATGAAGTAATTTTTTTAGTCAAGTTTATAAATTCAGCATGCCAATGCTGAAACAATATTGTGCAGAAGACAAGACTGAAGGCAGAAAGTCACACAAACAAGCAGTAGTTGAACACACCAACAGTAGGCCTGACCAATTCCTGACAATGCATCTTAAAGGAAAAACTCAGCATTTGTTTATGTCCATGAGTTCCAGATTCTAGGCAGTTATTGGCTGCAAAGTATACTGCAAGTATTAAAGTAAGTCTTAAAGTTTGTAATTAGTTTGTTCCATTACTTATAAGCCATCAAAAATAGGGTGTATTTGTACGATACATATTTTTCAATTTGATGTACTTGAGGGCCAATATCAAAAGAATTCTGAATGCCTAGTCAATTTGAACAGTCAAATGTATTAAAATAAACTTATAGCATATAAAACATAGCCAACCTCTGACGTCCTGCCCAAATGACCTCCAAAAAAATTCCCCTATACAAGAATAAAAATGATAAAAGAAATATTAAAGTGCACACAATTATCTGCTCAATTTAACCTGAACTCAGGATTTCATTGTTCAGTAAGTTTTGAATTGTTAGGGCCCAAGAAATGTAGACATGTGACAGTGTGTTGAGAGGCAGAGAATCCATCTTCAGGAGATAAAGTCCTCCTACTAGTCCATCTTCATTTGGTTCACTTTGTAGTTCGTCTGTGTCTATATAGCTTGGCTCAACTAGAGTCGACTGCAATATCTTATCTACAGCAGATGCAACCGCTTCATTCTGGACGTCTCTTACAATTACACAAAAAAAGATCTATAAACAAATTAAACCATTGTTATATATCTATATTTAGTCTCCTAAATGAACAACTGTATATTGCCACAAGTAACCTTAACAACAAAGCAGGCTTCTAATTAAGTTACAAAAGTTTTTTAAGTGAAAAGTTTAGTAGAGCAACATGTTGTCCCAGTATGAGAAGCAACAGTGACAGTTCACATATTATTGTACTACATACATTTAGCTGCTTTTCTAGCATGGGCTACACACACTTTTGTCAAATCCCTTGACTTAAGCGCAAAGTCTTGACTTTCCTCACATGCCAAAAAACAAACAATTTCATCATCCCTGATAATACATTCAAACAAATATTTTTGTGTGGGCATGCGTGCAGATGCTGGGCGTGCAGGGGGCCAGTCTGGACTGTCCTGGGGAGAATGCACGGCAACTGGCCAAAGTTGTATGTGCCACTGTACTGGCTGGAGAGCTCTCACTCATGGCTGCTTTGGCTGCTGGACACCTGGTCAAGAGCCACATGACACACAACAGGTAATTGCAAGGAACCTTGAGTCTTTTTTTATCTGCCGACTACAAGTATTGGCACATTTCCCCTGCTCCTGAGCTGTAACTCACCCATTATACACATAGACTTTTTGCACATAAAGACTCATTAAACTCACTTTACTGTAATCATTTACACCCTGTTGTATTTGCTGCTGTTATCATGGTAAATGGTAAATGGTCTGCACTTATTTATTGCTTTTTGGCACCTATTACTCAAAGCGCTTTACAATGCTTCTCGTTCACCCATTCACTCTCAATCACACACACTCCCACACCAATGGGGGAGCTGCTATGCAGCTGGCCAACACATACCGGGAGGTTGGGGTTCAGTATCTTGCTCAAGAACACTTCGTCTGACTGGAGGAGCAGGGAATCAAACCAGCAACTGGCGCGATTGGTGGACAACCGCTCTACCTCCTACGCCACAGTTTCCCCGTATACAATGTATCTCATTATGTTTGTCAACGAATGTGTCAATTTACCACTTTATAAAAACACCTATAACTACATTTCCTTTAACATACAAAGATCTGAACTATCTGTTCTGTTTGCAGATCCAAGGTGAACCTAAAGGAGTGAATGTGCGGCAGGAAATTTTTTTCGGAGACCCTAAGAGTACCTCAACCTTCAAGTACTTCAGTGAGCCCAGGTCACTGGACAGACCATTAAGGGCTGGGAATATCTCAAATGGACTAAACCTTCATAATCAGCAAACTGAGGCATATAACAAGTATTTTGAAAGAGACATGGGAGTGTCTTTTTACCAATCTGTGTACTGTTTATAAAAAGAAGCCATTAACCAGCCAGTTAAACCAAAACAGTTTGCTCTCCTGTTGCCAAATGTGCCACGATGAACAAGAGAAACACCACTAACAAAAAGCTGTAAGTTGTCTTGCTGGATATTGGTTTTAAAAATTCTGATTTATTTGTTCATCAAGGACTCTTTTAAAAAATTGGAGAATAAACAATAGATGACTAACATTGACGTAATGTCTCTGTACCGCTAATGCAACAAATAGTACTATGCAACAAATTAGTTCTGTTAATTTTATAGTTACACTGTAACATATCCATAAAGCAACAAAACCCATGATTAAGTATTTAATTGCAATATTTGGTTGCAATTCACAAAAACTGTATTGAAGACAAGGTTTTCTCATTGTGTGGTGATAAAATTAAAGAATTTTTCAAAAGGTAAGACTACATTTGCATAGCATCTATTTTGGAGTAAACACAAGAGGACTTTACATTGAAAGATTGGACTGGATTCATATGACTATGCTTTGTTTCAAGGTTAAAAAATTAATTATCACTAATGACATTGACAGATATTTTTGTCTGTAGGACAAAGCAGGCAACTTCTGGGGGCACCAGATCGATGTTCACTGCCTGGCCATTAGGAAGCTACATAAGTAAAATATTAAGATAAATCAATTTTATTAATCCTGGTACATTCAATATTATCCATTAACCTTATTAATGCATTATCAACACAGTAGTACATAATAAAAAGTATTAAATGTGCGTTACTTCGTATATTGTTACTGTATTAATAAAGTTTTAATGAATAAATCTGTATGAGTAATTGAGTAAAAAGTGACTTAAGTGAAAGTTAGTAGACATCCACTCTTTTTAGATGTTCAGATATTCAATTTAGGAGAGACATGTATGTGATGTTTGGTCCTAATCTTTTCTGTGTGAGAGCTATGATATAGGTTAAAATCACAGATGTCTGGATAAAACTCTTTATGTGGACATGTTAGATTTGTATTTGGACATCTTGTATTCAATTCAATTCAACTTTATTTATATAGCGCCAATTCACAACAAAGTAATCTCAAAGCACTTTACAGAAGAAAGTCAAAACTATAAAGATGTATAGAGAAACCTCAACAATTCACCCCTCAAGCAAGGCCTAGACAACAGTGGAGAGGAAAAACTCCCTTTAACGGAAGAAAATCTCCAGCATAACCAGACTCTGGGTGGGCAGCCATCTGCATCAACCGGTTGGGGTGAGTAGAAAAGGGGAGAGAGAAAATAAAAGACCACCAAAAACCAACAACAAAACATCGGGCAGGTTGGTATGACCAGTGGCTGCACACTGGAAAACACACAGCTCCAAAATTGGGGAAACCTGCAGAAAGGGACAGAGAGAGGGAGAAAGAAACTACTGGAGAAAGAACACACAAAGTTAATCTCATGCAGTGGTGACAATTGTGAGGTGAGCAGAGAGCAGGACAAGAGGAACAAAGGAGCCTAGTGCATTGGTGGTTGGGTCCCCAGGAGTCTAAGCCTGTGGCAGCATGAACTATAAGCTTTATCAAAAATGAATGTTTTAAGCCTAGAGTTAAAAGTAGAGAGGGTTTGTAACATTTTTGTGTATGGACCCAAAAGTAACACAGAGAGAGCGATATAGAATATAGCTGAACTTAATTTTTAAGAAGTAAGAAGCGGCACAAGAAGTGAGGAAAAACAAATAACGGAAAATAGGCTGACAGGCAGTAAAAATAGAATACAAACTCAGTACATGAACTCATAGCAACTAAAGGAACTAAACTAACTTATTACAGAACACAGGATATCAAAAAGGGTCAAATAAATATCAAAACAAGGAGGACAAAACTTGGACCTAAGAGATATTTACAAATTACTAAGGAAACACAGAGGCGGATTACTATCAGGTGCATGATCAGAAGGGATGTCTGCTGAGCCAGGGACAGAGACTGTTGTTGCGCTGGTCAGCTGGGGAACAGGAACTGGTGATGTGTTGACCGCCTCTGGGGCGGCAACCAGCTCAGGACAGGGTGAACTGTTGGCCACCTTGGTAACAGCAACAGGCGAGAAGACAGCCAACCCAAAGACAGGGACAGGCCGGGCGTAGGCCAACCCGGAGCCAGGATCAGAGTCAGGATCAGAGTCAGGACCAGACAAGTCGTTGGCTGACCTAAACCAGGATCAGGCTCAGGCAGGTTATCGGGTAACTTAGGGTCAAAAACCTGGACAGGTGAAACATTGGACAACCCTGTACCAGACAAGAAGTCCAGGACAGGAGGAGGTTCTGCCCATCTGAACTTTGCCCTGAAAGCACCCAAAGCGGCCAGCATTTGGGACACCCTATCAAGGTTCAACAACAAGGATTGGGACTTTATAAACTCTTCCACTGATGTACTCTAAACCCTGACTTGGTAGTGGTTAGTGGTCAGTGGTCAGATAGGATGTAAGTTAGAAGAGAAGAAGAAAGATCCAGAGCATACCCAGAGGTGAGATACTTGTGACTGGTGCAGATTTCAATGGACGTATTGGTGAAGGGAACAGAGGTGATGAGAGTGCAAGTAGAAGAATAGAAATGTATTTGTTAAACAAGATATATTTGTTTAACAAGTAAATGCAGCTTATGTTTGGTTGAATAAAGCATTTTAAGTTAATAGGGAAACTGTAATTTACATAATTCACAGTTTTAAAATAAGTGTAAGAATATTCAGTAAGTTTGTTTAATTTTCTAGATGTGTTTGGTTGATTTCAAAATGGTTTATATCAGAAAGAGACTATGATTGTTTTTTTTTTTTTTTAACTAAATAAGAACTTTTATTCTGATAGGCTAAAGGGAGGGGAAGTCAGGTGACAAGTCACGAAAACAAAGTTTTTAGATTAGAGGACAGTGGAGCCACATAGTTTTCTTACCTCTTTCTCTCTCCGTCTCTTTTTTCTCTTATGTTTTTTATTTTGTGTGTTTCATTCAAATGATGATCTGCTGAGAATCCTGGATCTTGATGACTGTTATGTTCACATTTTACTTGTGTCTAAGTAAACATAAAACTTTATCGAGTGGTCCTGTGGATTTGTGGATGTGGAAAGAGTGACATAAGAGCGTTAATCAAAGCTTCAATTTTGGAAATGTACATTGTTAGTCAAAAAACTTGCTTTTCACAGATAAATGGAATTTGGAAAAGCCTGACTCAAATCGGATGATGGAAGGAGACTTTGCACAGAACAAACTGTAAGTTTTATTTGCCTTGCTTCTCCACAAATTGCTATTAAGTAAATCTACGAAGACGGAGATGTTAACGTGCGCAGTGTCGATCTTGCAAGCAAAAGGGTGAACTAGGAGAGACAAAGTGGAAAATATTCATGTTCAAAGCTCCATTAAAGCTTTACACATGAGCTCCTTCACATTTTTTAGTAATTAAGTGTGGAAAACTTTGCTGGTCATGAATGAACATGATTGTGGAAAACAGAAAGTAAGAATGACTGAGTAGGTTGTAGAAGAACGCAAGAATAAATAAGTCAATGAATGCAGAAAGAAGCTATCTCAGCTAACAAGAATGGTAGAGCAAATTGAGCAATTAATGGTGAATGACGTTGAAATTGTTAAAAATAAATGACGAGTTGACTTTAGTTCTTTGCAGCAAGAATTTTCTGACATGAACTCTTAGTTGCAACAATTTATGGTTGAAGATGAATATTTGGATGATCAAAATGATTGGTTCGGTCCATAAAATAAATTCGTTAATTATTTTTTTTTGGAAGGATGGGTGAAAGATATGATGAAACACTTTGAGTTGGACAAAGAAGCTGAACGACAACTGAGACACACAGATAATAGATCTACATCATCAAAGTCAACAAGTAAATGCTCAAGTAGGTTTAGATCACATCATGGAAGCATCTCATCTACATCTTCAGTCAGGTTTTTTTCAGCCACAGTTCATCAATGCATGTCCTGTACAATATCTTTTCTACCTACTGGCACTCAAAGTACTTTACACTGCTTCTTATTCAACCATTCACACTCACAATCACACACACAATAAGGCCCCAATCCCTCTTAGAATGCATTTTACCCATAGATCTCGCTGAGCTAACTTCAATTATTACCTCATCTAAACCAACAACCTGTCTTCTAGACCCTATTCCAACTACACTGCTCAAGTAAGCTTTACCCTTAATAGATAAGTTCGTATTAGATATCATTAATCTATCTTTAAAAAGATGCTATGTACAACACGCCTAATTAAACCACTACGTAAAAAACCCTGTCTTGACCCAGGTGTTTTAAGCAATTACAGACCAATATCTAATCTATCCTTTATTTCTAAAATCTTTGAAAAAGTAGTTGCAAAACAACTATGTGACCACCTGTACAGTAATAATTTGTATGAAGAGGCTTAGTCAGGATTTAGAATTTATCATTCATCAAATTGGGATTAAAGGAACTGCACTAGGTTGGTTTAAATCTTATCTGATAGATTTCAGTTTGTTCATGATGAATCCTCCATGCACACAAAGGTTAGCTATGAAGTTCCACAAGGCTCTGTCTTAGGACCAATACTTTATATATGTCCCCTTTATGCAAAATTTTTAGAAAACACTCCACATATTTCCATTGCTATGCTGATGATACCCAGCTATATCTATCTATATCTATCTATCTATATATATATATATATATATATATATATATATATATTATTCTGTAAAGTGCCTTGAGATGAATTTTTGTGTGGTATGGCGCTATATAAATAAAGTTTAATTGAATTGTGACATTGGTGGACAACCGCTCTACCTTCCTGCCCCAAAGTTGCCCCAAGATGTGCTTGTTTCTGACAAATCCAGGAAAAATACTACAGGAAAAGTGTCTTTACCTTTATTATTTGGTCAAGAGCAACTTAGTTCAGCATGGAAATGTCAATCTAACAGGTTTATTTAGCCACAGTTCATCAATGCATGTCCTATTATGCACATAAAAGCAGCTTTAGGTCATCATGGAAAATATCATTCTAACAGGTTATACATACATAATATACAATATTACGTGCTTAAAAGCAGCTTTAGGGTGAATGGGGCTGATTTTGAAGATAAATGGTAAATGGTCTGCACAGTGCTTTTCTAACTATTGGCATTTAAAGCACATTACACTGCTTCTTCAGCCATTCAAACATCTTATCACAAACACACCGATGGGCGAGCTGCTATGCAGCTGACCAATGCTCAACAGGAGCAACTAAGTTACGGCTCAAGGACACTTTGATATGTGTCCGGAGGAGCTGGGGATTGAATCAATAACTGCGAGATTGATAGTCAACCCCTCTAGCTTCCTGCGCCAGAGTCACCAGATTTCCTTGTTTCTGACAAATCCAGGAAATTACTCAAAGAAAACTCTTTGCCTTCATATTTGTCCAAGAGCACCTCAGTTCAGCTTGGAAATATTATTGCAGCAGCTTTTATTTAGCCACAGTTGATCACTGTAAGTTATTATGCGCTTAAAAGCATTTTATGGCCTAATGAGCTGATATGCTTGTTTCTGCCAAAATACTGAAGGGAAAGTGGGTTTGCCTTCATATTTGACATAGAACAACTCAGCATTTTGTTAGCCGCAGTTCATCACTGTAAGTTATTATGCGCTTAAAAGCATTTTCAGGCCGAATGAGCAAATATGCTTGTTTCTGCCAATTGCAGCAAAATACTAAAGGGAAAGTGGGTTTGCCTTCATATTTGACCCAGAACAACTCAGTTCAGTATGGAAATATCATTGCAACAGCTTTTATTTAGCCAGAAATCAAGAGTGTAAGTTTTTACGCGCTTAAAAGCATTTTCAAGCCGAATGAGCTGATTTCTGCCAATTGCAGCAAAATACTGAAGTGAAAGTGGGTTTGCCTTCATATTTGAGCCAGAACAACTCAGTTCAGCATGGAAATATCATTGCAACAACTTTTGTTTACCCAGAAATCAATAGTGTAAGTTTTTATGCGCTTAAAAACATTTTCAGGCCGAATAAGATGAAATGCTTATTTCTGCCAATTTCAACACAATATTGAAGGGAAAGTGGGTTTGCCTTCATATTTGAGCCAGAACAACTCAGTTCAGCATGGAAATATCATTGCAACAGCTTTTATTTAGCCAGAAACCAAGACTGTAAGTTTTTATGCGCTTAAAAGCATTTTCAGGCCAAATGAGATGATATGCTTGTTTCTGCCAATTTCAACAAAATACTGAAGGGAAAGTGGGTTTGCCTTCATATTTCAGCCAGAACAACTCAGTTCAGCATGGAAATCTCATTGCAACAGCTTTTATTTAGCCAGAAATCAAGAGTGTAAGTTTTAATGCGCTTAAAAGCATGCTCAGGCCGAATAAGCTGATTTCTGCCAATTGCTGCAAAATACTGAAGGGAAAGTGGGTTTGCCTTCATATTTGAGCCAGAAACACAGTTCAGCATGGAAATATCATTGCAACAGCTTTTATTTAGCCAGAAATCAAGAGTGTACGTTTGTATGCGCTTAAAAGAATTTTCAGGCCAAATGAGCTGATTGCTGCCAATTGCAGCAAAATACTGAAGGGAAAGTGGGTTTACCTTCATATTTGAACCAGAACAACTCAGTTCAGCATGGAAATATCATTGCAACAGCTTTTATTTAGCCAGAAATCAAGAGTGTAAATTTGTATGCGCTTAAAAGTACTTTCAGACCAAATGAGCTGATATGCTTGTTTCTGCCAATTACAGCAAAATACTGATGGGAACGTGGTTTTGCCTTTATATTTGAGCCAGAACAACTCAGCTCAGCATGGAAATATCATTGCAACAGCTTTTATTTAGCCAGAAATCAAGAGTGTACGTTTGTATGCGCTTAAAAACATTTTTAGGCCGAATGAGTTGAAATACGTGTTTCTGCCAATTGCAGCGAAATACTGAAGGGAAAGTGGGTTTGCCTTCATTTTTGAGCCAGAACAACACAGTTCAGCATGGAAATATCATTGCAACAGCTTTTATTTAGCCAGAAATCAAGAGTGTAAGTTTTTATGCGCTTAAAAGCATTTTTTGGCCAAATGAGCTGAAATGCTTGTTTCTGCCAATTGCAGCAAAATACTGAAGGGAAAGTGAGTTTGCCTTCATATTTGAGCCAGAACAACTCAGATCAGCATGGAAATATCATTGAAACAGCTTTATTTTGCCAGAAATCAAAAGTGTAAATTTGTATGCGCTTAAAAGTATTTTCAGACCAAATGAGCTGATATGCTTGTTTCTGCCAATTGCAGCAAAATACTGAAGGGAAAGTGGGTTTGCCTTCATATTTGAGCCAGAACAACTCAGTTCAGCATGGAAATATCATTGAAACAGCTTTTTTTTAGCCAGAAATCAAAAGTGTAAATTTGTATGCCCTTAAAAGTAGTTTCAGACCAATTGTTCTGATTTCTGCCAATTGCAGCAAAATACTGAAGGGAAAGTGGGTTTGCCTTCATATTTCACCCAGAACAACTCAGTTCAGCATGGAAATATCATTGCAACAGCTTTTATTCAGCCAGAAATCAAGAGTGTAAGTTTTTATGCGCTTAAAAGCATTTTTTGGCCAAATGAGCTGAAATGCTTGTTTCTGCCAATTGCAGCAAAATACTGAAGGGAAAGTTGGTTTGCCTTCATATTTGACCCAGAACAACTCAGTTCAGCTTGGAAATATCATTGCAATAGCTTTTATTTAGCCAGAAATCAAGAGTGTAAGTTTTTATGGGCTTAAAAGCATTTCCAGGCTGAATGAGATGATTTCTGCCAATTGCAGCAAAATACTGAAGGGAAAGTGGGTTTGCCTTCATATGTGACCCAGAACAACTCAGTTCAGCATGGAAATATCATTGCAACAGCTTTTATTTAGCCAGAAATCAAGAGTGTATGTTTTTATGCGCTTAACAGCATTTTCAGGTCGAATGAGCTGATTTCTGCAAATTGTAGCAACATACCGAAAGGAAAGTGGGTTTGCCTTCATATGTGACCCAGAACAACTCAGTTCAGCATGGAAATATCATTGCAACAGCTTTTATTTAGCCAGAAATCAAGGGTGTAAGTTTTTATGGGCTTAAAAGCATTTCCAGGCTGAATGAGCTGATTTCTGCCATTTGCAGCAAAATACTGAAGGGAAAGTGAGTTTGCCTTCATATTTGAGCCAGAACAACTCAGTTCAGCATGGAAATATCATTGAAACAGCTTTTTTTTTGCCAGAAATCAAAGGTGTAAATTTGTATGCGCTTAAAAGCATTTCCAGGCTGAATGAGATGATTTCTGCCAATTGCAGCAAAATACTGAAGGGAAAGTGGGTTTGCCTTCATATTTGACCCAGAACAACTCAGTTCAGCATGGAAATATCATTGAAACAGCTTTTTTTTAGCCAGAAATCAAAAGTGTAAATTTGTATGCGCTTAAAAGTAGTTTCAGACCAAATGAGCTGATTTCTGCCAATTGCAGCAAAATACTGAAGGGAAAGTGGGTTTGCCTTCATATTTCACCCAGAACAACTCAGTTCAGCATGGAAATATCATTGCAACAGCTTTTATTTAGCCAGAAATCAAGAGTGTATGTTTTTATGGGCTTAACACCATTTCCAGGCTGAATGAGCTGATTTCTGCCAATTGCAGCAAAATACTAAAAGGAAAGTGGGTTTGCCTTCATATTTGAGTCAGAACAACTCAGGTCACCATGGAAATATCATTGCAACAGCTTTTATTTAGCCAGAAATCAATACTGTAAGTTTTTATGCGCTTAAAAGCAGTTTTTGGCCAAATGAGCTGAAATGCTTGTTTCTGCCAATTGCAGCAAAATACTGAAGGGAAAGTGGGTTTGCCTTCATATTTGAGCCAGAACAACTCAGTTCAGCATGGAAATATCATTGCAACAGCTTTTATTTAGCCAGAAATCAAGAGTGTAAGTTTTTATGCGCTTAAAAGCATTTTTTGGCCAAATGAGCTGAAATGCTTGTTTCTGCCAATTGCAGCAAAATACTGAAGGGAAAGTGGGTTTGCCTTCATATTTCACCCAGAACAACTCAGTTCAGCATGGAAATATCATTGCAACAGCTTTTATTTAGCCAGAAATCAAGAGTGTAAGTTTTTATGGGCTTAACAGCATTTCCAGGCTGAATGAGCTGATTTCTGCCAATTGCAGCAAAATACTAAAAGGAAAGTGGGTTTGCCTTCATATTTGACTCAGAACAACTCAGGTCACCATGGAAATATCATTGCAACAGCTTTTATTTAGCCAGAAATCAATACTGTAAGTTTTTATGCGCTTAAAAGCAGTTTTTGGCCAATTGAGCTGAAATGCTTGTTTCTGCCATTTGCAGCAAAATACTGAAGGAAAGTGGGTTTGCCTTCATATTTGAGCCAGAACAACTCAGTTCAGCATGGAAATATCATTGCAACAGCTTTTATTTAGCCAGAAATCAATACTGTAAGTTTTTATGCGCTTAAAAGCAGTTTTTGGCCAATTGAGCTGAAATGCTTGTTTCTGCCATTTGCAGCAAAATACTGAAGGGAAAGTGAGTTTGCCTTCATATTTGAGCCAGAACAACTCAGTTCAGCATGGAAATATCATTGCAACAGCTTTTATTTAGCCAGAAATCAAGGGTGTAAGTTTTTATGGGCTTAAAAGCATTTTCAGGCCAAATGAGCTGATATGCTTGTTTCTGCCAATTGCAGCAAAATACTGAAGGGAAAGTGGGTTTGCCTTCATATTTGACCCAGAACAACTCAGTTCAGCATGGAAATATCATTGAAACAGCTTTTTTTTAGCCAGAAATCAAAAGTGTAAATTTGTATGCGCTTAAAAGTAGTATCAGACCAAATGAGCTGATTTCTGCCAATTGCAGCAAAATACTGAAGGGAAAGTGGGTTTGCCTTCATATTTCACCCAGAACAACTCAGTTCAGCATGGAAATATCATTGCAACAGCTTTTATTTAACCAGAAATCAAGAGTGTAAGTTTTTATGGGCTTAAAAGCATTTTTTGGCCAAACGAGCTGAAATGCTTGTTTCTGCCAATTGCAGCAAAATACTGAAGGGAAAGTGGGTTTGCCTTCATATTTGACCCAGAACAACTCAGTTCAGCATGGAAATATCATTGCAACAGCTTTTATTTTGCCAGAAATCAAGAGTGTATGTTTTTATGCGCTTAAAAGCATTTTCAGGCCGAATGAGTAAATATGCTTGTTTCTGCCAATTGCAGCAAAATACTGAAAGGAAAGTGGGTTTGCCTTCATATTTGACCCAGAACAACTCAGTTCAGCATGGAAATATCATTGCAACAGCTTTTATTTAGCCAGAAATCAAGAGTGTAAATTTTTATGCGCTTAAAAGCATTTTCAGGCCAAATGAGCTGATGATTTTTCTGCCAATTGCAGCAAAATACTGAAGGGAAAGTGGGTTTGCCTTCATATTTGACCCAGAACAACTCAGTTCAGCATGGAAATATCATTGCAACAGCTTTTATTTAGCCAGAAATCAAGAGTGTAAGTTTTTATGTACTTAAAAGCATTTTCAGGCCGAATGAGCAAATATGCTTGTTTCTGCCAATTGCAGCAAAATACTGAAAGGAAAGTGGGTTTGCCTTCATATTTCACCCAGAACAACTCAGTTCAGCATGGAAATATCATTGCAACAGCTTTTATTTAACCAGAAATCAAGAGTGTAAGTTTTTATGGGCTTAAAAGCATTTTTTGGCCAAACGAGCTGAAATGCTTGTTTCTGCCAATTGCAGCAAAATACTGAAGGGAAAGTGGGTTTGCCTTCATATTTGACCCAGAACAACTCAGTTCAGCATGGAAATATCATTGCAACAGCTTTTATTTTGCCAGAAATCAAGAGTGTATGTTTTTATGCGCTTAAAAGCATTTTCAGGCCGAATGAGTAAATATGCTTGTTTCTGCCAATTGCAGCAAAATACTGAAAGGAAAGTGGGTTTGCCTTCATACGTGACCCAGAACAACTCATTTCAGCATGGAAATATCATTGCAACAGCTTTTATTTAGCCAGAAATCAAGAGTGTACGTTTTTATGCGCTTAAAAGCATTTTCAGGCCAAATGAGGTGATTTCCGCCAATTACAGCAAAATACTGAAGGGAAAGTGGGTTTGCCTTCATATTTGACCCAGAACAACTAAGTTCAGCATGGAAATATCATTGCAACAGCTTTTATTTAGCCAGAAATCAAAAGTGTAAATTTGTATGCGCTTAAAAGTATTTTCAGACCAAATGAGCTGATATGCTTGTTTCTGCCAATTGCAGCAAAATACTGAAAGGAAAGTGGGTTTGCCTTCATATTTGAGCCAGAACAACTCAGTTCAGCATGGAAATATCATTGCAACAGCTTTTATTTAGCCAGAAATCAAGAGTGTAAGTTTTTATGCGCTTAAAAGCATTTTCAGGCCGAATGAGCAAATATGCTTGTTTCTGCCAATTGCAGCAAAATACTGAAAGGAAAGTGGGTTTGCCTTCATATTTGAGCCAGAACAACTCAGTTCAGCATGGAAATATCATTGCAACAGCTTTTATTTAGCCAGAAATCAAGAGTGTAAGTTTTTATGCGCTTAAAAGCATTTTTTGGCCAAATGAGCTGAAATGCTTGTTTCTGCCAATTGCAGCAAAATACTGAAGGGAAAGTGGGTTTGCCTTCATATTTGACCCAGAACAACTCAGTTCAGCATGGAAATATCATTGCAACAGCTTTTATTTAGCCAGAAATCAAGAGTGTAAGTTTTTATGCGCTTAAAAGCATTTTCAGGCCGAATGAGTAAATGATTTTTCTGCCAATTGCAGCAAAATACTGAAGGAAAAGTGGGTTTACCTTCATATTTGAACCAGAACAACTCAGTTCAGCATGGAAATATCATTGCAACAGCTTTTATTTAGCCAGAAATCAAGAGTGTACGTTTGTATGCGCTTAAAAACATTTTTAGGCCGAATGAGCTGAAATACGTGTTTCTGCCAATTGCAGCAAAATACTGAAGGGAAAGTGGGTTTGCCTTCATATTTGAGCCAGAACAACTCAGTTCAGCATGGAAATATCATTGCAACAGCTTTTATTTAGCCAGAAATCAAGAGTGTAAGTTTTATGCGCTTAAAAGCATTTTCAGGCCGAATGAGCTGAAATGCTTGTTTCTGCCAATTGCAGCAAAATACTGAAGGGAAAGTGGGTTTGCCTTCATATTTGAGCCAGAACAACTCAGTTCAGCATGGAAATATCATTGAAACAGCTTTTTTTTTTGCCAGAAATCAAAAGTGTAAATTTGTATGCACTTAAAAGTATTTTCAGACCAAATGAGCTGATTTCTGCCAATTGCAGCAATATACTGAAGGGAAAGTGGGTTTGCCTTCATATTTGAGCCAGAACAACTCAGTTCAGCATGGATATTTAGCCAGAAATCAAGGGTGTAAGTTTTTATGGGCTTAAAAGCATTTCCAGGCTGAATGAGCTGATTTCTGCCATTTGCAGCAAAATACTGAAGGGAAAGTGAGTTTGCCTTCATATTTGAGCCAGAACAACTCAGTTCAGCATGGAAATATCATTGAAACAGCTTTTTTTTTGCCAGAAATCAAAGGTGTAAATTTGTATGCGCTTAAAAGTACTTTCAGACCAAATGAGCTGATATGCTTGTTTCTGCCAATTGCAGCAAAATACTGAAGGGAAAGTGGGTTTGCCTTCATATTTGACCCAGAACAACTCAGTTCAGCATGGAAATATCATTGAAACAGCTTTTTTTTAGCCAGAAATCAAAAGTGTAAATTTGTATGCGCTTAAAAGTAGTTTCAGACCAAATGAGCTGATTTCTGCCAATTGCAGCAAAATACTGAAGGGAAAGTGGGTTTGCCTTCATATTTCACCCAGAACAACTCAGTTCAGCATGGAAATATCATTGCAACAGCTTTTATTTAGCCAGAAATCAAGAGTGTATGTTTTTATGGGCTTAACACCATTTCCAGGCTGAATGAGCTGATTTCTGCCAATTGCAGCAAAATACTAAAAGGAAAGTGGGTTTGCCTTCATATTTGAGTCAGAACAACTCAGGTCACCATGGAAATATCATTGCAACAGCTTTTATTTAGCCAGAAATCAATACTGTAAGTTTTTATGCGCTTAAAAGCAGTTTTTGGCCAAATGAGCTGAAATGCTTGTTTCTGCCAATTGCAGCAAAATACTGAAGGGAAAGTGGGTTTGCCTTCATATTTGAGCCAGAACAACTCAGTTCAGCATGGAAATATCATTGCAACAGCTTTTATTTAGCCAGAAATCAAGAGTGTAAGTTTTTATGCGCTTAAAAGCATTTTTTGGCCAAATGAGCTGAAATGCTTGTTTCTGCCAATTGCAGCAAAATACTGAAGGGAAAGTGGGTTTGCCTTCATATTTCACCCAGAACAACTCAGTTCAGCATGGAAATATCATTGCAACAGCTTTTATTTAGCCAGAAATCAAGAGTGTAAGTTTTTATGGGCTTAAAAGCATTTCCAGGCTGAATGAGCTGATTTCTGCCAATTGCAGCAAAATACTGAAGGGAAAGTGAGTTTGCCTTCATATTTGACCCAGAACAACTCAGTTCAGCATGGAAATATCATTGCAACAGCTTTTATTTAGCCAGAAATCAAGAGTGTAAGTTTTATGCGCTTAAAAGCATTTTCAGGCCGAATGAGCAAATATGCTTGTTTCTGCCAATTGCAGCAAAATACTGAAAGGAAAGTGGGTTTGCCTTCATATTTGACCCAGAACAACTCAGTTCAGCATGGAAATATCATTGCAACAGCTTTTATTTAGCCAGAAATCAAGAGTGTAAGTTTTATGCGCTTAAAAGCATTTTCAGGCCGAATGAGCAAATATGCTTGTTTCTGCCAATTGCAGCAAAATACTGAAAGGAAAGTGGGTTTGCCTTCATATTTGACCCAGAACAACTCAGTTCAGCATGGAAATATCATTGCAACAGCTTTTATTTAGCCAGAAATCAAGAGTGTAAGTTTTATGCGCTTAAAAGCATTTTCAGGCCGAATGAGCAAATATGCTTGTTTCTGCCAATTGCAGCAAAATACTGAAAGGAAAGTGGGTTTGCCTTCATATTTGACCCAGAACAACTCAGTTCAGCATGGAAATATCATTGCAACAGCTTTTATTTAGCCAGAAATCAAGAGTGTAAGTTTTATGCGCTTAAAAGCATTTTCAGGCCGAATGAGCAAATATGCTTGTTTCTGCCAATTGCAGCAAAATACTGAAAGGAAAGTGGGTTTGCCTTCATATTTGACCCAGAACAACTCAGTTCAGCATGGAAATATCATTGCAACAGCTTTTATTTAGCCAGAAATCAAGAGTGTAAGTTTTATGCGCTTAAAAGCATTTTCAGGCCGAATGAGCAAATATGCTTGTTTCTGCCAATTGCAGCAAAATACTGAAAGGAAAGTGGGTTTGCCTTCATATTTGACCCAGAACAACTCAGTTCAGCATGGAAATATCATTGCAACAGCTTTTATTTAGCCAGAAATCAAGAGTGTAAGTTTTATGCGCTTAAAAGCATTTTCAGGCCGAATGAGCAAATATGCTTGTTTCTGCCAATTGCAGCAAAATACTGAAAGGAAAGTGGGTTTGCCTTCATATTTGACCCAGAACAACTCAGTTCAGCATGGAAATATCATTGCAACAGCTTTTATTTAGCCAGAAATCAAGAGTGTAAGTTTTATGCGCTTAAAAGCATTTTCAGGCCGAATGAGCAAATATGCTTGTTTCTGCCAATTGCAGCAAAATACTGAAAGGAAAGTGGGTTTGCCTTCATATTTGACCCAGAACAACTCAGTTCAGCATGGAAATATCATTGCAACAGCTTTTATTTAGCCAGAAATCAAGAGTGTAAGTTTTTATGCGCTTAAAAGCATTTTCAGGCCGAATGAGCAAATATGCTTGTTTCTGCCAATTGCAGCAAAATACTGAAAGGAAAGTGGGTTTGCCTTCATATTTGACCCAGAACAACTCAGTTCAGCATGGAAATATCATTGCAACAGCTTTTATTTAGCCAGAAATCAAGAGTGTAAGTTTTATGCGCTTAAAAGCATTTTCAGGCCGAATGAGCAAATATGCTTGTTTCTGCCAATTGCAGCAAAATACTGAAAGGAAAGTGGGTTTGCCTTCATATTTGACCCAGAACAACTCAGTTCAGCATGGAAATATCATTGCAACAGCTTTTATTTAGCCAGAAATCAAGAGTGTAAGTTTTATGCGCTTAAAAGCATTTTCAGGCCGAATGAGCAAATATGCTTGTTTCTGCCAATTGCAGCAAAATACTGAAAGGAAAGTGGGTTTGCCTTCATATTTGACCCAGAACAACTCAGTTCAGCATGGAAATATCATTGCAACAGCTTTTATTTAGCCAGAAATCAAGAGTGTAAGTTTTATGCGCTTAAAAGCATTTTCAGGCCGAATGAGCAAATATGCTTGTTTCTGCCAATTGCAGCAAAATACTGAAAGGAAAGTGGGTTTGCCTTCATATTTGACCCAGAACAACTCAGTTCAGCATGGAAATATCATTGCAACAGCTTTTATTTAGCCAGAAATCAAGAGTGTAAGTTTTATGCGCTTAAAAGCATTTTCAGGCCGAATGAGCAAATATGCTTGTTTCTGCCAATTGCAGCAAAATACTGAAAGGAAAGTGGGTTTGCCTTCATATTTGACCCAGAACAACTCAGTTCAGCATGGAAATATCATTGCAACAGCTTTTATTTAGCCAGAAATCAAGAGTGTAAGTTTTATGCGCTTAAAAGCATTTTCAGGCCGAATGAGCAAATATGCTTGTTTCTGCCAATTGCAGCAAAATACTGAAAGGAAAGTGGGTTTGCCTTCATATTTGACCCAGAACAACTCAGTTCAGCATGGAAATATCATTGCAACAGCTTTTATTTAGCCAGAAATCAAGAGTGTAAGTTTTATGCGCTTAAAAGCATTTTCAGGCCGAATGAGCAAATATGCTTGTTTCTGCCAATTGCAGCAAAATACTGAAAGGAAAGTGGGTTTGCCTTCATATTTGACCCAGAACAACTCAGTTCAGCATGGAAATATCATTGCAACAGCTTTTATTTAGCCAGAAATCAAGAGTGTAAGTTTTATGCGCTTAAAAGCATTTTCAGGCCGAATGAGCAAATATGCTTGTTTCTGCCAATTGCAGCAAAATACTGAAAGGAAAGTGGGTTTGCCTTCATATTTGACCCAGAACAACTCAGTTCAGCATGGAAATATCATTGCAACAGCTTTTATTTAGCCAGAAATCAAGAGTGTAAGTTTTATGCGCTTAAAAGCATTTTCAGGCCGAATGAGCAAATATGCTTGTTTCTGCCAATTGCAGCAAAATACTGAAAGGAAAGTGGGTTTGCCTTCATATTTGACCCAGAACAACTCAGTTCAGCATGGAAATATCATTGCAACAGCTTTTATTTAGCCAGAAATCAAGAGTGTAAGTTTTATGCGCTTAAAAGCATTTTCAGGCCGAATGAGCAAATATGCTTGTTTCTGCCAATTGCAGCAAAATACTGAAAGGAAAGTGGGTTTGCCTTCATATTTGACCCAGAACAACTCAGTTCAGCATGGAAATATCATTGCAACAGCTTTATTTAGCCAGAAATCAAGAGTGTAAGTTTTATGCGCTTAAAAGCATTTTCAGGCCGAATGAGCAAATATGCTTGTTTCTGCCAATTGCAGCAAAATACTGAAAGGAAAGTGGGTTTGCCTTCATATTTGACCCAGAACAACTCAGTTCAGCATGGAAATATCATTGCAACAGCTTTTATTTAGCCAGAAATCAAGAGTGTAAGTTTTATGCGCTTAAAAGCATTTTCAGGCCGAATGAGCAAATATGCTTGTTTCTGCCAATTGCAGCAAAATACTGAAAGGAAAGTGGGTTTGCCTTCATATTTGACCCAGAACAACTCAGTTCAGCATGGAAATATCATTGCAACAGCTTTTATTTAGCCAGAAATCAAGAGTGTAAGTTTTATGCGCTTAAAAGCATTTTCAGGCCGAATGAGCAAATATGCTTGTTTCTGCCAATTGCAGCAAAATACTGAAAGGAAAGTGGGTTTGCCTTCATATTTGACCCAGAACAACTCAGTTCAGCATGGAAATATCATTGCAACAGCTTTTATTTAGCCAGAAATCAAGAGTGTAAGTTTTATGCGCTTAAAAGCATTTTCAGGCCGAATGAGCAAATATGCTTGTTTCTGCCAATTGCAGCAAAATACTGAAAGGAAAGTGGGTTTGCCTTCATATTTGACCCAGAACAACTCAGTTCAGCATGGAAATATCATTGCAACAGCTTTTATTTAGCCAGAAATCAAGAGTGTAAGTTTTTATGCGCTTAAAAGCATTTTCAGGCCGAATGAGCAAATATGCTTGTTTCTGCCAATTGCAGCAAAATACTGAAAGGAAAGTGGGTTTGCCTTCATATTTGACCCAGAACAACTCAGTTCAGCATGGAAATATCATTGCAACAGCTTTTATTTAGCCAGAAATCAAGAGTGTAAGTTTTATGCGCTTAAAAGCATTTTCAGGCCGAATGAGCAAATATGCTTGTTTCTGCCAATTGCAGCAAAATACTGAAAGGAAAGTGGGTTTGCCTTCATATTTGACCCAGAACAACTCAGTTCAGCATGGAAATATCATTGCAACAGCTTTTATTTAGCCAGAAATCAAGAGTGTAAGTTTTATGCGCTTAAAAGCATTTTCAGGCCGAATGAGCAAATATGCTTGTTTCTGCCAATTGCAGCAAAATACTGAAAGGAAAGTGGGTTTGCCTTCATATTTGACCCAGAACAACTCAGTTCAGCATGGAAATATCATTGCAACAGCTTTTATTTAGCCAGAAATCAAGAGTGTAAGTTTTATGCGCTTAAAAGCATTTTCAGGCCGAATGAGCAAATATGCTTGTTTCTGCCAATTGCAGCAAAATACTGAAAGGAAAGTGGGTTTGCCTTCATATTTGACCCAGAACAACTCAGTTCAGCATGGAAATATCATTGCAACAGCTTTTATTTAGCCAGAAATCAAGAGTGTAAGTTTTATGCGCTTAAAAGCATTTTCAGGCCGAATGAGCAAATATGCTTGTTTCTGCCAATTGCAGCAAAATACTGAAAGGAAAGTGGGTTTGCCTTCATATTTGACCCAGAACAACTCAGTTCAGCATGGAAATATCATTGCAACAGCTTTTATTTAGCCAGAAATCAAGAGTGTAAGTTTTTATGCGCTTAAAAGCATTTTCAGGCCGAATGAGCAAATATGCTTGTTTCTGCCAATTGCAGCAAAATACTGAAAGGAAAGTGGGTTTGCCTTCATATTTGACCCAGAACAACTCAGTTCAGCATGGAAATATCATTGCAACAGCTTTTATTTAGCCAGAAATCAAGAGTGTAAGTTTTATGCGCTTAAAAGCATTTTCAGGCCGAATGAGCAAATATGCTTGTTTCTGCCAATTGCAGCAAAATACTGAAAGGAAAGTGGGTTTGCCTTCATATTTGACCCAGAACAACTCAGTTCAGCATGGAAATATCATTGCAACAGCTTTTATTTAGCCAGAAATCAAGAGTGTAAGTTTTATGCGCTTAAAAGCATTTTCAGGCCGAATGAGCAAATATGCTTGTTTCTGCCAATTGCAGCAAAATACTGAAAGGAAAGTGGGTTTGCCTTCATATTTGACCCAGAACAACTCAGTTCAGCATGGAAATATCATTGCAACAGCTTTTATTTAGCCAGAAATCAAGAGTGTAAGTTTTATGCGCTTAAAAGCATTTTCAGGCCGAATGAGCAAATATGCTTGTTTCTGCCAATTGCAGCAAAATACTGAAAGGAAAGTGGGTTTGCCTTCATATTTGACCCAGAACAACTCAGTTCAGCATGGAAATATCATTGCAACAGCTTTTATTTAGCCAGAAATCAAGAGTGTAAGTTTTATGCGCTTAAAAGCATTTTCAGGCCGAATGAGCAAATATGCTTGTTTCTGCCAATTGCAGCAAAATACTGAAAGGAAAGTGGGTTTGCCTTCATATTTGACCCAGAACAACTCAGTTCAGCATGGAAATATCATTGCAACAGCTTTTATTTAGCCAGAAATCAAGAGTGTAAGTTTTATGCGCTTAAAAGCATTTTCAGGCCGAATGAGCAAATATGCTTGTTTCTGCCAATTGCAGCAAAATACTGAAAGGAAAGTGGGTTTGCCTTCATATTTGACCCAGAACAACTCAGTTCAGCATGGAAATATCATTGCAACAGCTTTTATTTAGCCAGAAATCAAGAGTGTAAGTTTTATGCGCTTAAAAGCATTTTCAGGCCGAATGAGCAAATATGCTTGTTTCTGCCAATTGCAGCAAAATACTGAAAGGAAAGTGGGTTTGCCTTCATATTTGACCCAGAACAACTCAGTTCAGCATGGAAATATCATTGCAACAGCTTTTATTTAGCCAGAAATCAAGAGTGTAAGTTTTATGCGCTTAAAAGCATTTTCAGGCCGAATGAGCAAATATGCTTGTTTCTGCCAATTGCAGCAAAATACTGAAAGGAAAGTGGGTTTGCCTTCATATTTGACCCAGAACAACTCAGTTCAGCATGGAAATATCATTGCAACAGCTTTTATTTAGCCAGAAATCAAGAGTGTAAGTTTTTATGCGCTTAAAAGCATTTTCAGGCCGAATGAGCAAATATGCTTGTTTCTGCCAATTGCAGCAAAATACTGAAAGGAAAGTGGGTTTGCCTTCATATTTGACCCAGAACAACTCAGTTCAGCATGGAAATATCATTGCAACAGCTTTTATTTAGCCAGAAATCAAGAGTGTAAGTTTTATGCGCTTAAAAGCATTTTCAGGCCGAATGAGCAAATATGCTTGTTTCTGCCAATTGCAGCAAAATACTGAAAGGAAAGTGGGTTTGCCTTCATATTTGACCCAGAACAACTCAGTTCAGCATGGAAATATCATTGCAACAGCTTTTATTTAGCCAGAAATCAAGAGTGTAAGTTTTATGCGCTTAAAAGCATTTTCAGGCCGAATGAGCAAATATGCTTGTTTCTGCCAATTGCAGCAAAATACTGAAAGGAAAGTGGGTTTGCCTTCATATTTGACCCAGAACAACTCAGTTCAGCATGGAAATATCATTGCAACAGCTTTTATTTAGCCAGAAATCAAGAGTGTAAGTTTTATGCGCTTAAAAGCATTTTCAGGCCGAATGAGCAAATATGCTTGTTTCTGCCAATTGCAGCAAAATACTGAAAGGAAAGTGGGTTTGCCTTCATATTTGACCCAGAACAACTCAGTTCAGCATGGAAATATCATTGCAACAGCTTTTATTTAGCCAGAAATCAAGAGTGTAAGTTTTATGCGCTTAAAAGCATTTTCAGGCCGAATGAGCAAATATGCTTGTTTCTGCCAATTGCAGCAAAATACTGAAAGGAAAGTGGGTTTGCCTTCATATTTGACCCAGAACAACTCAGTTCAGCATGGAAATATCATTGCAACAGCTTTTATTTAGCCAGAAATCAAGAGTGTAAGTTTTATGCGCTTAAAAGCATTTTCAGGCCGAATGAGCAAATATGCTTGTTTCTGCCAATTGCAGCAAAATACTGAAAGGAAAGTGGGTTTGCCTTCATATTTGACCCAGAACAACTCAGTTCAGCATGGAAATATCATTGCAACAGCTTTTATTTAGCCAGAAATCAAGAGTGTAAGTTTTATGCGCTTAAAAGCATTTTCAGGCCGAATGAGCAAATATGCTTGTTTCTGCCAATTGCAGCAAAATACTGAAAGGAAAGTGGGTTTGCCTTCATATTTGACCCAGAACAACTCAGTTCAGCATGGAAATATCATTGCAACAGCTTTTATTTAGCCAGAAATCAAGAGTGTAAGTTTTATGCGCTTAAAAGCATTTTCAGGCCGAATGAGCAAATATGCTTGTTTCTGCCAATTGCAGCAAAATACTGAAAGGAAAGTGGGTTTGCCTTCATATTTGACCCAGAACAACTCAGTTCAGCATGGAAATATCATTGCAACAGCTTTTATTTAGCCAGAAATCAAGAGTGTAAGTTTTATGCGCTTAAAAGCATTTTCAGGCCGAATGAGCAAATATGCTTGTTTCTGCCAATTGCAGCAAAATACTGAAAGGAAAGTGGGTTTGCCTTCATATTTGACCCAGAACAACTCAGTTCAGCATGGAAATATCATTGCAACAGCTTTTATTTAGCCAGAAATCAAGAGTGTAAGTTTTTATGCGCTTAAAAGCATTTTCAGGCCGAATGAGCAAATATGCTTGTTTCTGCCAATTGCAGCAAAATACTGAAAGGAAAGTGGGTTTGCCTTCATATTTGACCCAGAACAACTCAGTTCAGCATGGAAATATCATTGCAACAGCTTTTATTTAGCCAGAAATCAAGAGTGTAAGTTTTTACGCGCTTAAAAGCATTTTCAGGCCGAATGAGCAAATATGCTTGTTTCTGCCAATTGCAGCAAAATACTGAAAGGAAAGTGGGTTTGCCTTCATATTTGACCCAGAACAACTCAGTTCAGCATGGAAATATCATTGCAACAGCTTTTATTTAGCCAGAAATCAAGAGTGTAAGTTTATGCGCTTAAAAGCATTTTCAGGCCGAATGAGCAAATATGCTTGTTTCTGCCAATTGCAGCAAAATACTGAAAGGAAAGTGGGTTTGCCTTCATATTTGACCCAGAACAACTCAGTTCAGCATGGAAATATCATTGCAACAGCTTTTATTTAGCCAGAAATCAAGAGTGTAAGTTTATATGCGCTTAAAAGCATTTTCAGGCCGAATGAGCAAATATGCTTGTTTCTGCCAATTGCAGCAAAATACTGAAAGGAAAGTGGGTTTGCCTTCATATTTGACCCAGAACAACTCAGTTCAGCATGGAAATATCATTGCAACAGCTTTTATTTAGCCAGAAATCAAGAGTGTAAGTTTTATGCGCTTAAAAGCATTTTCAGGCCGAATGAGCAAATATGCTTGTTTCTGCCAATTGCAGCAAAATACTGAAAGGAAAGTGGGTTTGCCTTCATATTTGACCCAGAACAACTCAGTTCAGCATGGAAATATCATTGCAACAGCTTTATTTAGCCAGAAATCAAGAGTGTAAGTTTTATGCGCTTAAAAGCATTTTCAGGCCGAATGAGCAAATATGCTTGTTTCTGCCAATTGCAGCAAAATACTGAAAGGAAAGTGGGTTTGCCTTCATATTTGACCCAGAACAACTCAGTTCAGCATGGAAATATCATTGCAACAGCTTTTATTTAGCCAGAAATCAAGAGTGTAAGTTTTATGCGCTTAAAAGCATTTTCAGGCCGAATGAGCAAATATGCTTGTTTCTGCCAATTGCAGCAAAATACTGAAAGGAAAGTGGGTTTGCCTTCATATTTGACCCAGAACAACTCAGTTCAGCATGGAAATATCATTGCAACAGCTTTTATTTAGCCAGAAATCAAGAGTGTAAGTTTTATGCGCTTAAAAGCATTTTCAGGCCGAATGAGCAAATATGCTTGTTTCTGCCAATTGCAGCAAAATACTGAAAGGAAAGTGGGTTTGCCTTCATATTTGACCCAGAACAACTCAGTTCAGCATGGAAATATCATTGCAACAGCTTTTATTTAGCCAGAAATCAAGAGTGTAAGTTTTATGCGCTTAAAAGCATTTTCAGGCCGAATGAGCAAATATGCTTGTTTCTGCCAATTGCAGCAAAATACTGAAAGGAAAGTGGGTTTGCCTTCATATTTGACCCAGAACAACTCAGTTCAGCATGGAAATATCATTGCAACAGCTTTTATTTAGCCAGAAATCAAGAGTGTAAGTTTTATGCGCTTAAAAGCATTTTCAGGCCGAATGAGCAAATATGCTTGTTTCTGCCAATTGCAGCAAAATACTGAAAGGAAAGTGGGTTTGCCTTCATATTTGACCCAGAACAACTCAGTTCAGCATGGAAATATCATTGCAACAGCTTTTATTTAGCCAGAAATCAAGAGTGTAAGTTTTATGCGCTTAAAAGCATTTTCAGGCCGAATGAGCAAATATGCTTGTTTCTGCCAATTGCAGCAAAATACTGAAAGGAAAGTGGGTTTGCCTTCATATTTGACCCAGAACAACTCAGTTCAGCATGGAAATATCATTGCAACAGCTTTTATTTAGCCAGAAATCAAGAGTGTAAGTTTTATGCGCTTAAAAGCATTTTCAGGCCGAATGAGCAAATATGCTTGTTTCTGCCAATTGCAGCAAAATACTGAAAGGAAAGTGGGTTTGCCTTCATATTTGACCCAGAACAACTCAGTTCAGCATGGAAATATCATTGCAACAGCTTTTATTTAGCCAGAAATCAAGAGTGTAAGTTTTATGCGCTTAAAAGCATTTTCAGGCCGAATGAGCAAATATGCTTGTTTCTGCCAATTGCAGCAAAATACTGAAAGGAAAGTGGGTTTGCCTTCATATTTGACCCAGAACAACTCAGTTCAGCATGGAAATATCATTGCAACAGCTTTTATTTAGCCAGAAATCAAGAGTGTAAGTTTTATGCGCTTAAAAGCATTTTCAGGCCGAATGAGCAAATATGCTTGTTTCTGCCAATTGCAGCAAAATACTGAAAGGAAAGTGGGTTTGCCTTCATATTTGACCCAGAACAACTCAGTTCAGCATGGAAATATCATTGCAACAGCTTTTATTTAGCCAGAAATCAAGAGTGTAAGTTTTATGCGCTTAAAAGCATTTTCAGGCCGAATGAGCAAATATGCTTGTTTCTGCCAATTGCAGCAAAATACTGAAAGGAAAGTGGGTTTGCCTTCATATTTGACCCAGAACAACTCAGTTCAGCATGGAAATATCATTGCAACAGCTTTTATTTAGCCAGAAATCAAGAGTGTAAGTTTTTATGCGCTTAAAAGCATTTTCAGGCCGAATGAGCAAATATGCTTGTTTCTGCCAATTGCAGCAAAATACTGAAAGGAAAGTGGGTTTGCCTTCATATTTGACCCAGAACAACTCAGTTCAGCATGGAAATATCATTGCAACAGCTTTTATTTAGCCAGAAATCAAGAGTGTAAGTTTTATGCGCTTAAAAGCATTTTCAGGCCGAATGAGCAAATATGCTTGTTTCTGCCAATTGCAGCAAAATACTGAAAGGAAAGTGGGTTTGCCTTCATATTTGACCCAGAACAACTCAGTTCAGCATGGAAATATCATTGCAACAGCTTTTATTTAGCCAGAAATCAAGAGTGTAAGTTTTATGCGCTTAAAAGCATTTTCAGGCCGAATGAGCAAATATGCTTGTTTCTGCCAATTGCAGCAAAATACTGAAAGGAAAGTGGGTTTGCCTTCATATTTGACCCAGAACAACTCAGTTCAGCATGGAAATATCATTGCAACAGCTTTTATTTAGCCAGAAATCAAGAGTGTAAGTTTTATGCGCTTAAAAGCATTTTCAGGCCGAATGAGCAAATATGCTTGTTTCTGCCAATTGCAGCAAAATACTGAAAGGAAAGTGGGTTTGCCTTCATATTTGACCCAGAACAACTCAGTTCAGCATGGAAATATCATTGCAACAGCTTTTATTTAGCCAGAAATCAAGAGTGTAAGTTTTATGCGCTTAAAAGCATTTTCAGGCCGAATGAGCAAATATGCTTGTTTCTGCCAATTGCAGCAAAATACTGAAAGGAAAGTGGGTTTGCCTTCATATTTGACCCAGAACAACTCAGTTCAGCATGGAAATATCATTGCAACAGCTTTTATTTAGCCAGAAATCAAGAGTGTAAGTTTTATGCGCTTAAAAGCATTTTCAGGCCGAATGAGCAAATATGCTTGTTTCTGCCAATTGCAGCAAAATACTGAAAGGAAAGTGGGTTTGCCTTCATATTTGACCCAGAACAACTCAGTTCAGCATGGAAATATCATTGCAACAGCTTTTATTTAGCCAGAAATCAAGAGTGTAAGTTTTATGCGCTTAAAAGCATTTTCAGGCCGAATGAGCAAATATGCTTGTTTCTGCCAATTGCAGCAAAATACTGAAAGGAAAGTGGGTTTGCCTTCATATTTGACCCAGAACAACTCAGTTCAGCATGGAAATATCATTGCAACAGCTTTTATTTAGCCAGAAATCAAGAGTGTAAGTTTTATGCGCTTAAAAGCATTTTCAGGCCGAATGAGCAAATATGCTTGTTTCTGCCAATTGCAGCAAAATACTGAAAGGAAAGTGGGTTTGCCTTCATATTTGACCCAGAACAACTCAGTTCAGCATGGAAATATCATTGCAACAGCTTTTATTTAGCCAGAAATCAAGAGTGTAAGTTTTTATGCGCTTAAAAGCATTTTCAGGCCGAATGAGCAAATATGCTTGTTTCTGCCAATTGCAGCAAAATACTGAAAGGAAAGTGGGTTTGCCTTCATATTTGACCCAGAACAACTCAGTTCAGCATGGAAATATCATTGCAACAGCTTTTATTTAGCCAGAAATCAAGAGTGTAAGTTTTATGCGCTTAAAAGCATTTTCAGGCCGAATGAGCAAATATGCTTGTTTCTGCCAATTGCAGCAAAATACTGAAAGGAAAGTGGGTTTGCCTTCATATTTGACCCAGAACAACTCAGTTCAGCATGGAAATATCATTGCAACAGCTTTTATTTAGCCAGAAATCAAGAGTGTAAGTTTTATGCGCTTAAAAGCATTTTCAGGCCGAATGAGCAAATATGCTTGTTTCTGCCAATTGCAGCAAAATACTGAAAGGAAAGTGGGTTTGCCTTCATATTTGACCCAGAACAACTCAGTTCAGCATGGAAATATCATTGCAACAGCTTTTATTTAGCCAGAAATCAAGAGTGTAAGTTTTATGCGCTTAAAAGCATTTTCAGGCCGAATGAGCAAATATGCTTGTTTCTGCCAATTGCAGCAAAATACTGAAAGGAAAGTGGGTTTGCCTTCATATTTGACCCAGAACAACTCAGTTCAGCATGGAAATATCATTGCAACAGCTTTTATTTAGCCAGAAATCAAGAGTGTAAGTTTTATGCGCTTAAAAGCATTTTCAGGCCGAATGAGCAAATATGCTTGTTTCTGCCAATTGCAGCAAAATACTGAAAGGAAAGTGGGTTTGCCTTCATATTTGACCCAGAACAACTCAGTTCAGCATGGAAATATCATTGCAACAGCTTTTATTTAGCCAGAAATCAAGAGTGTAAGTTTTATGCGCTTAAAAGCATTTTCAGGCCGAATGAGCAAATATGCTTGTTTCTGCCAATTGCAGCAAAATACTGAAAGGAAAGTGGGTTTGCCTTCATATTTGACCCAGAACAACTCAGTTCAGCATGGAAATATCATTGCAACAGCTTTTATTTAGCCAGAAATCAAGAGTGTAAGTTTTATGCGCTTAAAAGCATTTTCAGGCCGAATGAGCAAATATGCTTGTTTCTGCCAATTGCAGCAAAATACTGAAAGGAAAGTGGGTTTGCCTTCATATTTGACCCAGAACAACTCAGTTCAGCATGGAAATATCATTGCAACAGCTTTTATTTAGCCAGAAATCAAGAGTGTAAGTTTTATGCGCTTAAAAGCATTTTCAGGCCGAATGAGCAAATATGCTTGTTTCTGCCAATTGCAGCAAAATACTGAAAGGAAAGTGGGTTTGCCTTCATATTTGACCCAGAACAACTCAGTTCAGCATGGAAATATCATTGCAACAGCTTTTATTTAGCCAGAAATCAAGAGTGTAAGTTTTATGCGCTTAAAAGCATTTTCAGGCCGAATGAGCAAATATGCTTGTTTCTGCCAATTGCAGCAAAATACTGAAAGGAAAGTGGGTTTGCCTTCATATTTGACCCAGAACAACTCAGTTCAGCATGGAAATATCATTGCAACAGCTTTTATTTAGCCAGAAATCAAGAGTGTAAGTTTTTATGCGCTTAAAAGCATTTTCAGGCCGAATGAGCAAATATGCTTGTTTCTGCCAATTGCAGCAAAATACTGAAAGGAAAGTGGGTTTGCCTTCATATTTGACCCAGAACAACTCAGTTCAGCATGGAAATATCATTGCAACAGCTTTTATTTAGCCAGAAATCAAGAGTGTAAGTTTTTATGCGCTTAAAAGCATTTTCAGGCCGAATGAGCAAATATGCTTGTTTCTGCCAATTGCAGCAAAATACTGATGCGCTTAAAAGCATTTTCAGGCCGAATGAGCAAATATGCTTGTTTCTGCCAATTGCAGCAAAATACTGAAAGGAAAGTGGGTTTGCCTTCATATTTGACCCAGAACAACTCAGTTCAGCATGGAAATATCATTGCAACAGCTTTTATTTAGCCAGAAATCAAGAGTGTAAGTTTTATGCGCTTAAAAGCATTTTCAGGCCGAATGAGCAAATATGCTTGTTTCTGCCAATTGCAGCAAAATACTGAAAGGAAAGTGGGTTTGCCTTCATATTTGACCCAGAACAACTCAGTTCAGCATGGAAATATCATTGCAACAGCTTTTATTTAGCCAGAAATCAAGAGTGTAAGTTTTATGCGCTTAAAAGCATTTTCAGGCCGAATGAGCAAATATGCTTGTTTCTGCCAATTGCAGCAAAATACTGAAAGGAAAGTGGGTTTGCCTTCATATTTGACCCAGAACAACTCAGTTCAGCATGGAAATATCATTGCAACAGCTTTTATTTAGCCAGAAATCAAGAGTGTAAGTTTTTATGCGCTTAAAAGCATTTTCAGGCCGAATGAGCAAATATGCTTGTTTCTGCCAATTGCAGCAAAATACTGAAAGGAAAGTGGGTTTGCCTTCATATTTGACCCAGAACAACTCAGTTCAGCATGGAAATATCATTGCAACAGCTTTTATTTAGCCAGAAATCAAGAGTGTAAGTTTTATGCGCTTAAAAGCATTTTCAGGCCGAATGAGCTGATTTGCTTGTTTCTGCAATTGCAGCAAAATACTGAAAGGAAAGTGGGTTTGCCTTCATATTTGACCCAGAACAACTCAGTTCAGCATGGAAATATCATTGCAACAGCTTTTATTTAGCCAGAAATCAAGAGTGTAAGTTTTATGCGCTTAAAAGCATTTTCAGGCCGAATGAGCAAATATGCTTGTTTCTGCCAATTGCAGCAAAATACTGAAAGGAAAGTGGGTTTGCCTTCATATTTGACCCAGAACAACTCAGTTCAGCATGGAAATATCATTGCAACAGCTTTTATTTAGCCAGAAATCAAGAGTGTAAGTTTTTATGCGCTTAAAAGCATTTTCAGGCCGAATATGCTGATTTCTGCCAATTGCAGCAAAATACTGAAAGGAAAGTGGGTTTGCCTTCATATTTGACCCAGAACAACTCAGTTCAGCATGGAAATATCATTGCAACAGCTTTTATTTAGCCAGAAATCAAGAGTGTAAGTTTTATGCGCTTAAAAGCATTTTCAGGCCGAATGAGCAAATATGCTTGTTTCTGCCAATTGCAGCAAAATACTGAAAGGAAAGTGGGTTTGCCTTCATATTTGACCCAGAACAACTCAGTTCAGCATGGAAATATCATTGCAACAGCTTTTATTTAGCCAGAAATCAAGAGTGTAAGTTTTATGCGCTTAAAAGCATTTTCAGGCCGAATGAGCAAATATGCTTGTTTCTGCCAATTGCAGCAAAATACTGAAAGGAAAGTGGGTTTGCCTTCATATTTGACCCAGAACAACTCAGTTCAGCATGGAAATATCATTGCAACAGCTTTTATTTAGCCAGAAATCAAGAGTGTAAGTTTTATGCGCTTAAAAGCATTTTCAGGCCGAATGAGCAAATATGCTTGTTTCTGCCAATTGCAGCAAAATACTGAAAGGAAAGTGGGTTTGCCTTCATATTTGACCCAGAACAACTCAGTTCAGCATGGAAATATCATTGCAACAGCTTTTATTTAGCCAGAAATCAAGAGTGTAAGTTTTATGCGCTTAAAAGCATTTTCAGGCCGAATGAGCTATGCTTGTTTCTGCCAATTGCAGCAAAATACTGAAAGGAAAGTGGGTTTGCCTTCATATTTGACCCAGAACAACTCAGTTCAGCATGGAAATATCATTGCAACAGCTTTTATTTAGCCAGAAATCAAGAGTGTAAGTTTTTATGCGCTTAAAAGCATTTTCAGGCCGAATGAGCAAATATGCTTGTTTCTGCCAATTGCAGCAAAATACTGAAAGGAAAGTGGGTTTGCCTTCATATTTGACCCAGAACAACTCAGTTCAGCATGGAAATATCATTGCAACAGCTTTTATTTAGCCAGAAATCAAGAGTGTAAGTTTTATGCGCTTAAAAGCATTTTCAGGCCGAATGAGCTGATATGCTTGTTTCTGCCAATTGCAGCAAAATACTGAAAGGAAAGTGGGTTTGCCTTCATATTTGACCCAGAACAACTCAGTTCAGCATGGAAATATCATTGCAACAGCTTTTATTTAGCCAGAAATCAAGAGTGTAAGTTTTTATGCGCTTAAAAGCATTTTCAGGCCGAATGAGCAAATATGCTTGTTTCTGCCAATTGCAGCAAAATACTGAAAGGAAAGTGGGTTTGCCTTCATATTTGACCCAGAACAACTCAGTTCAGCATGGAAATATCATTGCAACAGCTTTTATTTAGCCAGAAATCAAGAGTGTAAGTTTTATGCGCTTAAAAGCATTTTCAGGCCGAATGAGCTGATTTCTGCCAATTGCAGCAAAATACTGAAAGGAAAGTGGGTTTGCCTTCATATTTGACCCAGAACAACTCAGTTCAGCATGGAAATATCATTGCAACAGCTTTTATTTAGCCAGAAATCAAGAGTGTAAGTTTTTATGCGCTTAAAAGCATTTTCAGGCCGAATGAGCAAATATGCTTGTTTCTGCCAATTGCAGCAAAATACTGAAAGGAAAGTGGGTTTGCCTTCATATTTGACCCAGAACAACTCAGTTCAGCATGGAAATATCATTGCAACAGCTTTTATTTAGCCAGAAATCAAGAGTGTAAGTTTTATGCGCTTAAAAGCATTTTCAGGCCGAATGAGCTGATATGCTTGTTTCTGCCAATTGCAGCAAAATACTGAAAGGAAAGTGGGTTTGCCTTCATATTTGACCCAGAACAACTCAGTTCAGCATGGAAATATCATTGCAACAGCTTTTATTTAGCCAGAAATCAAGAGTGTAAGTTTTATGCGCTTAAAAGCATTTTCAGGCCGAATGAGCTGATTTCTGCCAATTGCAGCAAAATACTGAAAGGAAAGTGGGTTTGCCTTCATATTTGACCCAGAACAACTCAGTTCAGCATGGAAATATCATTGCAACAGCTTTTATTTAGCCAGAAATCAAGAGTGTAAGTTTTATGCGCTTAAAAGCATTTTCAGGCCGAATGAGCTATGATTTTTCTGCCAATTGCAGCAAAATACTGAAAGGAAAGTGGGTTTGCCTTCATATTTGACCCAGAACAACTCAGTTCAGCATGGAAATATCATTGCAACAGCTTTTATTTAGCCAGAAATCAAGAGTGTAAGTTTTATGCGCTTAAAAGCATTTTCAGGCCGAATGAGCAAATATGCTTGTTTCTGCCAATTGCAGCAAAATACTGAAAGGAAAGTGGGTTTGCCTTCATATTTGACCCAGAACAACTCAGTTCAGCATGGAAATATCATTGCAACAGCTTTTATTTAGCCAGAAATCAAGAGTGTAAGTTTTATGCGCTTAAAAGCATTTTCAGGCCGAATGAGCAAATATGCTTGTTTCTGCCAATTGCAGCAAAATACTGAAAGGAAAGTGGGTTTGCCTTCATATTTGACCCAGAACAACTCAGTTCAGCATGGAAATATCATTGCAACAGCTTTTATTTAGCCAGAAATCAAGAGTGTAAGTTTTATGCGCTTAAAAGCATTTTCAGGCCAAATGAGCTGATTTCTGCCAATTGCAGCAAAATACTGAAAGGAAAGTGGGTTTGCCTTCATATTTGACCCAGAACAACTCAGTTCAGCATGGAAATATCATTGCAACAGCTTTTATTTAGCCAGAAATCAAGAGTGTAAGTTTTTATGCGCTTAAAAGCATTTTCAGGCCGAATGAGCTGATTTCTGCCAATTGCAGCAAAATACTGAAAGGAAAGTGGGTTTGCCTTCATATTTGACCCAGAACAACTCAGTTCAGCATGGAAATATCATTGCAACAGCTTTTATTTAGCCAGAAATCAAGAGTGTAAGTTTTATGCGCTTAAAAGCATTTTCAGGCCGAATGAGCATATTTATGCTTGTTTCTGCCAATTGCAGCAAAATACTGAAAGGAAAGTGGGTTTGCCTTCATATTTGACCCAGAACAACTCAGTTCAGCATGGAAATATCATTGCAACAGCTTTTATTTAGCCAGAAATCAAGAGTGTAAATGCGCTTAAAAGCATTTTCAGGCCGAATGAGCTGATATGCTTGTTTCTGCCAATTGCAGCAAAATACTGAAAGGAAAGTGGGTTTGCCTTCATATTTGACCCAGAACAACTCAGTTCAGCATGGAAATATCATTGCAACAGCTTTTATTTAGCCAGAAATCAAGAGTGTAAGTTATTATGCGCTTAAAAGCATTTTCAGGCCGAATGAGCAAATATGCTTGTTTCTGCCAATTGCAGCAAAATACTGAAAGGAAAGTGGGTTTGCCTTCATATTTGACCCAGAACAACTCAGTTCAGCATGGAAATATCATTGCAACAGCTTTTATTTAGCCAGAAATCAAGAGTGTAAGTTTTTATGCGCTTAAAAGCATTTTCAGGCCGAATGAGCAAATATGCTTGTTTCTGCCAATTGCAGCAAAATACTGAAAGGAAAGTGGGTTTGCCTTCATATTTGACCCAGAACAACTCAGTTCAGCATGGAAATATCATTGCAACAGCTTTTATTTAGCCAGAAATCAAGAGTGTAAGTTTTTATGCGCTTAAAAGCATTTTCAGGCCAATGAGCAAATATGCTTGTTTCTGCCAATTGCAGCAAAATACTGAAAGGAAAGTGGGTTTGCCTTCATATTTGACCCAGAACAACTCAGTTCAGCATGGAAATATCATTGCAACAGCTTTTATTTAGCCAGAAATCAAGAGTGTAAGTTTTATGCGCTTAAAAGCATTTTCAGGCCGAATGAGCTGATTTCTGCCAATTGCAGCAAAATACTGAAAGGAAAGTGGGTTTGCCTTCATATTTGACCCAGAACAACTCAGTTCAGCATGGAAATATCATTGCAACAGCTTTTATTTAGCCAGAAATCAAGAGTGTAAGTTTTATGCGCTTAAAAGCATTTTCAGGCCGAATGAGCTGATTTCTGCCAATTGCAGCAAAATACTGAAAGGAAAGTGGGTTTGCCTTCATATTTGACCCAGAACAACTCAGTTCAGCATGGAAATATCATTGCAACAGCTTTTATTTAGCCAGAAATCAAGAGTGTAAGTTTTATGCGCTTAAAAGCATTTTCAGGCCGAATGAGCAAATATGCTTGTTTCTGCCAATTGCAGCAAAATACTGAAAGGAAAGTGGGTTTGCCTTCATATTTGACCCAGAACAACTCAGTTCAGCATGGAAATATCATTGCAACAGCTTTTATTTAGCCAGAAATCAAGAGTGTAAGTTTTTATGCGCTTAAAAGCATTTTCAGGCCGAATGAGCAAATATGCTTGTTTCTGCCAATTGCAGCAAAATACTGAAAGGAAAGTGGGTTTGCCTTCATATTTGACCCAGAACAACTCAGTTCAGCATGGAAATATCATTGCAACAGCTTTTATTTAGCCAGAAATCAAGAGTGTAAGTTTTATGCGCTTAAAAGCATTTTCAGGCCGAATGAGCTGATTTCTGCCAATTGCAGCAAAATACTGAAAGGAAAGTGGGTTTGCCTTCATATTTGACCCAGAACAACTCAGTTCAGCATGGAAATATCATTGCAACAGCTTTTATTTAGCCAGAAATCAAGAGTGTAAGTTTTTATGCGCTTAAAAGCATTTTCAGGCCGAATGAGCAAATATGCTTGTTTCTGCAGCAATTGCCTTCAGCAAACATACTGAAATATCATTGGAAAGTGGGTTTGCCTTCATATTTGACCCAGACTGTTTACTGATTAATTGTAGCTGTTATTTTTACTTAAATAAGTGATTTCTTCACACAAGAATTAATACTTAGTCGTAACATACGCTTGTATTGCACAAGCACCTGCTTTTGCAAAACATAACCAGCTAAAGTTTACAAATTCCACATTTCACTTATATTAGCTTCAGCTTAGCAGTTAAACATTAGCAATGGCTTCTCTGTCTCCCTCTGTCTCTCCTTCTCTCACTTGCTCGGTATGTCTCATGTTCAGTTTTTACTCTGCCTCTTTAGTGATAATGGTATATGTAACAAGTGTAAGGTTTTGCAGCTTTGGAGGCGAGGCTCACGGAATTGGAAGCACGGCTCCGCACCATGGAAAACAACTCCGCTAGTCAGGCCCCGGTAGCTGGTGCGGGCCGACCTAGCGTAGCCCCTGCTAGCTGTCCCCGGCAGTTCCCGAGCAGCCGAAGCCAGTCCGGCTGGGTGACGGTTCGTAAGAGATCTAATGCTAAACAGACGGCCGAGGTTCACCACCAGTCGGTTCATGTTTCCAATCGATTTTCCCACTCAGCGACACACCCGCTGAGAAACCAACTCTGGTAATTGGCAGCTCCATAGTCAGAAACGTGAAGTTAGAGACTCCAGCGTCGTAGTCAAATGTCTTCCTGGGGCCAGAGCGGCGACGTTGAATCATATTTGAAACTCCTGGCTAAGGATAAACGTAAATATAGTAATATTATTATTCACGTGGGAGTTAATGATTACGAAATCGGAGGTCACTAAAATGAATGTTGAATTGGTGTGTAACTTTGCAAAAACAATGTCGGACTCGTAATTTTCTGGTCCCCTGCCAAATCTGACCAGTGACTTACATGTACACCGCATGTCGCCATTCAACCGCTGGCTGTCTAGGTGGTGTCCAGCAAACGATGTGGGCTACATAGACAATTGGAAACGTTTTTGGGGAAAACCTAGGCTTATTAGGAGAGATGGCATCCATCCTACTTTAGATGGTGCAGCTTTCTTCCCAGAAATATGGCTGGTTTTATTAAACAACCAAAAGTATGACAATCCAGAGTTGTTTCTAGGATGCAGAGATCCTGTCCTACACGCCTCTCTGCAGTATCCTTACAACCGTCACCCCCACAACTCCCACATACCTATAGAGACTGTGTCTGTTCCCCACCTAAATTACATAAAGTAAATATGACAACAAGAGGAGTTAATCATAATAACCTAATAAAAGTTAAGACTACTCCTCTTACAGAACAAAACCCCAAAACTATTAAATGTGGATTATTAAATATCAGATCTCTCTTCTTCTAAATCTCTGTTAGTAAATGACTTAATAAGCGATCATCAATTCGATTTATTTTGTCTCACTGAAACTTGGTTGCAGCAGGAAGAATATGTCAGTCTAAATGAGTCAACCCCAAGTCATATTAATTATCATGTTCCTAGAAGCACAGGCCGAGGTGGAGGAGTTGCAGCAATCTTCCATTGTAGCTTATCAATAAACCCTAGACCTAAACATAGCTATAACTCATTTGAAAGCCTTACTCTTAGCCTTTCACACCCAAACTGGAAAACTCAAAACCACTATTATTTGTTATCGTGTACCGTCCTCCAGTCCCTTACTCAGAGTTTTTGATTGAATTTTCTGATTTTCTAGCTGATTTAGTGCTTAGTACAGATAAAGTCATTATAGTGGGTGACTTTAACATTCATGTAGATGCTGACAGTAACTGTCTGAGCACTGCGCTTAATTCATTATTAGATTCAATTGGTTTTTCCCAAAATGTAAATAAACCCACTCACTGTTTTAGTCACACGTTAGACCTTGTCCTTACGTATGGAATTGAAACGGATAATTTAACAATATTTCCTCACAACTCTCTTCTGTCTGACCATTTTTTAATAACATTTGAATTTACAATAACGGACTATATAGCAGTTAGGGAAAATTCCACTATAGCAGATGCTTAAGTGAAAAAGCTGTCAACAAATTTAAAGAAATTATTTCTCCATCATTTGCTTCACCATATGTTAATACAATGGGAAGTAGTCTCCTTAATGTTACTCCTGCACAAGTAGATTATCTTGTTGACAATTCTGCAGCCTCACTACGCATAATACTGATAGTGTTGCCCTCTAAAAGAAGGCAGTAAATCAGCAGAGGCGATCTCCATGGTATAGTTCACAAACACGCAACTTAAAACAGGAAACACGAAAGTTAGAAAGGAAGTGGCTGCCCAGAAAGTTAGAAGAATCTCATTTAGCCTGGAAAAATAGTTTAAAAATGTACAAAAGCTCTCCGTGATGCCAGAACAGCATATTATTCATCATTAATAGAAGAAAACAAGAACAACCTCGTTTCTGTTCAGCACTGTAGCCAGGCTGACTAAGAGCCATAGTTCTGTTGAGCCTACTATTCCCTTAACTTTGAGCAGCAATGACTTCATGACCTTCTTTATGAATAAAATTGTAGCTATTAGAGAAAGTATTCACCAGATCCTCCCCCCAAAAATTACAGATAGATCTTCATGTACAGCAGTGCTAGAATCATGGATAAGGCCCCACTCCCTGTTAGACTGCTTTTTACCCATAGATCTCTCTGAGCTAACTTCAATTATTACCTCATCTAAACCAACAACCTGTCTGCTAGACCCTATTCCAACTAAGCTGCTCAAGGAAGCTTTACCCTTAATAGATACGCTCATATTAGATATCATCAATCTATCTTTAGAAACAGGCTATGTACCACAGGCCTATAAGGTAGCTGTAATTAAACCATTACTTAAAAAACCCTGTCTTGACCCAGGTGTTTTAGCCAATTACAGACCAATATCTAATCTCCCCTTTATTTCTAAAATAATTGAAAAGTAGTGGCAAAACAATTATGTGATCACCTTCATAGGAATAATTTGTATGAAGAGTTTCAGTCAGGATTTAGAGTTCATCATAGTACAGAAACAGCACTGGTAAAAGTCACCAACGATCTTCTCATGGCCTCAGATAATGGACTCATCTCTATACTTGTTCTGTTAGATCTTAGTGCCGCATTTGATACCATTGATCATAACATTTTATTACAGAGACTGGAACATGAAATTGGAATTACAGGAACTGCACTAGGTTGGTTTAAATCTTATCTGTCTGATAGATTTCAATTTGTTCATGTTAATGATGAATCCTCCATGCACACAAAGGTTAGCTATGGAGTTCCACAAGGCTCTGTGTTAGGACCAATACTTTTTACTTTATATATGTCTCCTTTAGGCAACATTATTAGAAAACACTCCATAAATTTCCACTGCTATGCTGATGATACCCAGCTATATTTATCTATGGAACCAGATGAAAACAATGAGTTAATAAAGCTTAAAGCATGCCTACAAGACATAAAGGCCTGGATGTCCCACAATTTTTTACTTTTAAACTCAGACAAAACTGAAGTCATAGTATTTGGGCCCAAAAATCTCAGAGATATGATGTCCAACCATATTGTTACCCTAGATGGCATAAGTCTGGCCTCCAGTACTACTGCAAGGAACCTTGGAGTTATTTTTGATGAGGATCTGTCCTTTAAGTCACATATAAAACAAATCTCTAGAACAGCCTTCTTCCACCTACGGAACATTGCCAAAATTAGGAGCATACTGTCTCAAAGTGATGCCGAAAAACTGGTCCATGCATTTGTTACTTCTAGGTTGGACTACTGTAATTCCCTACTTTCAGGATGCCCCAGTAACTCCCTAAAGAGCCTGCAATTAATCCAAAATGCTGCAGCAAGAGTGCTGACTGGAACTAGCAAGAGAGATCATATTTCA